>VZRM01004164.1:505857-706266 GCA_013397955.1 Grantiella picta
TGGTTTTTTTTTTTTTTATTATTTCTGGAAAGCAGATTTGGTATGTGCATATTGGGTTTTTTTTTCTATTTTTTGGTGTATCCTTTGCTATCTAGCAACTGTATTTCTGTAGTAAAAAGATACAAGCAAAATAGCCATCTGGTTTGGCAAGATGTTTTTCTGAACTTACACGCATTCAAAGGGAGCCTCCAGTTAAGCAAAGTATTTATTTTTCCAACTGGTATTTTAAACCTTTCATTTTCTGAGCTGTTACTTAACAACACAGGGTACTTACCATGACCTTGAAGCTAATCAGGCCACTAGCTGCATTAATAAGCAGCATCTTTCCTTTAGGGAAGAATTTTTATCAGATATCTTTGTCAAAGATGAGCAGTTGCACAGTAATCTGACTGCTGTTTGCACTCTCCTCTCTACTGTGAAGAGGCTGACAGAGGCTGCAGTCTTGCCTGAGAACTGTGGAAACAGAATTAACTTTCTGTTCCTGTTTTTCTGAGCCTGAGGGGTTCTGCCCAGGCATGGCCACTGCCTGGCAGTAGCTTACATTTATTAAAAAATTTCAGTTTTGTGTAGAAAAGAACTTTGTGTTTTAAAAACAAAGTGGAGTAAACGATCTGTGCCTTATTTAAAGAATTATATTCTCATGTCTTTCTTATTGCCTCCACAATTTTGCATGCTGAAATACACAAACAATTTCATGCTGTTTTTATATGCTGGAAAGTTTTGTTCAGGAAATGGTAAAAGGTGAAAGTTTGAGGTAAAATAATGAACAGAAGAAATTTTACGAAAAGTATGAGTGATTTAGAAAGTAATTTTTAACCACACTGGGTAACCTTTTAAGAGTTTTCCAGTATTAAACATTTATAGGTTAGTTTATGTTCAGACAACTCTGAAGTTGTGAAGTAATTATTATTCCTTCAAGTTCTGAAGTAATTATTATTATATTAAGTCGGTTCATATTTAAAGAATTAGTATTCTGGGGTGTGAGAAGCACGGAGCAGTGTGAATGCAGTTTTCCTCTTGCTGTGTGTTTCAGTGTCCTTTTAGGGAAGAATTCAGGAACCAGTTTGCTGCATCTCTAGGATAAGGCAGTGCATTAATTAACAGTATGAAATACTGCAGAGAGTCTAGGAGTGTGAGTATATACTCAGCTGTGTCAGTTAGGAGGGTTTCCTAAAAAATCTGTTCTGTGTGCTAAATAATATAGGAGTCCTTTGCAAACATTGGTATGTGGTCATCTAATTGGGGATTTATGAATTGTGAGTCAGCCCACAAAGACTGAATTCAGTTTGCATTTATGCTCTTAATGTGTGTAATTGATTTTGCAATTTCACTATTCTTGCTTTAGGCTTCTCATTGACAGCAATGCAGTCCTGCTGTGGTCATTGAGCTCCAGGACATTTTTTGTAAATGGAAACATTAAGTTCAGTTTCAGTTTTTGAATAGCTGTTGTTGGAGACACCATTGCTTCCTCCTCCTTGTCTCTACCCTAGTCCCTCCAATGGAAGAAGGAGCAAGAGGAGGTGTTAGGCTGGCTCTGAGTATCCTCTGTGATGTTGTAGTGCCCTGACCTTTGATTGCAGGTGAGGTTGGCTCATCCATCTTTTTACCAAGGGAAAGGAACTGATCAAAAAGAGCAGGGGTTATTTCAAATGATGATGGACTAGAAGGGGATTTGCAGGACTTTCATAGAACAGTTTGTTTTTGATGAATGTACGTGGTACCCAACCTAACAGTGGAAGGTAGGTCATGGTGTGCAGTGTGACACATCCAGCGTTAATCCTTCTAACAGTGTGACACGTGGCACAATTTCACGCTTTCCCTTTCTTTGTGTGTGTCCCTTGGCTGCATGTATACTCTGTCTCTGTCACATTTTGTGACAACACACATGAAAGAAAAATCTGTTCTCTGCATGGCTGTATAAAAGGAGAAACCTTGGATAAGGGGATAGACCTTGGCAGATATTGCAATTTTGTTGTGAGCTTCCTAGCTCATTTTTTTTAAGAGATAGTCACTGGCTGCTCTATTTATTTATTTATGTCAGGATTTTTAGCTGGTGATATAACTCATGGGGCTTATTTAGGAGTACAATGTTCTTATGCATAAAAAGAAGGTCAGCTATATGCATAGAGCCATTAGCAGATAGGCAGTATTTAGCTGTTGTGTTAACATTATGGAAATTATTCTTTTAAAGTACATTTAACAGTATTAGCAGTATTGATGTTGCAAAGATTATAAGTACTCCCTGGTTACAAACTTTGTTTCTAATGCTAATTTTATGAAATTGCTTTTTGCATTTGGCAATTCAAAGGCTATACTTGTTCAACTTCTAGCATTGTTTATTTTGAGAACTAAGATTAAACCTATAATACTTTTTCTTGGTTTTGTTTATACTTTAATTTTAGTCAACTTGTCAAACATATCACATACCGTCAGACTTCCGCTCTTGAATTTTCTGTTTTATCATGGAAAATATTTCCTTACTGAGTTCTTAGGATTGCTCTGGCTTCCTCCCTGCTCCCCTGTCACTTGTTTTATGGACTCCTAAAACTTCTCAAGTGTATTTGAGGGCTTCTTGGAACACTGTAACAAGCAAAAGCATGAAGGGGGCTGCCTTGAATAGTACTTGCAGATTCCTTGGAATTAATCTGGACTCTTGAAGAGCCTGCTGTTGTAGCTATGGAAGGATATTATTTTATATGCCATGGTTCTGTCTGAGCTACCTAGCTTGCCTTGCAATCCATTATTATTACATACAATGAAATTTTTTTAACTTCTCAAACACGTAAAACAAACACTGTAAACTGACATATTATGACCTGGATATGTGCATATCAATAGAAGCAGGAAGATAGAGACACAGGTAAGTGTCCTTGGCTACCACTGATGTGTGAGTCTATACCAAGAAGCTGAGAGTGGTAGCTCCTTGTAATGTGGTCTTAGCCCATTACATAGATCAAGGAAACATAATTTAATATGCACCAAAGTGAGGACATAGTTCCCTGGAATTTTCTTCTGTGCTGTTGAGAAGTTGATGTTACACTCCGCAGAAATCAAAATTCATTTTCGCTGATGTGATTTGTCTGGATTGCTTCTCTTACATTGTCTTTTCTTTCTAAATGGGATTTCTTTCCTCCTGTTAAATGTTCCAAGAGAGCTTTTCACCTCTCTTCTGTTTACTGCTTTTTTGGTAGGAAACATCTTGATCTTCTCACCACTTCTTACTAGCTCTTTTTCTTATGCTTTCATATTGATATATTTTAAACAGCTGACTTTGTCTCCTTGAAGCTTTTCGGGGGATAGCAAGTTAGAAAATACCCAAAGGATGGAAGAAGCAAGCAAGCAAGCTGGCTGGTTCTGGTAGTGGCGTTTCCCTCAGGGGTAGCCTGCTTTGCTCCTGCTGTAGCAGTGTGTTGTGTCCAAGGGAAGAAAGCTGCTCTGGGCAGCCTGCTGGCTCTAAAGAGGGCATTATTCCTTGGAGACATGTTGCAAAGCTAGCAGTCTGGCAGAGAAAATAGAGAAGTTACTTATTTGTAAGTTAAATAAAAGTCAATACTCTGATGTATTACATACCATAAAATCTCCTTCCTAAAGAATGTAAGTCCTTTAGGTTCTTAGCTTAGTAACAGAATGCTTATGTATTTCCAGTTGAATTTCAGCAAGTAAGGATTTATAGGAAGAAAAGAATATTTGCATATGAGTGAAGTAGGCCTACATTTAGGTATTAGCTAGAATGCTTCAAGATTCCAGTGCTCTGAAAAATTATCAGCCATGAATGGAGATGAAACCTGCTGACAGTACCTCAAGCCTCCTTATGCAGAGCAGCCACCACAGAATGCATTCTACACAGTGAATGGAAAAGTTTGAAGAAATCACATATTCTTTCAATGCAATTGCAGTAACTTTAATACAACTAAAACTAGTTTTTAAAGGATGTTTATGGTGTCCAGTTTTATGTTCTGTGTAGTTTATAAAAGTCTTGTTATTCAGGAGTGCTTCTGAGCTACCAAAAGGACAGATCAAAACCATTTCCTTGTGTTCTTGGACAACTTTTCTTTTTCGGATTTGCAGAAAAGTTCATTTTCCTGGCTCTACTAATTTTGAGTAGAACATTCATGACTTGCTTGCTAGATTAAACTGTACAGCCGAGGCTTTTCAGGCAGTCTCTTGTAAAAACCCATTACCCACATTAAACTCCAGTTCTGTAAGTCAGTCATTGTTTTAGCCTTTCTTCATTGCTTTCTCCGGTTAGCTGCTTTAGCACCCTTCTGTTGGCTCCACATACATCTTCAAATTTCTCTCTAAAGATTTCTATTTCAATTGCATTTTTATGAGCTTACTAAGAACTTCTGTAGCTTATGAAAAATTCACTGTAAATATTTAGGTTTCTTGTACTTACAAGAGAGCACTCCAGGTATTTGTGCTAATCCCTGTGATGCTTACGTTAATGAACAAAATCTACAATTAGAAGAAGTTTACAATTAGAAGTCTTTGAGTTACTGGTAAGCTGTGTATTTGAAATTAATGGCTGCTATATATCTCTTAAAGGATATCTGTTCAAGATGGTCATCCTGAATACTTTATTCATGTTGAAAACATGGATAAAAAGATGGGGTTTTAATGAATATTTATGAATTTTATTTGATATATCTGCCCTTGTCACAGATAGTAGCTTTCTGTATCATGGGCTATGGAGTACATAATTCTGATGTGCCGAGCTTTGCATCTGTGGAAAATTTGACCTGTCAGGGTACTTTTGAACCATTGTGAATGGTGGTACTTTTGATGCCCACGGTCCATCCTTTGTGTTTGTTACTCTTGTAAATAGAAATTGTGTGTAGAAAGATGGAGATGAGTAGGAAACCTGCTTTGAACATTTTTATAAAAGATATATGAAAGGAGTCTGATTTGAGCTAGGAAAAGCTTCCCTGGGTCTAGTGGGAGTTGTTCACAAGTCATTGGCTTTTCCAGCTGGCTGGAATGTTGTGCTTGCCATCTATAGCAGGGGATGTTGACAAATTAGTAGCCACTCTAGCACACTTCTGAACTAGACAGTGCCACCTTTTTGTTTCAGTTAGTAAAGCCATGAGTTAAACTCCTTAATTCCATATGCCACCTGGAGCAGCCTCACAAATTCCCTTCACACTGTGGGACCTGCTGAAATACCACATTGTTTACTGTCCTAAGGAGAGGAGGCTGCTTGGCAGCATGTTTCTGTGGCTGACTTCGCTGATGTAATTTGAAACTTGTGTTTAACAATCTGAGTTTTGAACCTGGACTGGAAGGGATGCTAAGCAATTTGTACCTTAAGATGGTACAAAACTGTGACTAACTGCTGATTCCCTCAAAGGCAGGGAGGCTGGCAGAGAGACCTCAACAAATTACAGGACTGGACAATCATCAGCCATATAAAGTTCAACAAGAATAATTGCTGGATTCTGCACCTGGGGTGGGGCAACCCTGGATGTACAGACACACAGGGAATGAGACACTGGAAAGCAGTGCCATGGGAAGGGACCTGTGGGTATCTGGTTGATGGCAAGTTGAACATGAGCCAGCAGTGCCCTGGCAGCAAGGAAGGCCAACCCTGTCCTGGGGTGCATCAGGCACAGCATGGCCAGCTGGGCAAGGGAGGGGATTGTCCTGCTCTGCTCTGCACTGGGGCAGCCTCACCTCCAGTGCTGGGGGCAGCTTTGGGTGCCACAATATAAGAAAGACATTGAACTGTTAGAGAGTATCCAAAGACAGTGAGGGGTCTTGAGGAGAAGCTGTATGAGAAGCAGCTGAGGTCACTTTGTGTGTTCAGCTTGGAGAAGAGGAGACTGAGGGGAGACTTCATTGCAGTCTGCAACTTCCTCTTGAGGGGAAGAGGGGCAGACACTGATCTCTTCTCCGTGGTGACCAGTGACAGGACCTGAGGGAATGGCCTGAATCTGTGTCGTGGGAGGTTCAGGTTGGATATTAGGAAAAGGTTCTTCACCCAGAGGGTGGTTGGGCACTGGACCAGGCTCCCTAGAAAGCAGTCACATCACCAAGCCTGGCAGAGTTCAAGAAGTGTTTGGACAACACTCTCAGACACATGGTGTGACTCTTGTAGATGGTGCTGTGCAGAGCCAGGAGTTGGACTCTGGTCCTTGAGGGTCCCTTCCAACTCATCAAAGTCTGTGATTCTGTAATCTTTCTGGTCATTGATGGTTTGTGCTGTAGAGTGCTCTGAGTAGGCTGGACTATTACATGTTCAGGTTTCAGCATCTGGTGCAAATTCAGGCTGAAATGAGGTGTGTGCTGTGTCTCGCAATTCAGTAGACCCAAAGTGAGAGAGATGCATGGTCTTGTATGCCAAGAAATATTAGAAAACCGTATGACTTGAAATAATTCACTAGAACCTTATTCATTTAATATTTCTAGTAGGTTACTCAAGCCTGCAGTAATACTCTCAGTTTTAATTGTTCTTTGCTGCTGATTTATAGCCTTGTTTAATGTATTGCAGCAGTTTCATAGATGAGGGTGAATGAGCAAAATACTCTGCATTAAAACTGCCTAGTTTTAATCAATATTCTCTGATTCCGTAGGATTTGTAAATTATTAAAATGTCACAGTTTCCTTTAAAATCATTAGTCCCTGAATGGTTGCTGAGCAATGGCATTGGAAGTATTTATAACTATGACATAATTTTGGGTAAGTGTTCTAGAATTTGAATGCTAAAATTGTGAAATACTACTAGAAATAATACAATACTAATTTTTAAAAGAAATGCTGCTTCCTAAAATAGTAATAATGCAGACCAACTATCAAGTATATATCTGGAATCTTCTGACTATCTGTCAGCACACTTAAAATTATGATAATTATTCTTTATTGTATAGTGTCTTCTCTGATACTGACATCTGTGACTGTAAGCATTGCTTAACAAACTACCCATGCACATTTAAAACAATATATTGAGGCACATTTCTAAATTTGTGTCTGAGCTGTGTAATTTCCATATGGGATAATGTGATAATTTGAAAATAAGATTTGTGGGTTTAGTGGTGATACATCAACTGTTAGCCAAAGTGAGTCCTGGGATAATTCATTACAGTATCACTAACATTCTGCAGATAATATTTTAATGGCTATGGAATAGCAAACTGCTGGCTGACCAGGAGCTAGGCCAGTGATTACAGGAAATCTGGTTGGTTGGTTGCATGGAGCAGATACTCCATGTTTCCATGAGGCTGTGGTTTGCCTCAGCTGTGAGGAGTTATACTGTTGGCATCCCAGCTGGGATGGAGTTTCTCACCTTCTGCAGCCTGGTCTCTCTGCTCCCCATCTTGGATAAAGCTGCATCCTCTGGGAGTAAAATTCTCTGAAAGAAGCATTACTTTGAATGAGTGAAAGGAAATTAAAACAATTAAGACTCCAGCCTCTAGCTTTATTTCAGTATAAAACAAATTAAGTATAAATGTCTTTGGGCTAGCTTGGAGGCGAAGTCTTAGAGGTCTTCTCATTCTTCATTAGCACACTATTCCTGTGTAGCTTTCCACTTATTTCGATGCAGGGTTGTTTCTCTCCTTTGCCTGAGCTACATGTGTGTTTATTCCTCTTGCAAGAAATCTGCATCTAGCTGATGCTCACTGGATCAATATAAACTGCTTTGGCTGCTCCTTATGGCCCATATGTTCTGTATGGACCTCTGTGAAGTAACAGGGTTGTGCTTGAGAAGTGAGATGGCTGGCAAACATGCCTGAAGAAAATTGGGTGCATTGGTAAATCCCTCAGAAAAGCATACAGGTGGGTGTCCTTAAGTGGGACAACTTATGGGAAAACAAAATGGCACTGGTAGCTTTTTGAGGCCCTAAATGGCAGTATAATTTCCCTCAAATTTGTCCCCTGTGTGACCAAGACCACAAAGCATTTTTCAAAACTGTCTTTCATGGTATTTTTCTGTGGTAGTATTGACTATGCTTCTTGCAGAGAGATTGTGCACGGAGGCCACTGGAGAAGAAAAGCCAACATTGAGCCATGAAACCACTAGTAGTGCGGTTTTTAAAATTAGTTTTACCTGCTAGCAGAATAGAAATGAGCGTGTCTGAGGTACTTGTGCAACGTGGATCTTGCTATGAGTGCTGTGAGGAGGGAACACAAAATACCTATTTGAAACAGTACAGCTAGTACTGACTCTGTTCATTTTAAACTGGAGTTCCTGAAAGTGCCTTTCTTGTTTCCATAATCTCCACATTGTGCAAAATTAATATTAGTTGATGTTTTGTTTTTGTGGACTCTTAACCGAGTCAGAGTGGGAGAGTCACAAAACTCCAGCTGTGTGGTAGCAGCTTTCCACCAGGTTCGCAACAGAAACCACATCTTGCAGAGCATAAAATGAGAGGGTAGGTTTCTGTCTCCATAGGTCTGTATGCATTTACCTCTTACTTCTGGGAAAAAATACTTTTTGCAGTCACCATTCCTCTTCTGTAAATACATACGATTCTAGTCTGAGCTTTGTGTCTCTATTTCTGGGTGCTATTCTTGCACTTGACTACTTAGATCTCATTATTGCAGAGCAGGGGTCCTTCTGGTGAGGTCACAAACCCCAGTGTTAGTCCTAAATTATGGGTGTTTTTTTAAGTGGAAGACAATAGAAGAGGAAGCTGATAAAACTAAAATGTGTATTGGGAGCTACATTAAGCATTCCCATCTGAGGCTGGTTTGCATTAAGATGCACTGAATACCGAAACTGCACTTCAGCCATAGCTGTTTACGTGCTTGTAATGCAGTAGGTGCATGTCCTGCTGAATTCTGTTATATTCCAACAACAGGAGCTCACTGATGTGGGCTTGCAGAAATGGGTAATTCTTGGTTTGTCTGTGTATTTTGAGACTGGCATACTGGCCTAGAATGACATCATCTCTGCAAAAGAACTCTCTGTGAACTGTTACTGTCTTTTCCTGTGATGTCTACACAGTGTGAGATTGAGCATGGGAAGAGGGCAACTTCCAAGAAGTTCCATGCAGTTTACATGTCATGGTCATGAATGAGTACTGTATTTGCAAGGCAGATCTTCTCTGTGTTTTCTCATGTCCTGTTACTTGATAACAATTCTGGGTTGTAACAATTCGTTACTTTCTCTAGCTGTTGTGCCAATAGTTTCCCCAAAACTGTTGTCTGAAAAGTATAAATAGGTTCTTGTTCATCTATTAATTTTTATGTTGGTCACAAAAAGATTAAACTTTTTAAAAAATAAGATGCCGTTGGGAATATATTTAGATGTATGCTATGTGCCTGAATGATGTGGTAACAGGAAAATAAGGAGCAGTAGCAGAAATCAAGAGGTGCTATCAATGATAGGCAGTGGTAGGTCAGTGAGTGTTGATGCAAAGTGTATTTTGATCAGTGGATTGAAAAGAGATACTCATCACCAGCTTTGGAAATCAAATTTTGAGTGAGAGTTCCTAGCACTTATGGCTCTTACACCAGTTTAGAAACAGTGTTTGAAGAAGGAAGTGCATTGTAAAGGAAAGCTTTGTAAGCAGCTGTCACAGAAGCTATTGGGACTGATGTCAAGAGGGGATTGAAGGGAGAAAGGAGAATAAGGTGAGAAACCAGAGCTGGAAGTCAGTATTTTTGTATGGATGTGACAAATCCATGATGCAACTTTTGAACCTGTCCCTTGGGGAGCCCACAGGATACTGTCCACAAGTTCCTGTCTCTCTTAACATCTTGTTTCATGAAACTTACACCACCTCTTTTGCACTGATTTTTGAGTATGTGTTAGTGTGTTGCTCACTACCACGGTTTTGAATATTGAGTATTCTACTAATATGGGGTTTCTTTTTCTACAGCTTTTTAGTGCTACAGTAGTTGCATTTTATAGATGTAAAGGGAAGTGGTCATCTGGTTTGACTACCCCGGATATTATAACATGTTGTGTTCAAGCACTCCTGGATTGAATGCAAAAATTGAATTTTGTGTAAGTGCACCTTTCAAAAGGCATCCTTTTTATATCTGGAGAGATTAAGGGATTCAAAATCCTCTATTACTAGTTATTTTGTCCAGTGATTTAACTGATTTTTTCCTGTTGAATTTAAGATGTGGGTATGGAATTGAAGAATAAAGACAACAGGGGACATAATAAGAGGACAACAGCGGAGAATAAAGATATTCCAGCAAATATTCCTTTGGCCTGGAAGGAAGACTTTATTTTAGAACAGAGAAGAATGTGAAAAGATAATGTGATACTGTTATGGAGGAGGTGAATGACATGATATAAATTGAAAGTGCAGTGTGCAAATGCAAATTAAGGCAGCTTCTAGCTTATGGACAGTTTGTTCAGTGTTAGCAAAAGTAGTTTGGAAGGCATCCCATGGTTCCTTAGGTGTGGAAAAGGACGGTGTGGGAGTTCAAGGTTGTATATTTTGACTGAGTGAACTTGAGTCAAATTTCTGCTCCTCGTTGGTTCAAGTATTATAATTATCTTAACAAGGGAAGCTTTTAAAAGAAAAAAATTATGTATCATATCTTCAGGTGATTTTTCTCTCTTTGGTTGCAAGATCAGCATTTACTGTAAGCCAACGAAATGTTCTGTTTTCATTAACCAGTTTTGTTCTTGTGGCTCTACTTCCACAATCCCTTTTTAACATAATTTAAAACATAAATTACTTTGACTTCTCTGCATTTTCAAGAAGTGTTTTATTCTTTTTAGTACAGATTAATTTTTCAGTGGATCATTGAAGATAATCAATCTTGAAATTTCTCTCTTGCTGGTAATCTTCTTTTATTCTTGGAAAAATAACATTCATATTTTATTTTTCCTTTGAACACTTTTGAAGCAGTTATGAGCAATAATACTCATCTAAAACATTTAATGATGTAATGTAGAGTAGCTGTTTGTGATTAAAACCAAGAAGTTATAATGGAATATTTACTGGGTAAATTGAAAGGAGACTAACCAGTAAATAGTGGTATGAGAAACATGAAATTCTTCTAGAGGAAAAACATCAGAGAATTGGAATGTAATTTTAGCTTGAGTCTTTTATCAAGTGTGAGCATCTCATTGAAATATAAGTGTTGGCATGTTGTTTTCATTTTTTTCTTTAGTTATTGGAATAATAGTTAAATGGTGTTTTGAATTAGGCTGTTGTTGCATAGTCAGCTTAATGTATCATGAGTGCTGTGGTCTCCAAAATGGATAGAGCTGTCCTGGCATCCACACTGTGCTGGTGTTGGAATAGGAGGTAATTGATGTAGTTGAAAACTGATCTCACTGGTCCTACTTCTGTGGGTCTTCAGCTAGATGAATTCCTTGCCTGTGTGTCGGTTCAGTCATCTCTGATTTCCTTTGCCTCACAGTATATTCTCAGGTGTTGGAACTTCTGGACTGTAATATCTACAGAGCCAGACAATTCCTCAGATTTTTTTTTTGAAAAAACAATGTGAAGTACATTGGAAGAGATTTAATTTTACGTTACCATTTTCTGCCTGTCTGGACCATTGATGGGAATCTAGAATAGGGCATGTTTCCTCCTCGTGCAGATGTTGGCTATCAAACTGATGTAGCAGGTGGTGCAAGGCAGGAGCGGGATGGGCTGTGGGAGCTGTGCTGTCCTGAGGCTGCAGCATTCCTCCTCTCCTGAAGAGGTGACTTTGCTACATAATTCCTGATGGGTTATATGGTAATTCTGAAGGTACTCACCCGTTTAGGTAAAGGGGCATTAATGGCAGGGAGTTTAGCATTTAAACTGGAGGAGTAGTACTTGTAGTACTACTTCTTCTCTTTCAAGTCTGAAGGTAATCAAGAAACCAAGTGGAATAAAAAAACTAGCAAAAGCAATTTTTCTGCACATACAACTGTGTCTAAAGATTTTACAACTGAAGAATTGTTTGCTCTTCTTTTCAGTTATTCATCTGAGCAATGCAGTGCTTCTAAAAGACATACTCCCAACTAAATTTGTTCTCATTTTTACAGCAGAAAGGCTCAAATCTGCATTAAAGTATTTTAATCAAGATGAAATATAAATTCATATGGATGTTCAGTACATATTTGGGAGGTTAATGTTTGTATTCAGTATTCTAACTTTTAAATCTGGGTTATTGATTCTATGATATTTTCCTATCTATTGATAGTTGCCCCAGCTGGCAACTAAGCACCAGTAGCCATTTGCTCACTCTACCTTGGTGGAACAGGGGAGAAAACTGGAAGAGTAAAAGTGAAAAAACCTCCTGTGTTGAGATAGAAGACAGTTTAATAGACAAAGGAAAAGCTGCACACGCAAGCAAAGCAAACCAAGGAATTCATTCACCAGTCCCCGTGGGCAGGCAGGTGTTCAGCCATCTCTAGGAGAGCAGGGCTCCAAAATGCACAGCAGTGACTTGGGAAGAGAAACGTCATCACTACAGATGTCCTCTCTTCCTCATCAGTCACTCAGCTTTATACACTGAGCATGATGCCATGTGGTCTGGGATATCCCTTTGGTCGCATGGGGTCAGCTGTCCTGGCTGTTTCCCCTACCAGCTCCTTGTGCACCCCCAACCCACTCACTGGTAGGGTGGGGTGAGAGGCAGGAAAGGCCTTAACCCTGTGCAAACCGTGCTTGGCAGTAACCAAAACTTCCCTGTGTTACCAACACTGTTTCCAGCATAAATCCAAAAAATAACCCCATACTAGTTACTGTGGAAAAAATTAATTCTACTCCAGTCAAAAGCAGCACACTAAGCTAAAAATGTTGCCACAAAATCAGTGAAATAGTATTTGATTTCCAAAAGCCACAACTACTAAATCTGTTTCAGGAGTGAACCCAAACTTCATATTCTTAATTCTCTTACACTTTTCATCAATTCCCTTAGAATTTCATCCTCCTTGAAATGTGGTGGGCGAGCATTTGTGATTCACACAAAAAGTGCCATATGTTGCTGAAAGCTGTAAATATATTTGCAAAGAGGCGCAAAGCTCTCAAAGCTCTGTACTGTCTTTACAGATGTCTCTGGCCAGGGTTTACCATGAGAATGTTTAATGAGGTGGCTCAGCATAAGAGCAAAGCAGTTAAAATAGGGGTGGCATGAAGTTTTTCACAAGTGTAGCTCTGTGTTTGAGTGTAATGATATTAATGTAAGGTGACTTAAGTTCTTCAGTCATGAGAGATTATGTAGCGGTGAAGGACATTTAAGGTGATGGGCGAAAACCAGGTTATTTCTACTGTAAAGCTGTAACTTGTTTGTTTTCCTCTCTTTGGTTTGTTTACTCTCAGCATATTCTATGAGCTCAATTTCTGTGCTGTGCAAATTTTTTTTTTTGTTTTGTTTACACATAGGTTACTTAAAATTCATTGAGTAGTTCTGTGTACTTTAATGTCTGGTATTTGTGAGCTGGGTCTTTGCATTTGCAAAATGACGGAAAACTGTTGAAGGTGAAAGCTTAGTAACCTATAATGTGTGTTTCAACAGTGCATTCAGGCTTTTTAAACTTACCTTTTTTATTTATTGTTTTTTTTATATAACAAGGAAAAGCTCTAGGAGTTATCTTTGGAGTTCTCTGAAACCCTTCTATCCTGCCTAAATAAATCACTTATAACTGAGATTCACTGTCTTGAGACAGACTTCTTCTGTTCTGCTGTGTTCAGACAAGAGCAGTTTAGGGCTGTCTGTCATCTGCCTTTTCCAGCTGGGCTTCCTGGGATCTTGCTGGAGTGTATACCTAATGCACTCACCCTGTTCACAGCCTAGAAGGACTTGGAACAAAATAGAAATTTAGTGTTTGTGCAGTGGTACCCAGGACATCTGAATGTCAAACTCTGCAATGAAATTGCACTCTTTTCCCGTTTCAATAGAACTGCGAAGATACTACACTTGAAATTTAAAGTTGTTATTAAGGATAAGGTCAGCAGGTACATCAGAGATGAATTGGAATTGACCCTGTTTTCTTTCCACTTGAGTTAATTTACCAATTTACTAAGTTACCAACCACTCAGGATTCAGTGCATGACTTAAAAGCAGTGTTACAGATTGTGGTTGTTGTAAACTTTTATCTTATGTACATAAAATATTTAATCCTAATAAGATTTTCGTTTTTATGGTATTTCTTACAGTCTCAGCTAGGAGTATCAACACTTAATGGGAGTTAACATGGAATTATTCCATGTTTTGTTTTGTGATTGCCTGGAAGATGCCCTGTTTTAGAAGGCAATTGTCAAAGGCTGCAGAGTCAGAGTATGTCCCGCTCTCAGTCAACTTTGCTTTCAAAGATATTTCATATAATTGTATAGAATAAATTTATTTTTGTACCTGAGCTGTGCCTCACTTTGTGTTCCCTTCTCTCTTACTTCCTCTAAGTTGTTCTTCTTTTTGTTAGTCTTGACTCAGTCATCAATGCAGGAATTAGCTCATACGGGAGAGAGAATTTCTTGCCAATCAGTTTTCTTTGTGCAGAAAGATAAATCTGTTGATTTTGCCAGTCTTGTATTTAGTCTGAATGTTGGTCATCAGATTTTCAGGAAAGAGAATGAGTTGATACCATATTGAGGTCATTTTTATATATAAGCAAAGCTGAATGCAAAGGTTTCCTGTTCTTTCCAGTGATAGGAGTTCCTGAGCCATTCTTCAGGAATTATTGTGACATAAGCCATCCAGTTTACCTTCAGGTGTAGATTGAGAAGTGCAGGATATAGCTATATGTATTAGTGAGTAGCTAGATTTGAAGAAAACGAAGTCATCCCTTTTAGGTTATTCAACCAACTTGATTTCCTTTGGCGTATGTGGTTATGGTTAGTAGCTGGAAATTTTGCAGATGCCCACTGTGCTCCAGGAGCAGCAAAAGTCACCTGTTGCTAAGCATTCGCTCTAATTACTCACAGGGAGGGAAGGGATTTTTGTTTTTTGTTTTTATTTTGTTCAAAAAATTTCAGAGAAGGCATTGCTCAACCAAAAGGCATATACAGTAGTAGAAGAAAAAGTATGTAGGCATAGTATGAGAGAGAAGTTCAAACCTCACTGATAGGCAAACAGAAATGGGAGCTTACCAGTGGCAGTTAGAGTTCTTTAGTTCTTTGGAGACATGAGCTAATTTAAAATGTGTGAATTGTTAATACTTCACCTTTTTATTGTATTCCTTACTTTGTGTGATATGTTAATGGCAGTTGAGCCAGTGAAAACATCTTTTCTGTTTTATCAGAAAGCTGCTGCAGTTGTTAGACATTACCTTGTGAATGTCTGTCACTTTTAATATTGAGTTGGCAAGCCCCCAAATTGTTAATGAATAAATGAGTTCTAAGATCTAAATGGGCTGTGCTTATACTGGAAAGCTTTGGTGGGTAGCTGCATACACAACAGGCAGCACTTCTAAATACTGGGTCTAGACTAATTAGGTCATTCTAATAGATGAGTTGTTGATGAAAGCACTTAAAACTTTAGTTGAAAGAATCTTCAAACAACCAACAACAACAACAAAACCCTATCTAAGAATTCCCTCTTGAGCTTCAAATAGAGAAGTATTGCTAATCCCAGCTGTGTACTCAGAGTAATGTGGCAGCCATCCCAGACCTGGACTTGAAAGCTGACTGCTGTAGGCAGAGTGACAAGCTGCAAACAACTGTAGAGACAATTTTTGATAATGTCCAGGATCAGAGGGAAGGTGCATAAAAAATTATTTTTTTAAATGGTTATTCTGCACAGAATGAGGAAACGCTGAGACAGCAGCAGCATCCCTTATTCTCCATGCAGGTATTGGCAAACTGAGTACATCAAAGTGCTGCATTGAGTAAAAGTTTTTTAGGCAGATGAACGCCTCAGTTCTTGAAGTTACAAGAGGGGTTATTACGTTTTTCAGTGTTTTGAAAGCATTGAGACACACAGGTTAAGGTGGACGAAATTTTTTGGGTAGACAAGCGTTAAGAAAAGGTAACAGCTTGAGAAGGAAAGAAAATTTGCTTTAGGGAGTGTTAGAGACCTTTCTGTGTGGCCTAGAGCAGATCAGCAAATCCTTCTAGCCCTTTTGCAAAGTATTTAATGTATGTGTTAATGCTTGAATGGTTATTTCTCTAAGTGGATTCACAGATGATTGATTAGAGGGATGAAGCACCTCTCCTGAGAGGAAAGGCTGAGAGAATTGGGATTGCTCAGCCTGTAGAAGAGAAGGCATGGGGTGGCCAAACTGTGGCCTTCTAGTACCTAAAGGGGGCCAGCAAGAAAGCTGGAGAGAGGGACTATTTACAAGAGCATGGTAGTGACAGGACAAGGGGGAATGGATTCAAACTGAAAGAGGAGAGGGTAGGTTTAAATTAGATATTAGATAATCTTTACTGTGAGGGTGGTGGGACATTGGAGCACGTTTTCCAAAGAAGTTGTGGCTGCCCCATCCCTGGATGTGTTCAAAGCCAGGCTGAGTGGGGCTCTGAGCAACCTGGTCTAGTGAAAGGTGTCCCTGCCTGTGGCAGGAGCATCAGAACTAGATGATCCTTAAGGTCCCTTCCAACCGAAGTAATTCTGTGATTCTGTGAAAACCTCATGCTTCACTTGCAGAATAGAAGTATGGTTAGAAATGGAGTAATAGAAATCGGGAATGAAATATGTAAAATGGATAGTAGGATAGAAAGTCAATGGCATCCTGGCCTGGCTCAGCAATAGTGTGGCCAGCAGCACCAGGGCAGTGATTGTCCCCCTGTACTCAGCACTGCTGAGGTCACACCTCAAATCCTGTGTTCAGTTCTGGGCCTCTCACTGCAGGAAAGACATTGAGGGGCTGGAGAGTGTCCAGAGAAGGGAAAGGGAGCTGGGAAGGGTCTGGAGCACAAGTGCTGTGAGGAGCAGCTGAGGGAGCTGGGGGTGTTTAGCATGGGGAAAAGGAGGCTCAGGGGGGAACCTTATTGCTCTCTAGAACTGCCTGAAAGGAGGGTGTAGCCAGCTGGCGGTCAGTCTCTTCTCACAAGTGACAAGGACAAGAGGAAGTGATGTCAAATTGCGCCAATGGAGATTTAGATTAGATATTCGGAAAAATTTCTTCCTGTAAAGGGTTGTCAAGACAAGCCTGTCATTGTAACAGGCTCCTCAGGGAAATGGTGGAGTCACCATCCCTGTAGGTATTTAAAGGGCATCTAAATGAGGCACTTGGGAACATTGTTGAGTGGTGGACCTGGCAGTATTGGGTTAATGGTTGTACTTGACGTTCAAGGTCTTTTCCAACCTAAATGATTCTATGGTTCTATAAATTGGGTTCATAAACATCTCTGTGACACAGGCTGCAATACTGCAACTTATTTGGCAAATAAAAAGAATACCTTGGTCTTGGCAACTGAAATATTCATCAATTGGAAAGCCAATCTGATATTACATGTATGTCTAAATGATGAGGCTGACATACTGCTGCATGTGCACTACTAACATGCTAGAATCTTTAGCACTCAAGCAAAGTGTGCTCATATGAGAGTAGCTTGAAATTTGAAAGCTCCTCTCTCTCTGAACAGTGTCAACTGCCTGAAAAGCTCAACTCGGGACTTTTCTTAGGTGTTTATTCTTGGTGCATGAACTTCCACCTTAGCCTTTTTCTGCTCATCTGACCTGTGCCCTGTGCTTTTGAAATAGAATTGATACTTGCATCTGCAACAGGAAAGCTTAAAGGTGATGCCTAAAATACAATGATACCGAAAGTGTGATTATTCTCCTCAGAAGTGCTTCTCAATGGCTGTGGTAGCAGCCAGCTTGAAATAGCTATGGGTGCTTTTCCTTTTGTTGACTTGAATGTGAAGATGTACTGCAAATAAACCAAAATTTTTAAAGCACTTTGCTTGTCCAGATTTTTAGCAAGTAATTGAGTTTGTAATTTTGTCATTTATGAAGACTCCATGAGTATTCTTGTCTTGGCAATATGTCCCGAGAGATCCTTTATTACTTCTTCAATGACAATCTAAGTGCTGCGCTCAGCCACCCCTAATGAGTGGGCTGAGCGTGACTGGGGAAGGAAGCTGTTAGTGACAACCTGTTCCCTTTAGGTTTGTCTAGGGCAGTAAATAAAAGGTACATAATTTGCATAAGCCTATTAAGTGGTATTCTCAAGGGGAATAGCAATAATTTCTAATGCTGTTTTCAGTGCTGACAGTTGATCCATTTACAAATTAGATATTGAAAGGGATTCCAGTGAAAGGAAAAGGTGGAATGGTTTGTGGCTGTGCCACAGCAGGATCAGGAAAGTGCAGAAAACGTGGGTCCTTCTGTGACCAGTGAGTGCCCAGTCTCATATGTTGTCTGGAGTAAATGGGAAAACAAGCTATACCAGTTTTGTTGTTTGAAGAATAAGGTAATTTCAGAGATTTAAATGCAGGTGGAAAGAGATTAATGAGCACAGTATAAATTCCATGTGACTATCTGTTTTAAGATAAAAGTATACAGATGCTTGTTTTTCTGCTTGAAACAAGCCCAAATGAATCACAATGAAATTGAACATATGTTATTTGCGCTGGCTTGTTTAAATCTGTTTCACAACAAACATTTTTTGGAACCACTCAGATTTGTTTTGAGGAAAAAATGCTTTTGTGGTCTATGATGTTTCTGGGAGTGGCAGATTGAAAAATTCAGTACATCATCTTTGTGAAATAGAAAGCTTCTCTATGCTGTCTATTTAAAAAGAGACTTGTAGAGTAGCTTGATTTGGTAAAAGTGTATGAAAAGACAAGAGGAAACTTTTCTTTTTTAATCTTTATAGCATTGCTTTTAGTTTTTCATTTAGGCTTCCAGTATACAGGTCCTCACATTGTGTTACCTTACTGTTCAAAGGGTGACACAATTGTATGGTTGGCCAAGGTTTCAATGTGACTCTGTCTCCCAAAAGTAAGAATGATTTGTTGATAAGCGCAGTTATCAAATAAGTATATCAAAATCCTCCCTCTTTGTTCTGAGATGGAAAATGAGTGTATCCTGGATAACGGGATTGCCAATATGTGCTCCAAATACAGCTTTAATGTTTGTTGTGGACATCTCAGAAACAAATGTTCAATTTTTGTTGTCTCTTTTCACAAATGTGTCAAAGGGTTTTTGTTACAAGTAGTTTTTAAAAATGTTGACTAGTGTAAAAAAGTGAGGTCTAGAGAAGAAAAGAGAGAAGATTTGTACTGTATTAAGCCCCTTCATTATTCTAAAAAAATATTTGTCATACCTTAAAAAGCAGATTTTAATTTGTAGAATAGTCAAAGTGTTATTCAAAGTCAACACTGGATTGTGTTCCTAGGGCTTGAGACTATTATTTTATTAATGCTATGTAATTAAAATGACAAATGGAAAATTACAACTCGGCATTTGGGGGTAGTTTTATTGATATATTCCATTATTTATTTTATGTGCTTATCCAGCCTGCAAGTGTGCATAAGTTCTTAGACTTTTGGCTATTTCTTGAAACTTTAATTAGTGAAAGCTTTCTCGAAAGATACTATGAAATGCTAGTAGCAGGTATTGACTTTGTGATACAAACTCTAACTATAATTATCTTTGGTCTCTTCACACATTGTGAAATATTTGCATAAGGATCACAGAAATCTTTAGCAAGTACAATGTATATTTGTTGACTACTTTCTGGTTTGAAAATGTGGTGCTTTTATGCCCAGAATTAACACGTCAGCTTATTTTTGCAGGAAGTTTTCAGTTCTATGCCAGTAAAGCTGACAGCTTTGATTAGATGTTGCAATGCAGTCAATAGGATTGTAGTTTGTCATTTGAGACTGCCTTGGTTTCAGCATGGAAATTCTTGCAGCAGGAGGAACTCCAAACTCTGCCAGTGTGCCAGCCTAGCTAAGGTTTGCCTGCTGTCTTAAATGGAAGCATCGTTAGGATAAAGGCTTTTATGTCGTTCTTTTATGCACTTGCTTGATCTCTACTGGAGTTCTCAGGGCTGCATAGTATCAAGCTAAAATCTTTTTAAAAGTGAGCATTTTGAGAACAGTCAATTTGGTGGTCGAGCAGCCCCTGGAACAATGTCCCCCACTGCTGGATGTTTTCAAGAGGTGTCTGGACAGTCTGCTAGATAATCTCATGTTGTCTCCCTTTCCCATTAGAGGTTGGACCAGATGATCTCTTGAGGTCCTTCCTGATTCTGAGGAATCTTTTGAGGTCCTTCCTGATTCTGTTTTGACGTGGTTATGTGGTAGATTGGTAATACTCCAGATGGACAGATGTGTACACTGAGGAGTGTCAGCGGTATTTAAAAATGTAGTCAGGGCTCCCAGGCATCTGCTGCTCAGTGCAATGACTCCAGGTTGCAGCACAGCCGTCCGTCACTGCTGGATGCCTCACATGCTTGACAGGCAGCTTCTGATTTCTGGACTGGCACTTCAGGGTAAAGCAGTACACTTTGATAGGCCAAAAACCATATGGTTATACTTCACGAAAATTCTCGAGCTGATGATTGAACTGCTTGCTACATTATTGTGGCATGAACATGGCAGGCAGCACAGCCAGCCTCAAATTGTCCTAAGCTGAGACACCGCTGTCCCCAGTCATTAGGGGGCTGATAAGAGTAAGTTAGCAAGCCTGACACACAGGCTTGCTCTGGAGTTGCTTAAATCTTCATCTCCTCTACTGCAGTGATGCAGGCAGAAAGCAAATATTACTGCTATTTTCAGAAGGGTTCTGGGGGGTGGGTTTTAGGATTACAGAGTTGCTCTTTTTTTCTTGACTTAGTGCCCAGTTTTAAGTAGAAATTCAAACTGATGCAGATAACTGTGCATACTGGCTTAGGTGCAGGTGCAAATGCTGGAGTTGAGATTGTAGAGTCAAAAGTTAGGGACCAGAGTTTTCATTATTGAGGTTGTCATTTTTCCCATGGCTTAATACTGTGCTGTCTTCTGGAGACTGGCGGGAGGTGGTGAGTATATTAAAGAAAAAAAGAAAAAAGTCTCCCCAAAGCCTTCAGAATTATTGGGCTGCCCCTGAAACATTGTAGAAAATGCTGTCTTTTGTAATGCTTTTCATTATGAAAACACCAAAAGAAATTACTTCTGCTCTTTCAGAGAGGTTAGGGAAGGATAGGAGTAGTTAAATTTCAAAATTGTTTTGAAGCTGGTTAATTGAAAGGATCTGTAAAGTAAATGTTGACACTTCTTTAAAAGAGTCTTCATACCTGTACTTGCTTTATTCTTTTGTAATATAGTGCTTTGAAATATTTTTATGCAAATTATTTTTTAAAAAAAAGGGGGGATTTTCTTAGGATTTCCTGAGGTTGTGTGGATTTCAGCACCAAGCTGGAAGGATTTGCTTATTCTGTACAGCATGTGGCGGCACACATGACTGTAGAAAGATGGTTGGGAAAACCTGAAGTACTCATGATGAAATCTGTGAGGTTACTTTTGCCTACTCAACTTGAAGGAATGGTATATCATTAAAACATGGGACTGAAACATTCTACTTATGGTGAATCTTCCCTTTGTTGGCCTTAAACAGTGTAACTTAGTCTACTTTGATTTTCTTTACTCCATAGAACAATCAGAACAAAGCATTTTCCTAGGTCAGTGGTGTGTTGATTCTGTAGAATACTTACCTGTCTCTATGTTGAATCAACAAACTCAAGAACCAAGTCAAGAGCCTTATACTGTGCTTAACTTTGAAGGCAAATTGTGCTTTTTAAGTGCTGCTGTATTTTTTCGGAGGAGTTTTTCAAGTGGTACTTCAGTGTTTTAGAGAGATACTTAGAGCTACTAGCACAGGTTTGATTGTATTTTCAGAGCACCTAGTGAAGTCTCTGTTCCTGTAAATGATGCCTTTATTTTAATAGAATTTCAATGATAGAGCCAGGGTGGGTTCTTAGACAAATTCCCAGACCCTCAAGTTCATTGCAGAGCAAGAACTACCATCTTGAATTGCTATTCTCATTTTTAAACCTTTTCCTCTCCCCAATAGTGAACCAAGAGACAGGAATGGGACTGTTTATTTAAATTGCCTTTACCTGTATCCATTTAAGAAGAAGCAGGAAAACATTTTGTGTAAACGAAAGCAAATACTAGTTTGCATCCCCTGAACCTGTGTCATTGTAAGCAAGTTGCTGCCTCAGTAGTATAGTATGTGTTTAATTTGGGACTTCTTCCACTCATAAATATTGAAAACTTAGCTGATATTAAATTAAATGGTTAGAAGTTTAACTGTACAAAATGAAACTTAAAACTAGTTGTGATGTTTTCTTAATTAGATGAAAATGTGATTTTATTGCAAGGAAATTGTTTTGAAGTTGCTGATATTTAAAAGGATTGTAAGCTGAAAGAAAAACTGTGGACCTTCTGGTACACATTCTTGGTTTTCCCTCTTCAGTCTGGATCTTTTAATAAATTTAAAAGAAAAATGGGTTCTTCATCTTCTTCTTGCTGTTTATTTTGTCAAGAGGAGATAATTAGTAATGAAATACATACATGTGCATATATATATGGGTGTGTGCATATATATATATGTGTGTGTGTGTGTGTGTGTGTGTGTTATGAAAACTGAGGTATCTTTCTGTTGTTCTAGACCTGATGTGTAGCTGCAGTGTTTTATTCAGCTTGCAGGTTGGCTGCACACTTTGTGTTTTGCTTTCTTAGAAGCAGCAACAGAAAACCTGCCATTCCTGTCCTGAATCCTTACGTTGATAATGCGGTGATTATCCTCTCAGTTTAAAACGGGAGTGAGCATTGGCTTCAGTACTGAGGTGTCAAAGTTGCCCACGTCTTGTGGGTGGAATGGATTTACCTGACTGATTTCCACCCTGTATTTCTCTGCAGATAAAGTTTGTGTGTCTTCTGCAGGGGTGCACTGTGAGCTTTCTAGGTTCCCCCTATCACTTGCAAGCCAAGTCCCTTGAGATGGTGTGGGACAGGGGAGAGAGAGAGAAGCATCAGTTGCTGCCTATTTCTGTTGGCCTCATTCACTGGGAAAGAAGTCTGCTGAGAGGTCTGAACTAGTGCCTTCTGTTTTCAATAGTGACCAGCATTTTCACTGATAGGAACACAGTTTTCAATCTCTGCAAGATTATAAAGTGCTGTTGTGTGTTTCATGAATGCATGACTTCAACAGAAGTATGTATTGTGTAGCTTAGAGAGATGCTGATTGTGTAAGTAGATTCTGGAGGCCAGAACTTGCTTGGCTGTTCTCCATTACAGGATGCTCATGTGTAATCAGATTAAGTTTAAAAATATTTAATTTGAATTATTTTTTTCTGACTATGTGACACATTTTATATAGGCAAAATATAAATGGAAGAGTAGGAGTTTGACAAAGCACACTGTGCTTATAAAAAACACACCAGGAATGTTAATAACCTGAAATGCTCTTCTCTCTTTGTATTAAGAAAAATATCATCTTCAAGCATCCAGTCTTTAATAACATTTTTGAGCATTCATGCTTGCTCTCTACCTATTCCAGGATTGCGTTGTTTTCTTGGGAATTATCTACCATGTCAGGAACCTGCTTAATTGAGATCTAATAAGGACATGCCCTGACATAGTTTGCTTAATTCTAGATATATCACTATCAACCTTTCTGGCAGGGCACCCCAGTAACACAGATTTGTTTCATTCATCACAGAATCATTAGGGTTGGAAGGGACCTCTGGAAATCATCTAGTCCAACCCCTGTGCTATGGGAGGGTCATCTAGAGCAGGTTACACAGGTACACATCCAGTTGGGTTTGGAATGTCTCCGGAGAGGACACTTCATGACCTCCCTGGGCAGCCTATTGATGTATGAATAAATTCCATCTCTTATGTATTGTCTTAGGTTCTCCAGAATCCTCTGTTCCTGTTTTATTTGGTACCCACTGTTAGATACTTCAGCAGTCCTAATTCATGTATGTAGGGTGGATTTTGTGATGAGCCAAGTGATTATGGATTAGTTTAATGGGAACTGGTGTTCTGGTTGGAAGAATAAACTTTGTCAGCAGGTTGCAAGGATTTTTTTTGGTGTGTGCATGAATTTGGCTAGCAAATCCTGTGTGATGCTTTCAGTGGTCTCCAGCCCTTAAATGATTGTTTCCACTAAAATATAGATCACTATGTTAACACTTTCTCCCATATGTGACAGCATGTAGGCGGGCTGTGTTCTGCAAAAGACTGTATACCAAGCTGGCACTGTGAGAGGACAAGTGGGGACGTATGAACTGGCAAGACATTAAAAATCTGTGAAATCTGTTGTCTCCTTTCTTCCTGATAGAGTAGTAGAACACAATAATCTGTGTCTGCAAAGACAAGTAGTGTAATGCAGTAAGAGTGGACGTGCAGAGTGAATGCCATGTTTGCACCACACACATGTGAAGTTTTGCGCTGGGGCTGACCCAGTCCATTTCTGCCCTTAGGCTCTGGATCATGTGAGGTACACTCATAAGGGCATCTGAAAGTCTTGTTTAATCCAAACTGAGCTCATCTCATGTGCTCTGAAACTTCTCTAGTGTGCCCATCAAAACATAATAGATAGGAATGATGAGACACACTCTGTAATGCTGATGGTCTATTTTTTGGTTTAGTTTAAGGCATACCTTTTTAGTGCATATTTTTTTTGTTTTTGTCCTCTCTCCTTTTTACTTACTATTACTGATGTTTATTCAGTGCAAAATGCTGGTGATCTACCGTATCAATTTCCTTCATTCTTAGCAGAGTACAAATTAGATGAGTGTGTATGGATATCCACAAATACGTATGCACATACTTGTGGTGAACAGCTTGTTTGTCAGTAGTCTGTTCCAGTTTGTAACCAGCAGAGTTCTGGCAGTGATGAAGGAAGGCATTCAGGATGGAGGGATGTGCCAGTATCAGTGATTGACAGTGTACATGTGGTAATGTCTTTCTTGCACTGAAACCATCTCAATTTGTCCTCTTCCTCTCTGTGATGTAACTGCATTCCCCAGGACCAGGCTGTCTTCATTTGCCTGCAGACGAAGGAGTGCACTGTGCTTAGGCCTTGGGGGAATTTCTTCATTAGTCTTTGCCTTATGAGATTACTTCAAACAGTGGGATATAGTGTCTTTAAGCGTACTGTTCTCTCTTAAAAGGTCAGTGTCTTTTCACTGCGTGTTTCTGCAGTTAGTAATGTAGTTCTCATTTTTGATATTGAGATGCTTCTGTAATGTGACTTCTACTTTAAAGGAGACAAGGATTTATAATTGTTTGCTCTAATTTGCTTATGAATCTTCAAATGTATAATTTGAATACGCAAAGCTCCTATTAGGTATTCAGTTGAAATTCTGTTCTTCAAAGCTCTTAAAACAAAAGACTGGGATCACGAATGGAAAATGGTTTCACAGCATGCCCAGTGCCAGTCAGTGCATCCAGAAGTGGGTCTTACAATGTACGGTTAACCTTGAACAATCCACACCAGTGTATTTAATGGAATTTAAGCATCCACAGCAATATGAAATCCAGCTGTGTTTGTGACTTTCCAAGAGTCGAGCTGACACTGTCTCGTGGTATCAGCCACGTGGGGATCATCTGCAAGGTTGGCCAGCAGTGGGATTCTGAGAGTTTAGCAGTTGGTGTTCAGTATCTTACTTGAGGATTTGTTAGGATCAAATAAAACTATCAAGTTGGGTCAAGCATTTGATGTTTTACTCAGGACTGTTTGTCATTGCTGGTGAAAGGGAAAAAAACAGGTAAAGTTTCTGCAGCCAGTAGCTCAGACAGCACAACAATTGCAGTAATAAGAATTTGGAGAACTCCTTAAGGTCTTAGCAAATTCTGGCACAGGTTTTCCAGGGAAGATAGAACAGGTGATGTCACTTCTCTATTCCTTCTTGAAATACAGGTATGTCA
Organism: Grantiella picta; assembly: GCA_013397955.1. Taxonomy (NCBI): domain Eukaryota; kingdom Metazoa; phylum Chordata; class Aves; order Passeriformes; family Meliphagidae; genus Grantiella; species Grantiella picta. The sequence continues at coordinate 531,570 of VZRM01004164.1, forward strand.
CTGAAGGGAAGGGAGAAATTAAATCTTTGTTTCTGGACAATGACACAAAATTTTAAATGCTATTAGCTATCTGATGCTGTTTAGAAAATAGCATTGTTTGAATTTAATAGTTCTACAAATTAGGTTTACTGTAGAAAAAGGTATATGTCTAAAATACAGCTAGAAGACAAGAAGATTCTTGTATCAGATCTGTGTTGAAACAATATTGGCTTTGTCAAGTCTTCATATCCTTATCTCTCTTCCCGAATGTAACTATTATTTCTACTCTGTGAGGTCACGCTGAATCCTCTATCACCTTATTCATCACTATACAGTCCTTCAAAGTTTTTTTCTTCATGTCAGTTCTTAACTGACATGTTGAAGTTTATGGATTTGCAGCATGTTTCTTATGAGCTGTTGAAATCTAAAATAGTTTTATCATCTTGGAAATTTTTTTTCAGAATACAGCCTTGGAATGGACTTGGCTTTCAGGATTCATGCTTCTGTGTTTGCATACAGAAGCAACATCATCTCTTGTTTTTCATTTTTCTTCTTTTTTTCCCTCCTCCTTTTTTACCCCTCTTTTTTTCCTCACAGTTCTGTTTTAGGACAGGCCTAGGCTTCTTCCCTGAATTGTTGTTTGGGAAGCCATATTTTTATTTCTCTAATGATTAAAAATGTCTTGTGCTTTACAACAATTATTTTTTATTTTTTATTTTAATGTAATTTATATTTATCTGTTCCTGTGCAGGCTTTATTTTTAAATCTAAATAACTTAAATTTCTTATTTACTCTTGATATTTTAGGGGCATATTGTTTGATTCTCTGTTGTGTGAATCAGAGTTTTTTAGAGGATTTATATTACACATAGTTAGCGCTCTGGTCTGTTTAATATGTAGGATTTGTTTGTGGTTGCTCTGTACTTAAGTTGCTCCATACTTCAGATCATCTGTGTTGCTTTATTCTGTATCTCTTGCCAAGTGTCCCTGTCTCTGAGGCAAGATGATAGGAGCAGATGTAGTTACCAGAATGCGGTATATCATGACTAAAGATATTAGTTAGTTTTCTGTTTTGGTCTTAATTTGTTTTCCTTTTTGATTGCACTTGTGATTAGCTCATGTTTGAAAAATTTTGCACAGTGATTTGAGATCTTTAAGTGGGTGATGTGGGTAAAGTTCATTAGTGTGTGAATAGTGCTATATAGCAATTTTTATGCATTAATCTGTGTTCCGTGTGATTCAGTACCTCATTCTGTTATCAAGCTCCATATCACAGTGGCTCCTCTCAGTAAGTTTGTTGTTGACAGATTTTTCTAACCCAGTTATTCAGTTATTCACCCTTCAAAATTTCTTGGGAATGTGTGGAGCATTATAAATCCTAGCTGAAATTCTTGGAAGTTTCTGTTAACAACCTTCCCACTTTGTGAAAAGTATCTTTCACTCCTATATAAATTAACACTTCATCAGTGTGTAAGGGGGTCTGCTGTCTTATTCTGCAGGTTTTCATCCTTTAATGGTTTTTCCTGGTCTTTCCAGGCTGTGGCTGCTTCTCTGATCTTTTTCCTAATCAAATATAGTTGTAACATAGCCTTTATGCAAAAGTAAGTAATTTGAATTCTGAACAGTAGTGCCAGGACTAGTATTTCAGTTGCCGAAATGATGGATGTTGGTCGTGGCCAGCTGAGCTGCGAGCCAGTGGGATGCAGATGCTGACTCCTTTTAGGGAAGCAGCTGCGAGAGGATGCTTGGCTGTGCCAGGAGGAGCCAGGCTGAGCCTCTTGCTAGGAGTTCACTGAGCAAGACTGGAGACAAGTATTCCTGCCTGGAGGCAGATTATCCCGAACTGAAGGCCTGGAAATGAGAGTCGACCCACCAGGCAGGTTCAGCTCCTCACTTGGACAATTTTCCATTTTTTTGTTCTCTACTACAAACAAGCTGGTAGGACTTCATTTTGTCAGCATTTCCTTCCTCCTTCCAACTGCTCAGATTTCCATACCTTTCCACAGATGATTTTTGGCTTTTTCTTTCCTCTCTTACTTTATGCTTAGGGAGTCTCAAATCACACAGTGGCAGCTGCTGGTGTTATTTTGGGAGGTTCATTCATAGGCTACTTATGCTGTCAGTTGCTTGTGCCGCCTACAGGCCTTTTAGGCTGTGCTTAAGGGATGTGTAATCTCCTCTGCAGTCCTGCTCTTAAGCTTGCAGTAACCCCTCAGTGCAGCTAGATGACTCGTGGCTAAATTACACCAGTGTCTCTTCAACTTAAGTAGTGATTTTCCATGTGGCGTTGTATCAAAAGTTTTATTGCACAGAAGGATTTTATGCATTTCTGTTCTTAAAACAGTTTGTTTGATAAATAAAGAGTTTGTATGTAGCCTGGCATCTTTGGTCAACCCATGCTGAATCTTCTCCTGTTTTGTGTTTTTATGTCTTTTGTTTCTGTTTCCACGAAATACTGTTTCAGATCCTTTCATCCCACTGAGTCACCTGGTGATAGTTGCTCTGTTTGTGACTGTGCTGAATTGTTCTGAAAGCACATTCTGGTATTCTGTAATCCTTTATTCTTCCTGCATAGCAACTCCACTACTATGGTTTTTACTGTAGGTGCAGTCCTAGGAATCAGTTTGATTTCAGTCCTATTAGCTGACTTGTATGATATTATTTTCTCACTTGGATCCCTGTTTCTGCTACTTGCAGTGTTCTCAGTAAGTTGTCTTGTAATGGTTATTTATTCAGGAAACTCTGTAATCCTACAGGTTTGGTTTTGCTTCGATACATATTCTTAAGAATTTCACGCTCACTGGTAAACTGACATTTCTAATGAACCTGATCTGTCCTCCAGCTGGTCTCCACTGGCTTACTTTCTCAGCCAGACCTTTCAGGGCTTGAATTTTTCATGCTCAGAGTATCCAAGGTAGTAGGTGCTGGAGCTTGTGACAGTAATAGTTTGCATCTGGGAAGTGTAGGTGCAGAGGGACTCATTCTTGGAGAGAATGAAATGCCATCTTCAGGGACCTCAGGCCATATTTAACTCTGCGGGTAGTATTTGCAATTCCCAAAAAGCTGCTTTCCTGCAGTGCAAATGAATAGTTTTGAATTCTCTTTTTACTAGGGTCTTATTTCTTTAGCATGTTTTAACAGGAGTATGCCTTGCTTTTCATACAAGCTTTCTGTAGCACCTGGGGAATAGAAAACGAGATTTTTTCAGGTCTGTTTCATATTAGACGTTACTAACCACTAATGGCCAAGGATGGCAATAAAAAATCCCAAATCATCAGAAAAGGAATAGAAAAATTATAATATGATGAATGAATAAATAATATGATGAATGAATAATATGATGAATGTGAAATAAATCTTTATTTCACATAGCCACCAAAGTAGCATAATATGCTTAACCTCAAACTCTAGAAATTTTGGGCTGTTTTTGTTTATTACTTACTGAATTTTTTTTTGATCCCATACACCTATTTCTGTCTCTGAACTTTACTTTGCTCTCCTGAAAATTGTTCTTTTTACTAGTTTAATAATGGGAAACTAAGTTTTGTTAAAAATCATGCTAATAATATATTTTTTTCATTTTAGTGTTCCTTCTTTTGTTCCGGGTTTCTTTTTTTGTATTATATCTGAGTACCTATGATAGTTACATTAAAATGGTCCAAAATGGGAAACATTTCTCGGACTATGCAAATAAAACCGTGGGAAAATTATCATGGTAGCTGCTATAAACAAGCGGGCATCTTTGTCATTGGCTGTACACATGGATGCAAACATTCAAATCTGCTTTTAACAGATTGTGAATCTCTGTTTTGCAAATGGATGAAGAAATACTTACCTTTCTGTTTATCTCCTCTGGTGTATCTCCTTATATTCTGTATTCCTGTCTTAATTCATGTGCCTTTAACCTTTTGTGTGCCTCTCACATTTGTTTGTCCATTTGTTTACCTCCAGGTTAGCATTTTTTTTTTAATTACCTTCCTGAATATAAAACTGGAAAGTCTTTCAGTAGAGACTGCTTTACAGTTTAGCTCTTTACTACTGTGTTGCTTTTGAAAAAAGAGGATTTTTTCGTTTTCTTTCTTCTCTTCTTGCCACATTTCCTGCCTATGGAAGTTGGTTTGGTATCTACTGAACGAATGCTGTGATTCAAAACACAGCTCTGCTGCTCTGTGGTGCTACATTTTAACTTTGTTCCTTTTCTAATTGGACTTTATTAAATTTTTTTATTTTTCGTCTGTCCTATCACTTTGTATCTTTTCCCTGTTTCACTGGGGTAGAAGAATTGCTTAAAAGAATTTTAAAAGTTATGAGTCTAGGAAATAATAACACTATAAATAGCATATACAGAAGTAGCAAACAAACAAATGCATGAAATGTTTTGGGGTAAATTGGTTTTTAGAGAATAAAAAGAAATTTCAGAAGATGCTTGTTTGGATTAATGCTCTTCAGTTTTGGGGTTTTTTTAGATGGCTTTTATTCTCAGAACTTGCTATTTGTCTGCTATACATTTTATTTACTGTGTTATGTAACCTCCATTTGCTGAAATTTACATTTCTGCCTTCATGAATATATTATTTTTCAGAAACATTTTCGGTCAATGAAAAACTTTATTAAAATTTGTGTTTATTTAGGAAATACATCGCTGGAGGCTTCAAAAGAAACAATATCCTAGAATTTTTAAGCTTTGGTATTTCTGAAGTATTTAGTGCTTTAACAGAAATTCATAGAGAAGGCGAATAATAGGATATTAAATTTGCAGTCAGAATAAAAGTAGCTTTACAGATATAATTTGAAAGAACTCTAAGGTATTAGAGTAAATAGCCCCACTATCTCAGCTTTCATTAAATGATGCACAGGCAAAGACAGTGATGGATTTTTAAGCATAAAGCTTGCCTCAGTCAGAGGTTAGCAGTTTGCATTTGAAAAAAAGACTGATATAAAGGCTTAACACTTGCAGTTTCCTTTTTAACTGCTTATTAAAACAACTGATCAAATGCTTTCTGTGAGATTTATTGCTTGCTTTCATCTGTCTTTGCCATGTATTTCACTAATGCAGAGTGATATTTTAGCAGAGTGATTTGGTAATGGCTCAGCAGTAAGGCAGTGTCTGATCTGGACATAAAGGTTCAGCATTTGATGTTGTGTTTTCTTATACAGCACAGCATCCAGGACACAGCTAATGAGGACTTGTAAACTGTAAGAAGGTTGGGACACAGAGGAGATATGCTGCTTTGCAGAGGTGCTTGCCTAGTGGTACAGTAAATGCGAATTTTTTCTGCAGACTGCAACTACTGCCAAATAACAGTGGAGAAACTGTGGGCGATGAGCACTTAGTGTAATTGCAACACTGACAACGAGGAAGCAACAGGATAAAAATAAACACCTCATATTTTGCTGTAGCATTGGAGATTTTTGTATCTTAAGAGCAAAGGGAATCTTCTGTCCACACATACTTTGGGCTGAGTCCAGTGGAATCTAGTGAAACATTTCTGCTCTGGTTCCTGAGTTTTGTTTGGTGAATCAACACTAATCCTTGGTGTTTATGGAATGAGGCAAACTGAACACTAAGTAGCATTGGAGGAAGTCAAGAGTCAAGATAACGAAAACAATAGTCTATCTTGAATTCTTTAGATTAGTAGTTCCTCTTCTACAGTGTAATGTCACAGATGAGCATTTGAAGGCAAGGGAGCACTAAATACTATTTCCTTTACTAACTAAATTTAAAAAAAAAACAAACCCACATGATTTCTGGATGTTAAAAATGTACATTTTAAATGCTCTATGCATAGTCCTGATTAAATGCAATCTATATTTTGCCTAGTGTAGATTATAAAATTTCTAAGTCTGGGACTTTGTTGCACTAGGCACTTGACATACTACATAGATAGTGTAGCAGAGCTGCTGGTTTAAGTTGAGAAAACAGGTGGGCACAAAAGACAGATGGAGAAACACAAGGTGATGGAGACAATTATGGGGGTTGTTATAAGCTGCAGTTGCCATTTACCATCTGCCCAGCTACAGAAAGAAATTTTGTAATGTCTTTCTTTTGTTGTAGTGCAGTATTTTTTCATTCTGCCTTAAGGATGTAGCAATGCATGTCCATATACAGTTATATACCTGAGCAGTGTTGGTTGATAAACATTATTATTTTAATAGTGATAGAGTATTGTTCCTCAGCTCTCATCTGTGTTTAACACCCTGATTTGTGGGTGCTTGGGATCTTACTGGAATTATAGTTGGTAAGGGGATATCAGTGAATGTTGATCTTTAATAATAATCAAATAATATTTTTTCCAATCTTGCAATGAAGTATTAGGGACATAAACAAGAACATTTTTCTCTTATATGTAGTTTTGCCAAGTTTTGCCTAAATTGGAGTATTAACATGAATTTGTTTTAGATCTGCCTAGTATTCAGTTTTTCTTGCCTAAATCATCCTTGAAGCCCTCGTGGGCTGACTTGACTCAATTCACCTAAGGAATGTTTGATTTTGAGTCTGAAAGGCACAAAACCAGCAAGGAATCAAGATAACTGTGTGGAAAGACTGATGCTGGTAGGTTCTGCCATTCAAAATACATCTCGTGTTGCAGTCCAGCATCACACCACCTTTTTGTGGTGAGGATAAATTAACAGAGGGCATGGAAGGAATATCAAGGTTTATAGGGAAGAGAGTGTTTAAGAAGGAGATGGTACGTTTTGAGGGAGTCCAAGTGAAAACTGATAGAGCACATCTTGAAGGGTGTAAGGATAATTACTAGTTTCTCTTGAGTAGGCCAGTCATCCAAGGTTACTCCTGTGGTGCAGAAGGGAGATAATGCATTGATCAGATATAAAGAAGAAGGCTTTTACAATGAATGTGGTAAAACACTCCAATAGGTTGCCCAGAGCATACTATCCTTCCTGAATTCTAACATCCTTATGATGGGTTTTTATAAGTCATATACCAGAAAACCAAGCTGATGGTGGCTTCTTTGAAAAACAGAGTGCTACAATTTTGCAAGTGAAGGACTTAATGGCTCCAAATTTCAAGAAGACAAAAAAATTGGGTCTGTCTGAATCACAGTCCTTGCAAGTGAGCAATCCATGAAAATATGAACAAATAAAGCCTGACTAAGCAAATGTTCTTGGAAAATGAGTCTTATTTGTGCTGTGGGAAATGTGTTTGCATTTTCAATTTGAATATTCAAAGTCCCGATGTTTTTTATGGGATGTATCTCCTGCCACTTTCATTAGTTTTTTTTCCCTGGAGGAAGAGAGACATTTCCCTCTTTTTTTTAGAATGTGATTTACTGGGTGGTTTTTAAAAAATAAAAGTATGACTTTTTTGTTGCATATATTGTATTGTAAGCAGTGAGAATGGAAATTATCAGAAGACAAGATTTATTAAAGCAGTGTAAATAAATAAGCAGATGGATTCTAATATTAATGATCTGTTTTGCATAAGCTTGTATTAAATGTAGGTATAAAATTTACTGAGAAGAAATACTGGTGGTTGAACTGGCTCTGTTTAATATGTAGTTTTGATAACTGAACATTCCAGTTTTATCCTGATTACGATATTGATCTCTTTGCACTGATGGCCCATGGCTGACTCATTATTTTTCCCATAGCTCTACTAAATACTGAAACCTACTGATGTTCTAAACAGCAAAGTAGATAAATAAGATAATAAATTATGGCAGTTATCTTCCGCAGAATGCTAAACTGGTAGAAAATGTATGATGGTTATGTCCTTGGAAGAAGCTGGCTGTTTCAATGTAGCGTGAACTTCTTACCATGCTTCTTGTCTTCTCCTGGTTATTGACCACAGAATACCCTGAGCAGCTGTTTTTCACTTATAAGCAAATCAGTCAAAGACTCTTACTGTAAGGAAAGCTCCACGTTAGACAAAGCATAAGAGAAAGTTCCACACTAGACCGAAATGGAAGATATTATATCCATATGGTCTCTCATTCTCTGCCTGTCTGTGTTAGCCTAAACTTGGTTGCGCTTTTTTGTTTTTTCCTCAGAGTAGTTGAAAATGGTAGATAAAAAGAATCTTACCCACATTTCTGTAAATGGCTACAGGAATAAAATCTATTGAATGCATGATAAAAAGTTACTGCAACATAAAAAGCTGTATTGTTCAAGCGTGGAAGCACTGTAAAAAGTGCTTGTAAAAGCATTTCAGATTTTTTTTCCCCTCCACAGTATGAGTAAGTCATAGTATCTTCTCTCTTTAGAGAAAAATCAAAGCAATCAAATGCAGCAGTACAATGGGATAACATCAGTTTCTGTAGATTCAGTAGGAAAAATGACTTCCCTATATATATACATAAATCAATCCACGTATGAAATGCTGTAAGCATAACCTCAAAGTAATATACTTTTTAGTTTTAAATTGAGTGGCTTGTGCAGAAGGTAAAATTTGCATGTTTTTACAAACTGTCTGCAACAACCTTATTCTATTACATTATTGCTGTTACAGAATTTGAGAAAATACTTGCTCTGGAGAAAAGGGATCAAAATTGCTCTTTTATGTATTTATTTGGTTCCATGTTGGGTTACTGTTTTGAATAGAAAAAGATCACTAGCAATGTGAAGTACATGGGTATCTTCCCACTCAGTAGTGTTTCTTCTGTAGCGTCTCTTCTGTTGAAAGGTTTTAAGAGCATGTTTTTGTTTAATCTAGAAAAAGGTGTGTCGATGTGAATGCACATGTTTAAAATCCAGTTTCTGCATTGGCAGTCAATCTGCTATTGTTCTTGGTTTTCTTGCTTTTCCTAACTTTTGCTGTGGTGTTAAAACTCTCTTCAGCTGCCTTGACATTTTTGCTAAGTGAGGCGGTATTTGAGTTTCTTCTAGCTGTGATCACTGGGTGGCTCTTGGGACAATGTGAAAACACTTGCAATCAAAATAGGAAATACTTCTCACCATTGTGGAAATCTTGAGTTTCAGACAGATTATTCTTAACTGAACAAATGTTATCTGCCACACATGGCCCATGTATTCTCTGAAACTGCTTCAGAAGCTATTATTTTTTGAAAGAGGCGAGTGTTTCCCTTATTTCTTAAGCTAGCTATTTAAATTTCTTTTCCATGGAGACCTGTCAGCAACTTCCCCTTATTTTTTTAAGTAGTAATGACAGATTCATAGTCCTAAACCTATTTTTTTCTTCCTTTTCTCTTTTTATCATCCTTTTCAATTTCCTTTTTCAAACTTGTGATTTTCAAACAAGCTACACCAGTTTGCTTGAAGTAGTGTGGGTGAAGTTGCTCCAGGTGAGCAAAGTGAGCTTTTCCATCTTGCTGGAGTGAGAATGAGCACAGGGCAGACTGAGATGGGGTTCATGATTTTATTGCAGTGGCCCAGTTGTGCTAATACGAACTGCTGTGTTCCCTCTATATTACTGGCTTCAGGCTGTTTTCTTTGGTGTGCCTGGTGGCTCCAGCTTCCTTCTTCTCTTAAGGCAACGTAGCAATTTGTGTGTGTGCCCAGGAGCTTAGCTAAGGCTCAAACGGGATAATTCTTTGGTGGTAGAGAAGTGGTCCAGCCAGGAGATGTCTGTCAACAGAGATTTCTTAATTCAGAGAAATTTCTCAGGAGATCATCTTCTGTGAATCGCAAGTATGGGAATTAAGCCTGAAAATAAGCAACTTGCAGCTTATTTGTCAGCACTCATAAAAATGCTTCAGGAATGAAAATGTGTGGTTTAGTTTGTATTACTTAAATTGGATTGGTCCAGCTCTTGACCTCGCTACACAGTGAGTCATGCAATTCACTGAGCTCTCAGTGGGAAGGATAAAGGCATCCCTTTGGATGGCAGAAATATCTTCCATCACCGGTTGTTGAACCTTTTCTTGTGAATGGTCTGGCACTTAGAGCTCGTCATAATGCCATTCCTATTCTCTTTTCTTGTGTTTTCAAGCAGCTTTCCTGCAGTGCTGGCCTTGGTGTTACAATGAGGAAGAGATAGGGATGACTGATCAGTGCCATATATCTTCCCTTTGGTGGCTTCAGAGCATTCTTTGCTAAAATCAGTGATGTATTTCCATTGACTCTGGTTTGTCAAACTTCATTGTTAAATTTTTATGGATTTTCAGTTAGCACAAGAGATGTCCTGATCTAAGCTATATATGTTGGTGAATAGATAACAAGACATTTGTTAATGTGTTATCCCTGTAGACTTATTTTTCTATCTATGCAGAATACAAAATCCACATTTATTCAAAACTAATGCAGTTAAGTTTAAAGGGAGAAGAAGAGTGTGTAATGTTATACAAAGTTAATTTATGATGATGAAATAACTATAACAAGTAGATTATGTTAATTTCTTAATGTCTCTGAAGTCCAGTGTGTTCGTCTAGAAATAATTACTAATTTGATTTCAGCTTGACTTTCTTCCAAGGATCTTTAAAATATGAGTATTATGGCTCAGATAGAATAACCAGAACATAAGTTTTTCCCAAAAGCTGGTAGCAAAGCTGTAAATATAGCTCAGGAGGAGAGATTTGGTTTGTAATTAATTGACTGATGTAAACTTCAAGAGATTGTGTATTATTCATGACAGGTATTTGTTCCACTTTCAGAACACGTGTCATAAATTAATTGATCTTGACTTTACTTATTTATCTAGGGGTGCATACAGAGCAGGGACCATGGGCCTGACTGGGGAGAATCAGTAGCATCCCAGTAGTTTGTCTTTGAACACAGGTCATTGTAGTCACTGTAGCAGTTCTAATCCTTGACCTCTGTTAGCTATCCTTGACCATTTTTTAAACTTCAGCTATTACTTTTTAGCACGGTGTCTGTTTAATTTAAGTTTCTGTGGAACATTTGTTAGTCCTGTTATAATGGCTTTGTCTAAAGAGTCAAGAAAAATTTTTATTGCAAATGTGCCTTTGGCATTCTTGTACTGTAAGATATTTCTTATTCAAATTTCCATTTCATTTTCATCATCCATCATTCCTCTAAAACTTGCTTTTCTACTTTGCATCCTTTTGAGTTCAGTCTGAGGGCTTGTCATGGTCTGGAGTAGCCTGATTTCCTTGCCCTTCACTGTTACTTGTAAATTTTGCTGTTTGCACTTTTAAATCATCATCACACAGCTGATAAAAGATCTTGTGTGTTAATGGGGACTAACTGATCATTTAAAGCCTGAATTGGGAAAAAAATTTACTTATTTATTTTTTTCCAAATGAGTGGACAGTTTTCATATTCTGTTTGCTGGAAGCTGAGTTGCCTTTGCCCTTCTAGTCTTAGTGCCAGCTTTCTGCCAGTTCTAAATCCTTGGAGCAGCAGCTTTTCTCAGAGCTGGGGAAGGACCAGTGCTAGTGAAGGGCATCTGTGGAGGTGTGTAAAAGAACTGCAGGACCACTTCTGGCAGCATTTAAGGTCTGTATTGAAAACATGAAAAAGGCAGTCAAAATACTCAACCTTTTTCTAAGGAGAAAAATAATAGATGTGAATTTTTTTCCTGGTTGTTATTGTGACTTCTGCATCAGCCTTTAGTTGTGAAGAGCTTCTGTCTTTTTAGATTACCCTTGACTGACATTTTGTCGAGAGAGATCTGCTATTTTCTTCACAGGTCTCTTGGCAGCAGTGAGCAATTCTCTCAGCCAATCTCCCGTTTTTTCCTCCAGTTCCGTGGTGTTTTCCTCACATGTGTGGTGCCTTGGTGCACTTGGGCTATGCCCTTGTTGTCTGGGAGCTGAATTCAACCAAGCCTCATCTCAGAGACAAACCCTCTCAGACCACCAGCTGGTGTTAGCTCTTCCTTCTCTCTGAAGTACTGCCATGCCTGGTGGGGAGAGAGGAATGACTTCACTTGTGTCTGCTTCTATGCACAAAGAGGAGCATCAGCTTTTAGGCCTCTGAAGGGCAAGGGGAGGTGAATGTGCTGTCTGTGTCAATCTGAAGAAGAAATAAAGCTCTCTTAAAGACAGTGGTGGTTTCCACACTAATTACTGCTGAAAAATGCACACTGCTCAAATGAACAAAACTCACTTTGGGGTATTTTTTCAAAACATCTGCAGTCTTCACTATTTGCGGTCACAGCCTGTGGAGAATGGGCATAGGTTGTGGTTTTAGGTTGTGCAAAGGAGAGAGAGTGGGAGTTGAGATCCATATATTTTTCTTTGCAAAGTAATGTTTTTGTTACTTACTGATGACAAATCAGGAGAATGTAGCAAACAAAATGTTTTGAGAAGCTTCAGCCTTGGCTGCCGCTGTGTTTGTGGCTTTTTTGGAGAAAGGGAAGGTCACACTCATCACACACAGTAAAATATATTCAGCCTTAAAGAAAAACAGCAGGAAAGTTTGGTCTTCTCATCCCACCTTTTGATCTAGTTCTGCCGGCTATTTTTAAGCCAAAATTTTAGCTGTGTTTTGACATTTATTTAAGCCTTGGCTGCCTTAAAGATTATGCAGAAAAGTATTTTTTTTTCCTTTTTCTTTGGAATAACTGTGTCTTAACTCCAAGAAAATAGTCACATTAAATGTAACGGTCTTTATTTAACTAAAAAAGTCCCAAATTAATCAGTTCATTAAATGTCAGCTTAGCATTGCCTTCTGTCTCTATCATCCAGTGATTACATTTCTCTGAATATTTCAATTTCACTGTCTTGCAGTAAGATATTAAGTGCAGTCTGTGAGAGAAGGAGCAATTTTCAGCAAAACTGTAAATTTATAAGATCCAGAACATAGTATGTACTCAGCCACCTCAGGACTTAAGGATTCTTTTCATCTTTAAAGGGAAGAGCAGCCTTCCCTTTACCTTCCTGCTAGTCTCCCCTCACTCCTATTTTGAGTGTGGGCCTTTCATGTGGAATATTAATGGAGGATGAATAAGCAGAATCTTTCACCTGCTGAAAACTGAGAAAATATCTCAGTATTGTTTTTGTTGGAGATCCATTATAGAAGAAAAGTTGCAAAGTAGGGGCAGGTTTTCTTAGCTTCTCAACTCCACTTTAATATGGTATGGGGTTTGGATTTGGTTTGGTTTTGTTTGATTTAGGGGATTTTGTAGATGTGACAGACAAAAGAAATCTAGATTTGAAGTAATTTGTAATTTGGGCCGATATCAAATATATTATCATGGTCTCCTAATTTGCCAAGTTGTGCTGGAAATAGCATCTTCATGATAGTCTTTTCTTGCTCGCAAAAATGGGATCTCTGGAATAGGGAGGATAAATAGCAGTCAACAAAATCATGGGATTTTCTTGTTAATTGATGATGCATCGACTTCTCTTGGCTGTAGATGTGCTGGAGGATGTGTTGGTTACTGTGTGTTTCTGTTGGATTTTGTCAAAAGAAGATTTTGTTGTAATGGTGCATACACTGGAATGGAAGGGAGGAGAGGAATGAAGGCATTTTGTGTCTCGATCTGGCACTGCAGTTACTAGTGGGATTATTCATTATTGTATCTTTGATATTTACAGTCTGAGGCAGTCTGAGTTATTAGGATATCTTGACTTGTACATATTTCTTGGAAATATGTTCTTCTACCAATCCAGCCCCCCAAAATTAACAAAAACTATGTTAATGTGTTTGGGTTTGAATTACAGTATTCTGGAATGTCTTTAATTCATTTAATCATGTATACTTGATTATAACTTAATTTAGTTTTTGCCTGGAAATAAGTGATTAGGTCTGTGCTCTCTATTACACCTCACTTAAATAAGCTGCATGAGAAATGGCAGCCTTGTGTTGCTAAAGGCATAATGCTTTAGAAAGGCATGTTTTTGCTGCTTATGCTCCCAGATAATGGATATTTTCAGCCCAATGCAATAGCTGTACTTAAAAGTTCTGTGTTCCAGTGCATTGAATAGAGACAACTTTCAGAGTGAGATATTATCTAATTATTTTAACTCAGAGATTTCTTCAGTAGTGGATTTGTTAATATCAGATCTTGTAATAAGAAATGTAGGGGTTTTATTTTGCCTTATTTCTTGTATAATAGTCTTATACTTAAAGATATGGAAAATGAGCTGCAGTGGTTTTTGCAGATGAATGACAAAAACTGTTTGTTGGCGTATACAGATAGAGTTGTGTTTACAATTACATAATTTGTTGTCTGTGAATCAAATGTTTGTTTCGTGGGCTGGGGGAGCATGGCTCTTCACCAAAGCATTTCTTGTTCTGTGGAGGAGTCAGAAATATGTAATATAAAAATAAAAAGAAAGAAAGCAGAGGGAGAGGAAAAGATAGGGAAGAAAAAAGGCGTAAAAAATTGATTGTGCAATGCTGCTCATTCATGGTTCCTTCTGGTATTCTGGGATTTTATATCAGGGTAAAACATTAACATTCTATTATTTAGTATAGAACATGAAAGCTTGAAGGTTTTCTCATGGATGTAGGGACGAAAATGCACTTAAAAATATTTTCAGGATTGTGTTTAAACTTTGTAGCTGTTAAATGCTGCTGTGATGATGGAGGAATTGTATTCCAGGCATTTCTAAAGTACCTCTAAAGAAACAAGAGGAAATGGTTGAAGCATAGGTAAACATCTTAAAATTAATGGGGAGGTAGGGGAATGTGTGGAATAAAAAAAAACGCTTTCTCTCATCTAAATTCGTAGTTGGAAGCGCAGATCTACTGATGGAATCTCCAGTGTCCTGCAAAGATAGTTTTTGTTGAAAATGTTGGTGTCTTTACCATTGTTTAAATAGGTATGATTTTAAGTCATAATTGACAAAATAAGTTCTGTAAATTGCAGTAGATACAGCTGTTATCAACATAGTTTTCTTAATATTTGATTTTTTTACTGACTTGTTAGAGAAATGTCAGCCTCTATCTCTGTTTATACTTCTCCCAAACTCCCATTTTTAAGTCTTGATACAAGCTGCTGAAATGAACAGTCAGGTATCACATGGAGTATGCATTCATTCCTAGAAAAAGCGTAACAATTCAGTAGGAAATTATTTTAGTGGTTTTCAGTATTTTAGAAGTATTCTAGAGAAATGCCGCTGTGTGGGATCAGAAATGGGAGTAAGATTTATCATTGAAGGACCTTTTAATGAAGATTTCAGTACTTAATCTTGGCTCTTGTCTGTGGTTAGAGATTGGACAGGGACCTATTTACTGGTGACTATTTCTCCTTCTTTTCTGCCGTCATACTCTATATACAAGTAGAAACAATCTCCTAAATAAATACCTTCTTTAAAATACAAGGAATTTTAGCAAATTCCTGCTTGAACACTGCCAATCTCATCATGTAAATATATTGCAAAATATTCTGGTTGTTTTTAGCAAGTGGCAAGGTTTTCTGATTCTAGCGCCTGCATTTTGTGTTGCATATGGAAATTTTAATCTTCAACTTCCTAATGTTCCTAAAGTTGGTTAGTTAGTTATTTAGAGTGGGTTAGTTAGTTAGTTGGTTAGGCTTAAAGTTATTTTTAACTTTCCTGGCTTAATTTAATCTGTTTTGGAGAATAGAAGTATATTGTTTGCTAAGAAACCTTTTCTCACCAAACTCTTGCACCCAAACACAAAACTCTAATGAAATTCAGATTCAGATGTAATCTTTTGTGCTAAAAGTAATCAAAACCCTTATGTAAAAGTGTGGTTGCCATAGTACAGGTCTGTTTTTGCTGTAGTTTCTTTCATCTGTGTCTCTTTCTTTGTTTCAACAGGCAATTTAAACTGAAACACAATAGTGTGGTGGTCTTTGTCCATAATGTGATGTGCTGGTTTTGTCTGGGATAGACATCTTCATAATACTGTGTTTGGGGCTGTGTTGTGGATTTGTGCTGGAAACTGTTGGTAACACAGGGATGTTTTCATTACTGCTGAGCAGGGCTTATGCAAAGGCAAGGCTTTTCTGCTCCTCACCCCACCCCACCAGTGAGTGGGTTGAGAGTGCACAAGGATTTGGGAGGGGACACAGCTGGGACAGCTGGCCCCAGCTGGTCTGAGGGACATTCCAGATCATAAGGTGTCATGCTCAGCATGTAAGGCTGGGGGAAGAGGAAGGAAGGGGTTGGGAGATTTGGAGTGATGTGAGATGTGGTGGAGCGCTGCTCCCCTCGGGATGGCTGAACACCTGCCTGCCCACAGGAGGTGGTGAATGAATTCATTGGTTTGTTTTGCTTGAGTGCACCGCTTTTACTTTAGCTATTAAATTGTCTTTATCTCAACCCATGAGCTTCCTCACTTTTGCACTTCTTGATTTTCTTCCTGACGCAGGGGGAGTGAGTGAGTGAGTGGCTGCCTGGTGGTTTATTGCTGGCTGAGGTTAAGTCACAACATGTGGTTCGCAATATTGAATCGTGGTTATTAGAATGTTTTATTATTTACTTTATTTTTGTTTCTCCTGTTGCTGTGATTTCGAAATGATTCACATCTATGCTATTCTTTATGCTAAGAGTGCTGTTTTTCTTCTGAATACCAACCTGGATCTTTCCTTCATAACTTATTGTAAAAAGCTTACGCAATTCGTGCTGTAAGTTTTTCTCTCCTATAAAATGGTCTCTTTTTAAATTCAACATTATTTCACTAGGTTTAGAAAGGAAATAATTAATAGATGTAGGAAGCAATTTACTTGTCTAGAATTTCCCTGTTCAAACTGTAATATTATGGAAAGAATTACCAACCAATAACTTCAGCTTCCTGCTTTTTCACTATCTTTCTTGAAATCTTGCATGATACTAGTTGAAAAAAAAATAACGCGCACACACACACACACCGTGAAGAAAACCAACCAACCAACAAGAACCTCATCAATCCACCCTTTTCATTTAAGCCACCACTTGAAAGATTGAAGATCATGTTGATCTTCATACTCGATTAATGTGCTTTAAGAGTTCATAGAGAAGCAGCTAGAACAACATGTAAGGAGTGCTGTTTTTTCCTTTTCAGTATGCCTGCCTATTTCCAAATTTCCAGAAATTGCTGCTGTGGTAAAAGCTGTCCTCAGTGACGGATACAGATGCTGTGCAAGTTGTTTGGATGATGTCTGTGAATTTAAGCTTCCTAATTTTTAACATTTAATTAAACAGTGAAAACTTAGAATACTTCATCAAAGCAAAATTAGCTGCACTTGTATTACATGAAAAGTAGAACAACAACACAGGCTCACTAAAGAAGCTTGTTTTCGTAGGAAAGACTGGGGGAGTTCTTTTGTGGAAGCAGCTTTGCCCTGCTGCTTCTCAGTGGCTTTGGCTTGTTCTGATGTTCAGAACAGTGCAAAGTGGACCACGATTTGTGAGCAGTCCACAGAAATGAGGACAGAAAAAGCTGTCATTTTGGAGAAGTGGACTAGAAATTAGAGTAAAGACCACATAGCAACCACAGATCATGAAGAAAAGCAGCATCCGTGCATTCCCTTGTGGTCATGGCCCCTCCTAGGATTTTTGCCTCTCTGGTCATGTATACTCAATAGAAATACAGATGGCTGCCAGAGTCAAATTGAATTATCAAGAGGAAGCTGTTTAGTGTTTTGTAGGTGCTTGAAATAACATGGACGGGACTTCAAAGTCTGACTCTTTTGCTCCTTTTGATGTTTTCTATCATATCTTTAGTAATTATGTGTAAGGAGTGAAATTTGTCACTCACTGCTGCTTCTGTGGTTAGATATTTTTCAGGTGGAGTGAAAACTTCTCTCTCCTTTAAACATACTTCCACTGTAGGTAATCAAAGCCTTGTAGTCTGACTTTGGGAAGTTTATGGGGTTGAGAGGTAATGCTGTATGGTTAGGCTTCTTTAGATAGCTATTGGAGGATAGTTAGTATTCTGAAAGTTCTGTGGTGCTTGCTGGATGAAAACCATCTCTGCATGCTTTCCATGGCATGAAGAGGAGCACAGTCCTTTCCTTTGCCTAAAGTTCGGTAGCTTCAGTCTTCAAGCCTTCTGTGGGGAATGACATTCAAGTCTGAATGCAGTAACTCGACAGAGGGATCAAAGTGCTTGGTGATAGTGCAAATGTGGTAATACATGCTCCTCTTATGGGCAGTTTCTTGAAGAAATACAAAACAAGTCTATGAAATTGAGTCCTACATTGATTTTTGTTACTCAGAGTCAATTGCTGTTGAATTCTTGGTAAGGTAATGTAATAATGTTGGGAGAGACTGGAAAATACTTACAGGCACCATTCTCCCTAGGAATTGTAAGATATAAACAGGAGGGAGAACAAAGCCCACAAACACCTAGAAATGCAGTAATGCTTGTTTTAGCTAACGGGACTGGAGAATTGATTCTAGTTTTTTTTTTTCAACTGATATTTTACCCTGCCACAATAATTTAGTCCTGTCTTTAGACAGCTTTTGTAGTGAGTATGCTGTGCTTGCTTTCAAAGTTGAGTTGAAATTCAAAAGAAAATTATAGTTGGAAGCAAAGTAACTTTGTGTTGATGAGTAACACTGTAAAGGTCAGAGCTTGTTCATTTTGTCTTGGTTATGGTAAGAGACTGTAAGTGCTTTGATCCTGAGTTACTGAGGGTTACATGCTCATTTCTATTTATTGACTTTAAAATTATCTTAATAAGAAAAAATATTGCATATTAGAATAGCAAAATTTACTGACAGTTGTGTTTCTGATGCCCTGTCTTTTCAGAAAAATGTTATAATTGAAAAATAGTAAACCTTATATCTTAAACTTGTCAGTATCTTCATTTAGAAACCAATCTGGCACTAATTCAGCTTAAGCATATCAGATGTTTTAAGCCAGAAATCAAAAGCCCACTCCTTCTTGAGAAATATAGAAAATAACTTATGTATTAGCTGTACTGTTAGTGAATCTGCATCAAAATGTTTGAATGTTATGTGCTTCACAGAGCTAGTTTTTATTGTTACTTATTAAATAATCCAGCAAGCCATCTGGCATGTACAAAAGGAAAAAGAAATTTAGGCTTTTGATTAGTAACAGTAGAAAATCCCTCAACCCAGCAGCTGATCCTACATTTTATGCAATTTTTATGAACTTGAGTGACTCTTAACTTCTAATTTTTCAGTGTTATATACAATTTTAAAGAGGTTGGTGATTGCTCTGGTCTTGTTTGATCAGTTTAACTATTGCCACATCTTTATAGAAGGAAAAGTGAGATTTGAGGGCCTGTTGTATTGGGCATAGGGCAAAATGTACCTGCTGATGAGCATCAGGTAGCCTCTTCTTATTGACAGGGAGGGGTATGTGCACCAGCTGGTGCTTAAACTGCTGTTAGCAACTTGAGTTCAAACTCAGTATTCCTTTGATATCTTAACAGTGACGTGAAAATCTGTGCCCACATCTCTCATGCTGTTTTGCTTGGGTCAATTGCTTGTCTGATGGAATAATTCAGCTTTAGAAAGGGATTTACAGAGGTAAATAGCGGTTGAGCAGCTCAGTGTGGAAAGCAGCTGTGCCCTCTCAGCTTGCTTTAAAATGCCCAGCCCCATGGGTTGCTGTGGCACTAGGAACAGGGTCTGGTTGTCAGCAGAAAGCCTCCATTCACTTGTATCTGCTGATGGGGTAGTACTTCTGCCTGCAAAGCCTGGGACCCCAGGTTACAGCTGTTTACTGGGCAGAGAGGGGTCGTGGCTCCTGCTACTTTTGTATTCTCTACAGAACTTAAGGTTAACAGATGGAGGGGATCTCCTGGCAGCCTCCAGCAGCTGGTGGTGCCTGCTGCTGTGGTGAGCACTGTGTGAAGAGAAGAGATGAAGCCGTAGAGAATGTCAACCTGCTGCTTAGTTCTCAGGTATCTCCTAGTACAAAAGATGAAAATGGGAAGTGAGTTAGCAGAGTGGCTTGAAAACACAGGGAGCCAAGGGTTGGCACTGAATATTAGGGAAGCCTGAGGTCTGATATCCAGTTGTTTTGCACGTCTTAAAATGGATGAATCAGACTCCTGCTAGATGGGAAATTGATGTTTAAATGTAGCTGTTCAAAAGGGGGGTCACAGCAAAGACAGGCAGTGGCAGTAGAAATTTGATGAGTGGGTCAAAGGGTGTCATAGGTCGTGGAGGAGGCTATGAGCTGAGATGGATTTAAACAACCCATCCTGCATCAAGACTGATGCCACTTGAAGGGGCATCTGGCAGAGGTATGTTCAATATAAAGCAGCAGCCACTGAGGCAGGAATTAGGGCAAGAGACTCCTGGCATGAGAGGAATAGCGCAAGATGCTACTGGAGACACATGGAGGGAGAGGGTTATGTGATAGAAGAGAGACAGTTTAGGATTATATAGGGACTCCTGAAAAATGTGAAAGAGATCCCCAGGAGAGAAGCAAAGCAGCGTTTATGGGACCCCACGGTGGCCCCAGGACTCTATACACTTCTTGGCTGACCTGCCTGACTCTTATCCTGGATTATGTAGCCTCCCCCTTGGAATAGGGAGGCTATGTCAGAAATTACTGACCTGACACACCAAAGGTCCCTTCTCCTACTGCTGAATACTGAAATCATGTAGTTTGGAAAATTGCGCCTCCCTCTGTGATGAAAGTGTTTTGATATCTAAGCCCATCTGGTTTTAAACTGTGTCAGTCAGTCAGGAGACGCTGTCTGAAACTGAAGGAGCCCTGATAGCCATCAACTTTGAGGTGTGGTCAGTTTAGTAAAGCAAGGAAAGCTAAACTACCAATCTAGTGGGCTGACCCTGACTGGGTGCCTGGCACCCACCAAAGCCTCTCTATCACTTCCTTCTACAGCTGGACAGGGGAGAGAAAATATAACGAAGGGTTCATGGGTTGACATAAGGACCAGGAGAGATCACTCTCTAAATACCATCATGGGCAAAACAGGCTCGAATTAGGGATATTAATTGAATTTATTGCAAACAAAATCAGAGCAAGATAATGAATAGTAAAACAGAGACCTTAAAAACACCTTCTCTGCACCCCTCCCTCCTTCTCAGCTTTAACTCCTCCTGCCCCAGTGGCACCGGGAGACAGGGAATGGGAGTTGTGGT
Source organism: Grantiella picta (assembly GCA_013397955.1). Classification (NCBI taxonomy): domain Eukaryota; kingdom Metazoa; phylum Chordata; class Aves; order Passeriformes; family Meliphagidae; genus Grantiella; species Grantiella picta. The sequence continues at coordinate 552,409 of VZRM01004164.1, forward strand.
CAGTTGATCATATGTTGTTCCTGCCACTGCTTAGGGCATGGAGTCCTTCCCTTGCTCCAGTGTCGGGTCCCTCCCATGAGAGACAGTTCCCTGTGAACTTCTCCAATGTGAGTCCATCCCACAAGCAACAGTTCTCTGCAGACTGCTGCAATGTAGGCCACTCTTCCAAAGGGCCAGTCCTTCAAGGACAGGCTGCTGCAGTGTGGGTCCCCACAGGGTCACAGGTCCTACCAGGAACCCTGCTCCAGTGTGGGCTCCTCTCTCCATGGCTCTGCAGGTCCCTGCCAGGATCCTGCTCCAGCACAGGCTTCCCATGCCTTCACAGCTTCCTCTCAGCTGCCTCACCATGGGCTGCACCAGGGGCTGCAGGGGAATCCCAGCTCTGGCACCTGGAGCACCTCCTGCCCCTCCTTCTGCACTGACCTTGGTGTCTGCAGGGCTGTTCCTCTCACATGTTCTCACTCTGCTCTCCTCTGGCTGCAGTTACATCTGCGCCATAATTTTCTTTTCTTCATCTTACAGAGGCTTTACCATCATTTCTGATGGGCTCAGCCTTGGCCAGCAGCACGTCCATCTTGGAGCCAGCTGGCATTGGCTTTGCTGGACATGGGGAAAGCTTCTGGCAGCTTCTCACAGAAACCACCCCTGTAGCCCCCCTGCTACCAAAAGCTGGCCTTGCAAACCCAATGCAGTGTCCTAATAAAAACCAGTTTAATTATCTAGGGAGAGTGTAGTGCTTTATACTCATGCTCTTTTCTGCAGGTTTTTAAAATTTTTGATCCCATTGTTTAATGCATATTATAAATCTGCCAGATTCACATACTGATCTTGCACTGTGCTTTTCTATCGTGAGGGAATTTAGCTCTGCATTTTTTTCTTCCCCTCCTCTTGTTCCTTCTATTTGTTTGGAATTTTTGTACTACCCATTTTTTCCCATGCAACTTGGCATTATTGAACTCAGAGGAAGGAGGGGGAAGAAAGTAAAACTGGAAATGTTGTCTCTGTGTGTGTGTAAAGGCAGCTCATTGGATATTTGTGCTCCTTAGCTAGGAAAACCCTTTTTTAAACCAAGAAATGTAAACAGCTGAAATTCACAGTTAAATATAATTTTGCAAAATGCTGGTGTACCAATTTGAAACTTACAGTCTTTTTTTTTAATATTAGCATATTATGCTGGTACCTAAAATATTGGCAGTGTAGAAATTAAAGACTGTTTAAAAAAAAAAAAAAAGAAAACCAAAAGCAGCTGGTGAATGAAAATGCTGTGATAGTGAATAGTGTTGTCCCACCACCTTGAAGTACATCTCCTTTTAAATTCTTCCTCTGGACAGCTCCTGTTGTTGTACTAAGTAGTCCATATTTTGAGGTAAGGGTTTTATGCTAATGAAGATTCTTGAACAATTTGTGTTTGTATTATAGTCAGCAGTAATGAGGGAGTAGCACAGCTTTCTGAGCTGTTAGAGATGTTCCTAACCAGTACTAGCTGCACAGTGCAGCAAAAATAGTTTGACAATACTGAGGACAAAAGTGCTGTTACAGTTAATATTTTCTATAATAGATATGGTCATTACTTGATATCACAGCACAATAGCTGTCACAAGCCATTTTTCCTTTTAGAAGGACTGTAATTTTTCTCTTTTATAGTTCATATTTCAGTGCATTAGTGTGCTGACCATAATGACAGTGACTTTCTGAGTTAATTTTTTTTTTTTGCTTCCTTTTATAGTGGATTTTGTATACAACATGAAAACTGATCATAATGACCAAAATAAAAAATGAAAGTGAGAAAAAGTTCAGTTTTTTTCTTTCTGGTTGCTTTGACTGCTTTTTGTTATTTATTAGAAGTTTAGACAGTTTAGTGACTGTTTTTCAGGCAGTTTTTCCTGAGTAGTGGAGAGATTGCAGTTACTATGGGATTATGAATGAGTTGTGGGTTTTCTCCTATGGAGTCTTCACTTATTCCTTCAGAATATTTTTTGCTATAAAATACTTTGTGCGGTGTCAGTTACTGCTTAAAACGTGTTCTGTGTATTGTGCCATGGTAGATACCTGAACGCATTCAGCGTTTTTTCATGAAAGGCGAGTTCTTGGAAAAGGAGCTGCAGATCATGAATCTCCACCTTCTTTAGCTCCATGATGTTGCCACTGGATGAGTGCCTTGGTGAAACCTGTGTAGGCCATCTGTGGATTTCACCATTTCTGTGGACTCATTCATTAGTTTCTTTGGCATCTTCACCACTTTTTTTCACTACAGAGTTTTTCTGCGATGGTAATAACTTTTGTGATTTTTAAGTGGTACTTAATGCTAAATTTGGTAAACATCTCCTGGCACTGATGTTCTCCAAGGGACAAAAGTTATGGAGTAGGAATATTCTTGCATGGCCACTTGTGGCATTCACTGGCACACAACTAACCCAGACTGCTGTACTGTGGTGCCTGTGTACAATGTGATGACAAGTGAGATGAAATTGCTATCTGGTCAGTTGTAGCTAATGGCTTCAATTCAGTTATGCTGTATTTCTGGTCTGATAAGGCTTGCTAGCAGCATAAGATGGTTAATCTAGTGTCCTTGTCCCAAAAAGGGTAGTGAGACTTGAATGAGCCAGGTGTCCTGGTGCTGGCAGGATTTAAATTATGCTAAGTTTTTATCAGAGTAAATGAATTCTGATGATACAGCTTGCTTAAAATGCTTTTATGAAAAGGTTTGCTGGTTGATTTTTACTGGAAATTAGTCTTACTTGTGTTTTAGGAATTAAATTTTAATACATCTAATTACTTTTAAGAAAGTTTGAAGTACATACTCTATGAGGAAAAAACCATAAGAAAACTTACTTTCTTTTATACAGACTGCATCAAAATCAAAGATGAAGAAAAAAGCAACTAAGACCCAAGAAGCAAAAAAAATCTTGAAGAAGAAATTTAAAGTTAATACAAAAATAGTTTTTACTGAAGATGGAGAGGTAAGATTGTTTAAAAGTAATTGTATTTTGGTGGGGACTGAAGTTCTAGTTTCCATAAAGCCAAAAATGTACTTTACATCAGTATAAAAAAATATGCTTTTCAAAAGTATGTGGTTTTTGTAATTGGCTTACATTTTGCAGAAGTGTTTGCTGCCATTTAGAATTCAGTTCCATTGGGAAAAAGAGGAATGTTGAGCACTGACCTCTTTTCATCTTTTTATGTGTAAGATACTTGTATGAGAGCTGTAAGTGGATGTAGAGCACTGTATCTCTTTTCTGCCTATTATCTTCAATTTCAGGTGGAATCAAGAGCCTGTTTTTTTCTAACAGAAACGTAAAACAATTTTACTGTAGCTATTTGCCAAAGCTCCCCTAAGTCTTGAGTTAATATACTGGAATTAAAAGAAGTCCCTGATTTTCTTCCCAGCATTCAATTTTTGTAGATTAAAAGTTTTACTAGGAAAGATAAGGACGTACCAAATTTTGGCCTACTAGTGCTGAGATAGCAGTGCTTGGAAATTTGCCAGTTGATTGGTTCTTTTAATAGACTCTGGAAAAATGTATTGATTTTATACTGAAAGAAACTATTGTGGATGCTAGTCACTCTACGGGTTCCCTGTGGAAATTACCTCACTAGCAAGTGTTCATGTTCCATGAACTTCTCTAACATTTGATTTCACAGCTTCAAATGCTGTGTATGTTGTTTTTCCATTTCCAGGACTAAGATAAAAAGTAGGGTTTTTTTTTTCTTCTTCATAATAATTTTAGTGAGGCTTAAACTGGAAGAGAGGTCACCTTTGCAAGTATATAACTTGCTCTTGTGACCAAAGCAGTTTAAATTGCAGATGAAGGGAGTATAGCCATATGCATAATTACTGACATTAGATAGAATGTAAAAGATTTTAGAGGTTGCCCCATCGAAAACAAGTGTTAGATATTTTTAGATATTCAGAAGCTTTTGGCTCAGAATTCATATGAAAATGTTTTGTGTATCTATGCAATGAAGCAAAAAGGAGTAAAGATGGAGAAAAAAAATTGTCGCAAAGATTGTAGCTTAAAAAGCAGTACAGTAGAGAAGGGGTGACATTAAAGGAAACACAAAAATTGCATCTATGGATGTTAGATGTGTATGGATCTTGGTTTTTTTTTTCTGAGCTGTGTAAAATCGTGCTTTGAAATTTTACTATTCTGTTCCACATGCTTCTCTTTGATAAAGTCCTCTCAAAATGTATCTTTCTAGAAAATACAGCTACACAAACTCAATTTTACAAAAGGATGTGGAAACAGTGGGTTAGATTTATCTGTATGTGCTAAATAACACCCTCTGTGCATTAGGGAGTCCTAAATGTGTTTGGTTTTGCATTTGTATGAAAGGCTTTCTATATATTCTGCCATGTAGTTTCCTTTTAAGAGTCGGTACTCTACCAATCCATAAGCAAGAATGATTTTGCAAAGACTTTCCCTTGAAGATGTGTTCTCATACCATGAAGTATAAGCTAGCTACTAGGTCATAAGATAGATGGGGATATTTTTTGGTGGATGTGTAGTCTTTGTCTTGACTTTAGAGTTTCAGATATTTAAGGGAAGCTGGATGTGTTCAGTATGTCATCTATCAAACACTTCGAATACGGTCTTAGTACAATAATCAAGAAACCCTTCCATGTGTTCTCCTTGCTTCCCTCAAAACATAAACCTGCAGTCATGTTTTATTATTTGTGTATTCTGTAATAAAGGCTTATCTAATTTTTGTCTTGGTTAATATGTTGGAATATTGATTGTTTACTTGAAAGGTACTGCTTAGATTTACTTAGTTTTTTTTTCCTGTTTATATGTTTTGGAGAGTCATTTCTTGGATGCAAGTATTTTTTCCTCCCCAAATGACCAGCAGGATTAGAAATTACTTGTTCTAATCAGGAAAGAGCAAAATAAGGGAAGAAGTTCAAGTGAATCCACTAAACAGTAATGTGATATAATGGAGACGCTACTTTCAAACAGTCATTTTTAACTCAATGTAATGTTAAATAAGGTATCTAAGTTTCTGTTGTCCAGAAGTTTTGTTAATTTGTTTCCTTTGCAAATGACCTTTTTATTTAGTCTGGAAAAATAATGTATTGGAATATTTAGGACACTGAAAGTGTGATATGGAAAAAATTATTCTAACCATTATTTTTCTTGCTGGCATCTATAATTCAGCTAGTGCAGCAGTGGCCACCTGTACAAAAATCCAATTTGGCGCAAGCAGATGAGGAAGATGATGCCAGTGGTATCAATTTAGATAAGGCAAAGGAAATACTGCGTGAAGAAGACAAATTTGACAAAGAAGAATACAGGAAGAAAGTAAAGGAAAAACATAAGGTAAGTTGATTTGTACCTCAATTACTGAAGTGCAGAAATACTGTGCTGTGGATTGCTCAGTGAGGAAAAATACTTAAATACATTGTGAAATAAGTGTAATACAAGTTCATTTAACTTCTTCAAATTTTTCATGGCTACATGGCTCACAGGAAAACTGTTTCAATATAAGTAGCTGAATAGCACAAAGCCTTATTCGGTATTAAGTGTGGGTAACAGTGAAGTTTTATTTACAACTTGAAAATTTGTTGAGTTTAGTAGGAATATCTTTTTTTTTTTAGCCATGTTCAGTGGAAGGGTTTGTTTCACAAAAATAGACTATTATCTGGCATATGTGCGCTAAAAAATGCTGGATGTGAAAGAGTATCTCTGAAATGTCTTCAGAGTACCACTTGCTCACCATTTAGTATTACATTGCAGCTAGGCCAAAGTGTTAACTTTTTGTGTCGGTGTTTTTAGGGCTGTCAGAATTTGCTTAATGAATTACCGAAATTACATAATATGATTTTGGCTGTAGCTTGAAAAAAATCAGTATTTGCTGTCTGGCTTTGGTCTGGTGCTTAAAAACTTTTAAGTTGCAGGCCACAAGTTTTCAAACTGCTTCTGTTTGGGTCAAAGGAGGGTTTTCTGACCTTGCTGTGTACCTGTCATATAGAGCACAGCTGCATGTCTTTGAGTTCAGGGGTCATTCTTTTAGTCATTGTGAGATGGGTATGGAATTCTCCAGATAACAGATACATGTAAGATCCCAGGACTATGTGTTGTTAAAGGCCTGATTTATACTCAAAGCTTCGAATTTCAAAGTGTTAGAAAGTGTTGTCTTATTGTCCTGCTCTGTAAATGTTGACTTTATTCCGTTAGACTTTCCACTGATTGTTAGTAGTTAGTGCTAGATATTCTAGTGTTTGTGAAGGTTTGTATTTGAACAAAATAATTCAGGAGAGATTTGTTAAAGCTTCGAGTTATGTTTTGGCTCTGAAATATTCCAGCTTGAAGTCAAAGCATATATCACACATTTAATTTGAAAGTCTACTCCTGTAGTTCTCTTGCAGTCATTTGACAAATACAAAAAAATCTCACCTCTTCTTTAGCAAAGTGTTGCATTTGAAAGGAGATGAAAAGAAATTATGTTTGCTGTACTCTAAGTGAAATCATAGTCAAGTTCACAGAAAACAAGCATTGTTTTTCAGATTTCAATGATGCAGCTTAAAGAACAGGGAAGGAGAGACTGATTCTATGACTTTGCAATCAATCTGTTATTTGCTAGCAAATTCATATACTTAGAATGATGCTCTTGTAAGTTTGACATCAGACTTCAGTGACAAAATACTTCATCGCTTGGGCTGTTAACACAGCTTCATTGTTATAGTGCCAAGGAGAACAAATGATGTTGACCTGTACCTGCATATGTACCTGTTGATATGTACCTGCATTGAAAAAAGATATTTCAGCTGTGGAGATACTATGAAAAGAGAATGCCTCTTTTCAAAACTGAGTCAGGCAAAATTAACAGACTGGCCACATCAGTGTCATGGGGCTTTTTTGTAATTATGGAAAGTGTAATATGTGAAGTTTCTTGTAGCTTACTTCATGAGTGTTTTTCACATTACACCTATTATCCACTATGAAATGAAATAAAAGAAATAAATAATGGTAGGTAAAAAAAAGGAAATGGATTTAAAAAAAAAGACTTTGTTTGGTGTCCTGTGAAATGATTGTCTAGTATTTAGGGCTGCCATTCTGTCATTGCATGATGACACACATCTGACATTGTTCAGATTTTATGTTTGAGACTTTACAATTGGAGGTGAAAAATACTTAATATGTAAATTCTCTGTACATGATGAAGTATTCAGTTGCCTGATTGTAATTTAATTTTTGAAATAGTCTTTTAACAGTTTAGAATCCTAACATCCAAATTTAAATGAGACGAAACTTGAAAGGAAAGAAGGGGCAGGAAGGTGATAGGTTTTACTCTGGTAGAACCTCATTTGCCTTCCCACTGTCTCACTAACCTTGTGGTTAAAGGTGATCCTCTCTTCTCACTTCAGAAAGCATTCGGGATACCAATTAATTTCATATATTAATTAATTAATACAGGCTATATGTGGTAAGGCTGACATACAGATTGATTCCCTTGCTCTTCCTTATTACTAAGTCATCCTTCATGTCTCAGAGTCTTGACAGTCAACTGTTGCTGCTTAGGAAATAGCTGCAATAGTAATTACAGGGAAAATATGCTGAGCCCTGCTCTTTAGTCTCCTCCAAGGAGAGGCAAGCACACCTCCTTTCTCTTGGGTCATGTTAAGCTGGTCTAGTGATGCCTTCTTCCAGTGATTCATGAAGAAGCTACATTGTTAGTAGGTGGGGAAGATACTAGTCAAATTTTTTCTTACCAGAAAAAGTGTAACTTTTAAAATTCATGCTATAGGGGGAAGTTCTATGGCATAATTGAGAAATCATAGATAAGTGTCATAGATAAATATTATTTCAGTCATTTTAGCTATTGTTTTTCCACTAGTATGTTTTTGGAAGTCATTGCATTGTTGATGGAACAAGTAATCAGTCCTTCATTAACAAAAGAATGGCAGGGGAAAATTTGAACTTCCTCACAGTAAAAGCAAGTTACATTTTCACAGAGACTTCCCAATGGTACTTAAAAATTCTGCCACCTCATAAGGTTTCCCATCTCAAAAGATAAGAATCACTCATCAGCAGATACTAGTTGAGTTTGAATCTTTGGCTTACATCTCAGTGATAGGAAGGAAGAGCTATGCAAGTCCTTGTATCATGACTATACTGCAGAAGCCTGATCAGGTGTGGGGTCATTGTCTGAATTTTCTATTTGAAGTTTGGTTGTTTATGTAAGCCTGACAGGTAAGTTGTGTAAGTTATTTCTTACCCTCATCGGGAGGGGGAGGGTGAAACCTAAAAGGTGAATATTCAAGTGTGTTACCAATAAAGGTTATGAGAGCAGTAAAAAGACTAGGAGACCTTGTTCTCATGATTTCAGATTTTGTGTAAGTGTGGATGTCTTAGTGCCCTTTCTTGTGTCATTGAAAGAGGAGCTTTTTAAAGTCACATCCTTTAATCCCATCTTATATATCCCTTCGCTGGCGTTCAGCAGAACTCTTTATACAAAGTCTTAAATTCATCGCTTGTGACTGTCATTGCTTCATTTAAAATCCTCCATCTTCACCATAAGCCAAAATACATAATGTCATAACATCAACTCTGTAGTCTGACCTATCCCTTCTGCAGTAATGCTAATTATCTCATTCCCATCTTTGTTCAAATTCCCTTCTTGCAAGCAGACTGCTGTAAATCTTTCTCCATTTGATGTATGTGCCAATATCAGATGTGATGACTCTTTCTTGGTTTTCTACCTCAACTGCTGAATTCTACAACTCTCTTTTTTCCTAGCTTTTTGAAAAAGCTAGGGCTAAATCTTTCCTCTCTGCTTTTGCTTCAGGTTTGTTCAAGAGCATTGCTTAACATTTTCATAAATTTAACTTTCTTCTGTTTCGTCACTTCCATAAAGTTTGAAATCTATCTTGATTCATATTTCCTCCTCTTGCTTCCTTTTCTTGCTACAGCAGCTGATGCTTGGTGTAGTTTCCTGGTGTGTGTGTGTTTGACAGTTTTTTCCTTCTTTAAATCAATTTTTGAAACGTGCTAAATCTATTAAAGTTATTACATAAATAGATTAGCAGACCACTAGAGACAAATGCATTTTCATTCTGTATAAATCAAATGTAGCAGTCTGATACATGGTTAGGTACATGTAATCAGAAAGTCCCCTCAAGCTGAATGTGTGCTAATATCTGAAGTCTTTACATCAGCTTTGAAATGGTGACTTACAATAACAAAAACATTTACAGAAGGCTTTAAGACCAGATATTATTTCATCCAGGTTCTTTTACCTGGCAGATGGGTTCTAGTTTTGATTTAGATAGTGAGTGGATGTAGAAAATGCAGTGTTTTTATAAAGCTTGTACTTTTATAGGTCATCTTCAATTGAGAATCTCTTTCTTATGGTTTCCTCAGGTCTCTGGGAAAAAAAAGAGTGAACTTTTAAAAGTAAAATTTTCCCCAAAATAGCTTTTTTTTTTTTTTTTTAGGGGGAACATGGCATGTAAGCTTATTATGAACTTTCCTTGTGAAACTGTTTCTGATGAAGAACAAAACTATTCAGAAAGTATCCACAGGCCATTGCTTTTAAATCCATTTGTGAATGTAATTTAAATGAGCACAGTTTCCTGTATGATCTGAGAAATGTTTTGATGCATTCATGAGATGCTTGGATTAGATGAGTTGTGTGTTGCAGTGCCTTAAGGCTTATGGCAACTTGCAAAGCATCTACTCTATAATTAGGTTTCCTTCATGAGTCTCACATTTTATTATCCTCTCCTTCCTCTGCACATATGGAAAAACTGAAAATCAGATGGTTAAAAGTAAATAAAACTGAGGTATAATTGTGGTGTAATGAATGCTTGCTGAAGTTTTAGCAAAGTAAATTTTAGTAGTTGAGCACAAGGAAAGGACAGTAACACTGATCAAGATGATGCAAAAAGAATTCTGCCTTAATGGCTATTTAATGACAGCCATTTGAAATGTGAAAAATGTTACAAACAACAATAAAGGGAGAAGTGAATAAAATATTCAGAACATGGCACTCCATTTTTCAAGTTTTCACCTGAAAATGCACTGCTGTTAGGAGGAAAATAGTGGCAGAGAAGGATTCCTCTCACTTCTTAATAACCTCTCTTTCCCTATGCTAACTCAAGCTGAGAAAATGCCCATTGGTGCTGAAGGAAAAATTTATAAGAGCCTTACTTCTTACCTCTTCCCACAAGTAAGAGATGCTTTGAATTTTGAATGATCAATGTGAGAAGATGGCTAGAAGTATTTTTTTAAATGTAATTTTATTTGGGCAGTATTAGTAGCAAACACGCTGAGAGTGTCTTCAGGGGTCTGATACTGCAAGATGCAGTAGTTCTGTACCTCCCTGGAAGACATTAAACAAATGTATTTATAGAGGTATGACTCAATTAGACTGCAGGTGATGAAGGGATCTTTCAGAAGGTACTGCACTGTACCACAAGTCTGTATTTTAAATTTCATATATATACTTTATATTTTTGAGACTCCTTGCACAATCTTCCAGTGATACTGATGTTGTTCGCAGGAATCTGGAGGTATTTTGTGGCCCTTGTGCCACGGAAGTTACCTTGATGTGTACCCCTTGAAGTTTAGGGTTATATGCTTTCAAAGTTTTGCTTATAGTGTTCTTAATTCAGTAGAAAATACAGAACTTTTTTAGAAACTGTACTGAAACAGAATACCTTTGTTTGGTTTGTCTCCTGTGCTCTAAATGCGTTTGTTAGTGGCATAGTGCATAGTTTTAATGAGGAGGAAACACTGCGATGTTTCACCTTTGTGTATTTGCTCTCCCAAATGCTATTATTTCATTAACTGTTTCCAAGGCTAAAACAGGAAATTCTTTGTACCAGACTTTATGTAAAGACTATCATAAATTAAACAGCTTTCAGTTTCATGAAGAGAATATTGAATCCTGATTAAAATTCTTTGTTGAAAATGGAAGATTGCAGACTGGTAAGGGAAGCCAAATCCCTTGGGCTTGAACTCTGACAGTTTCATCTGCAGGTGTGTTTGGTGAAAGCTGCTGCTCTTCCAGGCTGCAGAAGGAGCCTCCTGCACATGTATTCTGCAGAGAGCACACACAGGACACACTCTGTGGGTATCCACAGGGACAAGACAGGCTGCACTCAGAAACATGCACAGCACAGGCAGCACACACTTATTTTTTCTCGTTGGGTGTTCGGGGCTGATGTTTACCAGCAGAACTAAGAAGATCTCACTCCTTTGATTGATAAGCACACTCACCAATCCATTAGATTGTAGAGTAGACCCCAAATATGTCTAATTTCATACCCACATCACAGGGCTCTTGTGTAGTCACTGAGCTTGGGTTTTTCCATGTGCTGGTCTTTCTGCACAGTCTCATAGTGCCTTTCAAATATTCCATTTTAAGTTTGCTCTTTCCCATGAGGCTGACAAATATAGGTAACCTGTTTTCTCTTATTCTTAACAGTTGCAAAGTTCTGTGTGAACTTTCCCAAGGCTGTGCTTGTGTGGCTCCTTTACTGTTCATCTGTCAGTGACTTACGAGTTCACATCTTTTGTTACTGTCTGCCTTACTGCTCATTAGAGTTAGTGTATTTCATATTCACTTTATTAGTTTTTCTCCTTCTTGTCTTTGTCTCAGTAGTAACAGGATATCATTACAAACCACATTTTTGCCTTCAAGGTATCCCTACCACCCTTGTATCTCATGCTGCGCTGCATTCCTGGGGGTTTGCTTCCTGGTGCAAAGCTATAGCCTTTATCTCTCTCCGACCTCTGGCTCCTGCCACAGTCCTCACACCATGCCTTGGCTGAGCAACCCTGTGGTTGGCTGAGCCATGGCCCAGATGGGAAAGCTGTCAGGGGAGAGCACTCTATGACTACTCCTTCCTTTGGCAGCCCCCTTCCAAATGGAACTTTAGGCTCCCCCTCCCTGCTTTTGCAAGTGGTTTCTGTTGAGGACAGAGTAGTTATGATTTAAACATGTTCTGTCTATAGTTATATAAAACAATTCTAAAAGTTGTGGTGTATTGCAATAAATCATTGAATACCATATATCGTCCTCAAGAAATGGAAAAGTCTCCCGAGGGATTTTCTTTATTTTTTAAAATAAGTGCTATATAACACAAGTCATTCAATATGGTTGAAGATAAATGCTCCCATGAAAAACAGTATTTGTAGTTTGAAATCAATCATTAGATTAATTCTGAGGAAAGGTTGCATCATATTTCAAAGGAAATAATTTGAAGGGGTAAAAAAATTGCAGTGCAGGATTATACTCTTTATTAAATGAAGCACCTGAATAGTCTTGCACTTTGAGGTGGAATTTGTCAGATTTCCATGTGTACAGTTGGTTTAATGTGGTGCTGGGTGATAATGATAAAATTCTCTCATGAAAAGAGTATGCCAGCATAGGAGCAAAATATAAAGGGAAGAAGATTACTGCTGAGAGGAGCATTCAGCTGAACGACAAAAAAAAGTATAGATAGAGAGATGTGTAAAATAAATCAGAGAGTAATACTTTGTTAGAAAGCCTATCTGAGCCCTTCCATACCTTTTGTGTGCAGGTAGTGCTGCTGTTATGCTTCAGATGCAGAGCTATTAACATAAGGGGGATGGACACTGAGAAGTGGGTTGAAAAGCATCCCATTTCAGCCTCAGCAGCAGCATCCATCTGGTCTCCCTGTGCTGCTAGTGGAGGCAAGGACTTGCTTGTTTATCTTTCACTTCAACAGCTGAATGGACTACACTTACAGCTTGAAGTGTCCTTGGATGTTTTCAAAGAGTCTTGCAGCAAAATCAGAGTTCTTGACCTCATCTTGATGTGAAAAATAAGAAAATGAGGTCACAGATGACAAAATATTCTGAGTTGAAAGGGACCCACAAGGACTATTGAATCAAGCTCTGAAGTGAATGGCCCATATGGAGATTGAACCCACAACCTTGGTGTTATTAGTACCAGGTTCTAACCAACTGGTTTGTGTACACACTAATCAGATGAATGCCAGGAAAGTAGTTCAGGCATAACCTTAAAGTAAGCCTTTACTAGCCTTAGTGCTGTAAGGGAGCGTCCTTGCCTCTCTGCCCTGCTGCCAGTGTGGCTTTGGATGCAGCCCAGGACATGTTTGGCTTTGTGGGCTATGAGTGCACAATGAGAGCTCATGTCCAACCTGTCATCCACATACATATCTTTACACCCACTTAATAACTTTAGAAAAACTTTTCTATCCTTAAAAAATTATGTGTGTTCAGGTCTGAGTGGGAATCATTTTTGCACTTTGTCCATTGGTTTCCTGTGTTGAGTTTGTTCCAAGCATATCCTTTTAAGGGTCAGTTTCTGCCAGCTTCTGTTTTCTTCTTTTTAATGAGAATGCCTTTTTTTCACTGCCTCTGAGACCTTTTCCAATGCTTGTTTAATGTTTAAGACTGTCGCTGTGCTCTTTTTCACATGCCTTGGATGCCTACTCTTTCTATGTTGCCTTAAATAGGTGATTACTAGGTGTTTCAGTTTCCCTGCCTATAAACATCAGCTTTACAAGATGAGGATTACATCATTATTTTTACACAGTGTGTTGCTTGAAGAGATTATTTAACAGGTTCCTAAAACCAAACATTGAGATTTAAAAAACCCACAACAAAACAAACAGTAAACAATAAAATGGCTTTTGCTTTTTTCCTGAAGGTATTAAGATTTGTTTATTTAACAGTAACCAATTTTGTCCTTAATTTCCAGATTTAAAAACAAAAACAATATTCAGAAAAGTACTAATAAGTTGATTCAGTTTTCTCTTTGAGTTAAGAATATTAGTTTCTTTTGGTGGTTGGAGAAATGCTTGCATGTAGATTGTTTGCTAATCTCTGTAACAAGAAATATTAATTTACATAGCAATACAAATGTAGCAATGGCCATAAGCGTGTAAACAATTCAGACTTGGGTTGAAATCTTGGAGAAGACAGATGTGGGAAACATATTTATTAAGTCAGTTTTCAGAACACATTTTTGCTTTGAAATTTGGGTGCAAACCAGCTCCTGACTGTGGCATTGCCAATGTATGAGAGCTGTTATGAAGTTTTGAACAACTCTGTGTGGTTTCTGCAGCACAACTAACTGACTGTAGCTATGTCCCACTAAAATAACAAGACATAGTCAGGTACCAAGAAATGGTATCAGGTACCAGTATCAACTAGCATGTTTTTGCAATTGACAGCCAGATTTCCATGCAATGGAGTGATTTTTCCAGACCTTGGTCACCTGTAAAAATCTGTTGTGTGGTGTAGACCATTACCTCAGCTGTTAAATAGAATAGATTGGTAGCTTCAAATTATGGCATCAGTATGGAAAGGAATAGTTATTAAAAATCCAGTGTTAAAATGATTGATCAAAACCTGAGGGAGTTCTTGAGTATTTAAATAAAAAGACTTCAGAGGACTCAGATGAGCATGAAATTTTTACGGGAAGTAGATTTGCCACAGGCTTTTTTTAATGTTCTTGGAGCTAAATATGCCATAATATGCATTAGTTGTTTTGAGTGAAAATTTATTTGCCTTCAGGTAAGCACATAGAAGAGGTAAGTGAAATGTTAGGGTGAAAAAACTACAGCATATCAGCAGCTAAAATAATTTATTCACTGTAAATCTGACCTGTGCATAAATTCTTTAAAGCAAGGAAGGAGGCTTTTACTGTACAAATTTTTTACAGATTAAAAAGCTGAAAGAAAAATTACTGTATGAAGCAAAGATATTCATAATACATGGAAACAAATGCTGTATTTTTTTTATGTTGTAGTGGAAAATGTTTTTATATTGCTCTGGACAACATAAAATGAACTCTTAATAAATGTAGAAAGAAGACTGTCCAAGGAAGAGGGAATTTCCTTTGGGGGGGAACAACTTTCAAAATTGCTGGATTTAACTTTTTTATGAGTAAAATCTTGAGGTTTAAGCTCTCTATTTATGTGTCTTTGACATTTTCCTGACCTCACCAGCTAGAGAGAGCTACCATGCTACTATTCATTATTTTTTGTCCCAAGTTGAGAACATGGAATCTAAATGTTAGAATATTTATTTAAGTGTGTTGAAATTTTAAGAATTAAAAGGGGTATGAGTTTTTGCTCTAAAATCCAACAGTAAAAGGAGGGGAAATTAAATGTTTAAAGAAGCCAGTGGCAGACTTCTTAGCTTCACAGTTAAGAACAGCAAGTAGTTCTTCCATATATTAGACATGGGTTTGTCCGTGGTTTTGTCTCCTTTTAGGCAGAGCTGGTTCTGTTCTGTCAGTTCTAGTGCAGAAGAGGTAGAAGGTTTGTAAAGCTAAGTTATTTAGCCATATTACATGATGACTAAAAATTTTCATCTCTTTGATTACTGAGGTTATAGTCATCCTTGTTAAGTAAATGTGTAAGTGGGGAGAAAAAAAGATAACTTGCAGTAAATTTTAAAAGCTGACCAAGAAGGTCTCTAAGACAGCTGTATAATACCATTAATGAAAAACTAAATGAAAGGAATATTTTGCTAGCTGGTGTCGGTTTGTGGAAAGTAGATGTGCAGTGAATTATATTTATATATTTTTATCAGAGCACAATCTGTTTTGTTAATATATCTGTGGAATACACTGAAATTTCTACATGGCTTTTCACTTGAGTGTTCTGATCAATAAATTAACATGGCACAAATGAAATGGACCAAAATCTCTGACAATGGCCAAGAGACCCAGCATGGATATATGGGGAACTTTTTCTGTGTGAGGACAGTCCAGGCTGTGGCACAGGCTGACCAGAGATGTTGTGCAGCCTCCAGCCTTGGGATTTTGACACGGCTGGATGACCTCATTTCAGAGCTGACGGTTCTGTGGGCAGAAGGTTGGACCAGTGACCTCCTGATGTTCTTTCCAGTTGGAATGATCCTGTTGCCCTGTGAATGCCCAGTGTTGTCAGGAGTGTATTAGTGTGAAACAGAAAAAGCAGGCCTGATTAGGACATTGGCTTCAGAAATGCTCTACTAACTCCAACTCAGTGCTGACATACATTCACCCTCTGCAAAACCTGCTTTTGTTTTTCACTGACAAGAATCCAAACCCTCTCTCTCCCTGCTTGGGAAAAGAAAGAAAATGAGATTTTGATAGCATCTCCTGTTGATTGCTTCTCTGTCTTGTTTTTCTCTTGTGCTCCTTATTTCAGTCTCTGGACCTATTAATTTTAGAATCTTCTTGTGTCTTTACCATTCTTTAGAGACTAAAGTATATTATGCTGTCTGGTGTACCCCTCTTCTGTGTCCTTTTGTCAATCTTGTGCTTTCATAGCTGTCTTCTCAGTGCTCTGTTATAAATCCCTTGAGCAGGAACTTTGCTGCTATATTGCTTAAGTGTGTAGCTGTAGTTAAAACTGACATTTCATGCGCCATAGAATGTTTCTATGCAAAATTTTCTAGACTGTCCGAGTCAAAAGCTGCTTTGTAACATCTGGTGTGTTACTTTCTAGCAGGTTTCTCTTCCAGTTTTTCAGGGATAAAGTTTGAATATTATCACAGTTTTAGCAGAAAAATGAGAGAACCCCGATAGTTAACCCGAAGAACACAGAACGGGCAACTAAACCATTTGAAGTGGAGGAAGGGGAAAACTTAAGTAAATACTTAGAAAAATATAAGTAAAAGTGATCAGAAATTAGTACAAATTTGACCTGGGAGAGAAGAAATTGTAACATGGATGATCACATTATGACCATGATGCATAGGTCTACTTTGTTGGAGAAACTGCATGTTGTTTTATCCCCTGTGATGCCCTTGTGGCCTTAAATGTAATATTTTTTTTTTTTCTTTTTTGCTTTTTCATACTTTAACAAATCTGAGATAAGACAGCTGAGTTGTATCTGTCTGCAGTGGTGGGTTGGTTTTTTTTTCTTTGTTTCACAGCATGCATTAAAAGCCCTGGCACAACTCTGAGTGTATTGAGGTGTTTGAGTCAGGAAGCTTTGCACATAGCATTGGGGAACTATTTTGTTTTGATTTGGAGAGAAGAGGTTGACTTACTCAGAAAGGGACTTTGGAAATAAGCTGACATTTGTGTAATTTGGGCAATTGGGAGAATAGAAAATGTCACGTACCTGACAAATGTCTCAAAACCCCCTGAATTTAGACTCTGATTTTGAAAATCTTGGTGGCTGTGTTCTCTTTTTCCCATACCTGCAGTCAAATGCTGTTTTTCCAGACAACATTATGTGATACCTACCAATATGTTTTGGCAGTATCATTACAGTGATGAAATGGCACCAGGACTGCTGAAGCTGTAGCTTTCTTCTTACTCCCATGAGTGAGTTGATACGTAACTGTCTTTAGCCTTCTCCGTGCTGAAGTGCTGACCCTGGACTGATGTTAATATCTCCTTTTATGTGGACTCAACTCTAAATGTGCTGATGCCACGTTGGCCTGTAACTGCTCAGAGAAACTAGGCTGTATTTCAGAAACATTTTTTTGCTAGCATAAAAGAGTTTCAATACTGATGGCCTCAGTATCACTAGGACAAGAAGAGGGAGCCATGTGCTTTTCTAGAGGATGTGCTCTCACTTGAATTTCTGTCCTTTCCTCATGAAAGAAGTAATTTAAAGTATGTTCAATTGCAAGGACCTGACAGTCTGAATTAGAGATAATACTTCAGTTTGTGTAAGAATAAACAAAAGAAGCAGCAATAAATGTCATTTGAATTAAATATCTTGGGCACTTCTGTATGCTGACAGATCTAGCAGGCAGCTTTGGATGAGTTTTATCACTGCATTTAGCTCGTTTTCCTGAAGCAGAATATTTTTGGTGAAGAAAACTTTGTTATGGTTTCTGAATCGATGCAATTACTAAGCAAATGCTTTTGTAAAGTTTTTGTTAGTGATAGAGATACGTAAGGGATAAGATGTTTTATCTTTCACTCCTCAGTTTCTTTACCAATTTTGAAGTTAGGAAAGTTTTCATTTTTGTTTGTTAAGTGGATTTGATTTCATTTTAAGTCACTGAGAAATAAGAAAAATTGGATCTCTTAGTGCCATTTTAACTACCTTATTTTACAGACAAATGCTAACTCTGTTCAATTACTCAGCTGCATTATTCCTTTAAGAGTAACAAGTCTTGATAAAGACAAAATATGAGCTTGAATCATTCTTGTAGTTCTATGCTTTCCTTTAAGAGCAAGAATAATGAATAGTATCTCACTCAGATCTTTCATTTATCATTTTCATCAGTAGCATGTCGGGTGAGTACCACCAGTCTAACATGTATGCATTAAAAATATCTAAATAGCTGAACTTCAGTCTTAAAATATTAAAAGGAAAAAAGCAACACAGGTGTTTGCTTTAAAAATGTATGTCTTGTTTGTTTCAGGAGAAGAGGCTAAAGGAAAAAGCAGCAAGGAGAGAAGCTAGGAACAAAAACACACAGGTAAGGGGTTTTTTCATTTCAATCAAGCTACTGGTTGAGGGTTTGAAACAGTTTTTAAATTGTTTCATTCTTTTCTTTAATGAGCAGTGCCGTGATTGCTGGCTCTTTGAAGGCATTTTCTCTTTGCTTTCTTTTCTTACTCCCTTGCTCTGATGTGGTTATAATAATTTGGTGTAGAAGCATACTGAGAAAGCACGAATATATATGTTTGTATGTGTATCCATACATAAAATGTATGGGAGCCTTCTGGAATTTCAGCCTCTTTATGTATATCCAGGTGAGTTGCAATTTCAGCTGCAGTGCTGATGCCATTTTTTTCTCTGAATACTTGGGTCATGTTTATAATTTGCAGGCAGTGAGATTATGTTTTTGTGTTTCAAATCTCGCTTCAACCTTTTTCGGCTGAACTTTTTTTAAATAGCAAATTTTTAAATGCAATATTTGCATTGAAGTCTATTCCTTGCCCTCATTACTACAAACAAAACCTTTGCTGTCCTTTTCTTCATATGTGCATTAATAATTTCCTAGGGGATGTTTTAGTTTTTCATATTGCTTGGTTTGTGATAAACTGAGTTTTTTGGCTGCAGTGATTTTCTCGAATATGGATGCAGTAATGTGTCTGGTTTCTCACACTGCATCTCCTTTTGCTACACATGAATAGTTACAGTTTCTTCTTGGCAGTTGGCAAATCTCTTACTCCCTTGAGAAAATCGATAATGTTCTTTGTCCGATTTTTGCAAGCTGGCTGTGCTTTGAGAGGCTTAAGTATAGGACGATGCTTCATTGTGTAGCTCTGAAGTGGAAAGTAATTACAGTTTCAGATGAAAAGCCTAGTTATACTGAGTTTTAAGTATGATTCTGCCTTCAAAGATGGCAAGCTGTGAGAGCTGTTGGCATCAGGACTCCCCAATCAAGCAATAGGAATTTTCTGCCTGTAATTGAATGTATAAAGATGCATATTTTTTAATGCATCGAGCAAGCATTTTAGGAAAATTATGGAATGAATAATTAACAAACATCTTAATAAAGGGAGAAAACATTGATCAAATCAGGCTGTATCACATTCATAAATACTACTTGTTAATTTTGCCTCTTTTTAAGGAATAAAATTTTATTCAGCAGCTGGAGAAAGAAATCCATTTCTTTCAAAATGATCTGCTTGCTGATGTACATCTCCTATCTTGTTCTTGCCCAACCAAATGAATCTCTCTATCCTATTGGAAAGTGAATGAAGTTGATCCCTATTGAGGAACGATTTGTCTGTGTGTGGGGCTGTGTGTCTGTGGGTATGGTATGGGTTAAGTATGGAGCCTTAGGCCCAAGCCCACAATTTTATGCACCTCTGCCTCTCTTTTGTGCAACACTTGCACTTGGAAAGCTGGTTTACTAGTGCTGGTCTGGTGTGAGATTGGCACATGCTCTCCTTGAGGGTAGCAGCTGTGCAAACCTGCTCTTGTTTGACTTCATTTTATTTCTGAAGAAGCGCTTAGCTCACTCTCTGCAAGAAGGTGAAAGCCTCAGGAGCTGACATGTCTCCCTGATGAAAACTGTTGGGCTTTTGCTGTTGTTTAGAGGCTATTCTTGCCAGAACTCTGTGCAGCCGACTCCTGTCGTTTTCAGTGTGGCTCATTTCAGGGAAAATTCTTCCACTGGGAAAGGCTGCCAGCTTGGACCTGGGCTGTTGAAAGTGGAAGAGAGCAGTACACAGTAGATAAAGGTGCCAGTTTCTGTCGGCTGGGTGTCTGAGGAATTAATTAAGAATGCTCCCTGCTTCACAGAATCTTAGAGATGCTGCCATAGTAAGCTGAAGCTCTCCTTAGTCCGTGTGGCATATGACTCAAGCAGCTCCTACAAGATACCAAGGGGAATAAAGGAGGAGGAAGCAGTAAAACACAGAAACGATTGGAACATAAAGCAGTTTAGAAAATACATGCTCAATAAATCAGGAGTTCAAAAAATGTTAACATTTTCACTAGTGCTTTCATAATATGGCTTGTGACCCACTTACTCTGCCATACACTACTCCTTTGGCAATTAATAATGTTTTCTTAAAAGGGAAAGCAATAAGGAGAGCCAAAAAAGCAGAAAAGGTATTTTTAGCCATATTAATGCAGTTTAGCAGCTGGAGAAAAGGACTAGATCAGCAATTATGAGTAGCCAGTCACTTCAAAGCAGCTGTGATCATAACTTGTTTTCCACATCTATTTGCTTTATTCCCCTTGTTTGTTTTATTAACTGTCTCCCTCAGGCTACAAACTTCTTGGGTTGCAAAGTATTGTTGGCTGTCTTTCACTTGTACACAGCCCACTGGGTCTGACATGACCTAAAACAGAAATTTACTTTATATTATACTTTATAATATAGTATAGTATACTTTTAGTATTGAATAATCATTCTTAGTGAATTTAGAGGGGGAAAAAAATCACAGTAGAGAAGGAGATCCTGCCTTTTCCTCTGGTGCTGCAGGAGGAATTGCAGAGAAGATTTTGCTCAGCCTTTGTCATGCTGGGACAGGCTTGCTGCAACTGGAAATGACTAACCAAATTCTGGCATGCTCTGCTGAGTGTGCCTGAGCAGGAGATTAGATGAGTAGGTAGCTGCAGTGTTATTGACTCCACCTTGGATAAATCTCCATCCAATAAATAAACTGAGTAAGAAGTGAAGACTCTCAGGATGCTTTGGAGAAAGTATTTTTAGGGATTTATGACTATTAATTAAATTTTCATGCAAAAGGCTGTGAAAACAAATAAAAGAAGTTTACTCCTGTATTCTTATTGAAGAAAACCTGGAAGTTTAATGGTTTGATTTTTTTAATAAGATGTTTAATTGTCTCCCATTTTATGAGACTTTGATATGGTGTTTACAAATGCAGCGTTTTAAGATGAAAGCAGCACGTATTTTGTCCTCACTCAGTACTGACTAAATTACAATCCTCAAGCCCTCAAACAAATTTCAATACTGTTTACTTGAAGGTGTCTGGAGAAAATTAGGCAAGAAGTAGTCTTTTGAGCAAGAAGTAAAGCACTGAGCAGCAGCAGCAGCAACAGCTGCCCTTGGACGGATCTGGGTGTTACTTGGTGAAGCCAGTCCCTAGCCCCAAGCAGGACATCCCTGCACTCATGGCTTTCCCCTTTTGCTTCTAGAATCTACCACATACTGATTTCTTAGTCTGCATAAGGGACTTCTGGATTTCAACCAGCATTTAAAGGTCCTTGCCCTGCTAGCAACTGTTAATGGCAATGAAGCTTAACAGGACTGTATTTCTCCTTTAGTGATTGTAGTCTTTGCTATCCTGATGCCTTGGAGCACTACCGATGTATTGAGAATTATGAAGTGAGGAAGGTTATGAAGTGAGGAAGGTTTTGATTGGTTTTAAAGAAAATAGTTTTTGTAGGAAAGGAATTTTCTGGGAGCAGCTAAACAGGTCTGTGCTTCAAGGTGGGGGAGCAGAGCAGGAGTCAGGAAAAGGTGCTGTTCCCTGCCCAGCACTGACATGCTAGGTGTTCCTCAACTATCAACTCCCAGCATTGTGCAAGAAGTCATAACTAGTCCTTAAAAGAAGGCATTGCTATCTGCTAGAAATAGTTTGGACATCATCTGTAAGCAGTGTCAGGAGGTAAAACTTGCTCAGTCATGACAGTTTGGTGCATTGATTCAGGTTTTGGCAGTCCTAGAGCAGTTAGTCCATGCTGGTGTCCGGAGCGAAATAGAAAAACCTGAAAAAGCTCTAATTAGCAGAACAGAGGCTGTTTATCCAAGGTCCATAAGAAAAATGTAGTCTGGTGAAAACTTAGGAGAAATCCAGCTTGAACGGATACTCCTTACTGAGATGTTTTTTCCTATTTTCATTGAACAAAACTGAGGATGGGGATTCCTATCCAGCTGGAGAACTGACTTGTGGAAGAAATCCAAAACCTTGGTTGTCCGGGGCACTTTTTCTTGGGAATGAATGCTTGCTGAATAATTGTAGAACATTAAAAGATCAACAGCAACAGCAGGATAATAAATATGCTTTAGCTTCTCTCCTCCCTTTCTCTCCTGTTCTCTCCCTAATATATTTTGCTATTCCCACAGGAATTAGTGCTCGTATATGAGATTTTTACAGAATATATACTTTAATTTTTATTTTTTCAGAGTCACAATATGTCTTTCTACTGTTACGAAAGGATTTATGTGAGCACATCTACAAAATATATGTAGGTGGACAGGAGGCATATACTTAAAAGATATGGCAGATTCAGGCATTGATACCTGCCCATCTCACGTCATGCAAGCTATAATGCTCAATATACCATTCTGTTTCCTGTGCCTGGTGCCATGCTCTGTTGAGATTTTAACTAGAAAAATACTTAAACCCACCATCCATTGTGGATCTTTCCTGTAGTTACTAGGTTTATTTTACCTTTGCTTCTGCCTTAAATTTCCTTTTTCTCGAGATCTAGCGCGTGGTTTGTGCTTAAGTTGGAGACACTGGATTCAGTGTGAATGTGAACAGTAATTTCAGTGTGGAACAGAGGTTTACTGGAGTGAAGGAGGAATTTGGTATGCCCCTCCTGTGAATCCAGGTTCCCAAATCCACTTAATCACTGGGGTCACTGAGTGTTCTTGTTAAAGTGTCCTGGTTTGTGTGATAACTGATGGTTAATGGTAAAGGTGCACTGGTTCTGCATCACTTCTCAAGACCCTCTCATGGATGGTGTTGAGGAGCCATTGCTTTAGCTCCATGTGATTTCTGGAGTTGGAGCAGGGTTTCAGGGCTAGAGCAATCTGATGGTCTGCAGGATATAGAGATTGTGGAGTTCATATTTTTTGTAAGGGAGAGAGAGTTGTTCCAGTATGTTTAGTGTTGGGAGCTTACAACTGAAATTACCATGTCAATTTGATCCCTTTCAATAAGTCAAACTTCTTGCTTAAAACTATCTCATTAACCTTAGTTTAGAAGCAGTTCTGCTCTGTTAACTCTTGTGCTCTGTACACATATCCAAAAGCTCTAAGTAGCTTTATTTATTCAATGCAAGTTTTGAATTTCATTGAGAAGCTCTGTGAATAAACAGAGTAATTTGGGATATCAACATCTTAACCTACTAGTTTAGTAATTTAATTTCAAAGTCAAATTGTAAAATGGAAAATGAATTGCTGACTCCGAACTACTTGATACTGAAACATTTTTTAAAATCAAAGTATTCTACAATATTTAAGTTAATATTTAAAAATTGTTATTATGTGCCTGTACAGAAATGTTATCGGTATTTTGCTTTTTGAAAATAACATTGATGATTCCAGTTAATACAACAATTACATTGCGTTAAGTAAAGCTGTAGTAAGTCCTGTCTTTTCTGCAATTAAGAATTTATATGATTAAACCAATATTTCAGTGTCGTGACCCTGAACAAGTTACAAGTAAGGATTCTGATGGATTGATTTGCCAATTACCCATGCTTCTATAAACCTTTTCATTGCAGCCAACAGCACACTGAGGATTTTAAATATATTTATCAGATTGACCATTTAAACTAATTGATCATGGCTATAGAATTTCGTGAGTTCAGTGTTCACAACTGTTATTTCTAATCATATGTGGTATGTGATGAGAGTTTGCTGCTCTGCATGCCAAAAGCTGATGTTTTGCTGGTCAGTGAGGGGGTTTCTTTGTATGCCTGGCACAGAAGCATAGTAGTGGGACTGTGGACCTTGCACATACTCTCTTATTCCCTGAAGATCCGCTGGGATGTGATGGATGCACAGTGGATCAACACAAATGCATCTTTATTACTGTGTCTGATATACCTATACCTTATTCCTTGTTGTGTGTTTGCTTCCACATTTACGGTAAAGAGAGGATGGTTCTCTTTTCTTCAAACTTTTGGTGTTTTTTTCTAATTTTGGTGGGTTGCAGGGGAGCTTTTGATGAAAGATGTATTAGATTTTTAAGAGCAAAGTAACTGAGTGTTTACTTGAGTCGCTGCTTTAGACCCATCCCTCTTTTGAGCAAGGGAAGTATAAATTACTCTGCTTCATTTTTCATCTTTGCCTGTCTCCATGGATATTGGGAACAGGATTCCACCATCAGGTTCCTGCCTGCATGAGGCAGTGTGGTAGAGGACAGAGAAAGCAATTCAGGAGCTCTGCTGGTCTTCCACAAATATCTTTCTGAGGCTAATGATTTAAGCCCCAGTAGAAAAGGTGATATGCGTTTTTTTTGTTTGATTACACCCTTCATCAATTCAGGCAACACATTCCAATTCCATGCATGTATCTGGAAAGCCAGTAGGTATGCAAGAACCCAGAGAAGAGCTCTTAGTGCATTGTAGAGTGCAAGCACATATATTCAAAGGCAAAGACCTTTCCATCTGAGCTTCAGATTTCCATTTCAGCATTTATAGAATGTTTTCATTCTGTGTATCACCATGTTCTGTAAACTTAAATGGGGAAGAAGAAAGCACTGGGGTAGAGCTTTGTGATCACTGTCCTTCAGTACGTAAGCACTTCATTTTTGAATATGGTCTCTTGAAAAGGTGGCAAGTGTACAGCTTAAACATAAGGAGCCACTTCATTGTATTTGGAATTTATGTGTATGTTAGTGGCATAATTTCTTCTTGTCTTCCAAAGTTTCTTGCTCAGTTTCTTCACTGATGTAACACCCTCCTCAATAGTGTCTGTTTGAGCAGAAGGGGAACGATTGCTTTGCCCCTCCCTGACGCTGGCCAAGGAATAAGAGGCAATAAACAATGCTGGGACAGCATATCAACCTGTATGAAAAGAAGAAAAAATATAAAGCTATTCGAGAATGTTATAAACCTTTCTTTGAACATTTCCATCTTAGTAAACAGAGCACTATATGAAGTTGTGATTTTACTTCCTTTGTTTATCTGCTCTATGTTGTGCAGTAATAATGTTTAGAAACCAGTATTTGAAATTTCTCTTCCTCTAAAGCACAAAATTTAAAGCTGTTATGCCAGTCTCATTTGATGTGTTCCATACATGTTTGGAGTAGCAAGTTGTCTTTTATTAGCATGGAGTTCTCCTTGCCTTTGGCTCACCGTAGTCCTTTGATGCCATAATCAACACCATACAGAAGAATTGCCTGGAACTGAACTTCTGGAGATCTTCACCCTCTTTTTTGCCTCTGCCTATGATCTTGCATAAGTGGGAAGCTCCATCCAATCCAGACATGATGACCTAAGGCTTACAGCAGCTTTTACACAAAGCTTTTATTTAGGAAGTGGGTATTCTCTCTGGATTGAGAGGTCTTTTTCTGTTCTGTTGTGAAAAACCAGGTGTATTCACATTTTTCAATTTTGTCTATAAATACTGTGCAGATGATTGCATTTCACTAGTAAGCTGTATCAGACTGTTCAAACTTGTTTATTTTACACCTTGGTTTGTTCTGGTAGTACTTGGAGCTGCTTCACAGCTTTCCTTATTTGTTTGAAACTTTCCTAGTTTATAGAGTTCAGATGCAGGAATTCTACTTTGTTCCATATCTCAGATGTGAACTTAAGAATGAGTTAATTAGCTGATGAGCAGGGGTAATCTTTCAGATGTGTTTTGATGACATCCTCATGCAGCAAGTAGTGGTATTTAGTTTTAAATTAAGCAGTTCTGTTTTCTCAGCATCCCCCCCTGTTTATATTTGTGGAATGTGTTGCTTGCAGTATTTTACACAGTCTGGTATAGCAGTTGTAATTGCTACTAGCGATGAAAATTGATTTGTGCAATCAGAAAACCATTATCTGCATTCTGACTGATAATGTCGCAGTTGCCAACATTTTAAAATTCTTCTGATGGCTGTTTTTTTCAGAATGCTCTGGGGTCATGCAGTCACCAGGATTCTCGTTGCTTTATGCTGAATCGTATGTGAGCATTATAAGAAAGGGAAAAATCTCGTTGGTTCTTTCAAATATATTTTTTCCAGAGTTTGTAAGGATTTAGTGTTCTGTCAGTTCTTCCTTGCCAAATATACTAGATAAGGAGTAATGAATTACCCCTGCTTTTACCACAGAGTGCAGAGATTTTAATAAGTTTCCTGTTCTTTCACACTATCGACTGCATTGATAAAGTAAGCAGTTTGTTAATAGGAAATGCCAAGCTAGTAACTAACACATGTGGTTATTTAACTCTTCATGGGAAACCTGGTAAGCTCGTACTTGCCCAAATGAAGCTCCACCTTGTATGTGGAGTCTATTAGGACCTGGGTCTTTCTGTGTTGGTTCCCTTAATGTTTTTTTTCTTCAAGGCCTAATGTTTCCTTTCGCCTTTTTTTCTTTTGTTTTGGGGTTTTTTTCCCCTCTGATCTTTTATGAAAGTTTTTGTGGACTTAGAAGAGTTTCTTATCTCTTGCTGTTTCCTCATCCTGTTTTCTGTTTCTTTTGAAGGAGCTAAACTCAAGCTGCTATTGCTTCTATTTGCTTACTTTCTGCTGTGGGGAAACCCAGAGCAGAAGCGAAGTGTAACAACAGGAAGAAAGATAATAGCATCATCTAGTAGCAAAGCCTTAGGAAATGTGCTCTGTCTTTTTAGGGAAAAGTTTTGTGAGGTTTTGTTTTTGTTTGTTTGTTTTGTTTTCTTCAGACTGTAAGGTCTCATATTTTTCGGACATTCCTTCAAATGAATATATACTGGTAATATTTTGCTGAGCCATTGCTAGGATTCAGTTATTAAAAGATGCCTCTGTCCAAATGAAGGTACAAACAAGACAATATGCCAAGGTCCAGAGTACAGCTTTTATTTAACAGTAAATGTGAGATACAGGAAGGAGTGGGGGGTGAAGAGAAAGAGAGAGAGATTAAGTAGAAAGAGAGTCACCACCACATGGGTCCCTGTGGCAACCTGCTTGGCCCTTTTTCTTCCAGTGTTCTCAGTGGTGGTGGTCCTGGAGTGTTCATCTGGGGGTGCTACTTTGATACAGTCCTAGTCCCAGGTTTGCACAGAGTGTAAATGTGTTCCCACAGCCCAAGCTGGCATGTAGAAGGACTTGCTTCCTTTCTCCCAGTGTGCCATGGTAGGAATTTTTGTAGATTGACACTGATTCTTCCTCATACTTTGAGGAAAATACTTATAAATAAGTACAATTTTCTTATAAGCAACTTTGCCAAGCAACCTGTTACAATTGATAGGAAGGTAAGTTGAGCATTTGTCAGTAAGGCAGTCAGCAGCATGTAATAGGATTAGACCTGGTTTATACAAGTGTATTGCTCTCCTCTCTTCATTCTTTTTGGACAATGTGCCAAGGCTTTGAAATTTTCAGCAAGAAAAATTGGGGATGGACAAGGAAAGGTGATTGATTAATCACAGTCACAGTAAACGTACATTTGCATGATGTACATGAGCTGTTATTTAAGGTGAAAGCTCATAAAGATCATTAAGTTTTATAATAAATGGCAATCTCAGTCCATTTTCTTTGCTAATTCATGTACTATTAAAAATGCCAAGAGTTATTAGCAGTTTTAATTTCTTGTCACCTAATATTCTAATAGACTACATATCTACAAAAGTAGTTAAGGGTCATTATGACTATTCAAGGTATTTACTAACTTAAGAAATGCATGGAATTTACAGAATCCATCCTTCCTAGGCAGCTGTGCAGCATAACTCTGTGAATAAAACCGAAGCTGTTTATGAATTAATTTAATTCATAGCCAGTCAAGTCAGAGTAAGATAATGAGAAAATAAAAATATCTCTAAACACTTTCTCCCCACCCCTCTCAACTTCCTGGGCCTAAAACTTCAGTCCTGAGTTCTCTACCCCGAGCAGGATGAGGGGGCTGTTAATATGGCTGTGGTCAGTTCATCACATGTTGACTCTGCCACTCCTTCCTCCTCAGCGGAAGGGCTCCTCACACTTTTCCCCTGCTCCAGCATGGGTTTCCTGTGAGGGGAGACAGTCCTCCATGGACTTCTCCAGTATGAGTCCTTCCCCCTGGCTGCAGTTCCTTGCGAAGTGCTCCAACATGGGTCCCTTCCATGGGCTGCAGTCCTACAGGAACAGGATGCTCCAGAATGAATCCTCCACAGAGTCATAGATCCTGCCTGCAAATCTCCAGTGTGGGCTCCTCTCTCTATGGGTCCAGAGGTCCTGCTGTCATAGGTGAGAAGGGGAGCTTCAGACTAAGTTTATTAGAGAAGCCATCCCACTGAGTCACGAGATGCAGAGAAGACCCTCTTGCTTTCTGAGCTCCTCAGAGAGGAGCCTGGGTGAGTTGGGATCCGGTCTTAGCCCCAGACTCTCAACGGTTTAAATAACTTTGTCCTACAGGATTAAAGATGGCAAATCAGATATATTTATGTAAAATGAATTATTTATTATGACAAATGATTAGATAAAATATTTTAATCAGAATTATTTACTACGCAGTATAAAAGCTAGTATCATTTAGTATAGTATAGTGCACTATATCAAAGCAATTCTGTTAAAGCTAGCAAAAAACCCCCTTTATTAAATAGAAATTGATGTAACTTGCCATACCAATGCCCGTGGGCAGATCTTTGAAGGGACATTCCTATGTCAAGGAAGGAAACTTCACACACACACACACACTCCAAGAAGGAATATTTTAAAAGAACCTACCATATGAAAGTGGGCTGTACTGTTCTAGTGTAAAGTGATTGACTGCCAGTCATATGCCGTCAGGTCATCTTAGGGACTTATCTGGCAAGCCTTTTCCTCCCTATCAGGATGTTAATTTGAGGTTTGTGAGACAGACTGATTTTAGCACAATTCAACACCCAGCACATGATGCCCTCCTTCAGCCCACCAATGATAGCTTGCAAAACAGGGCATTGAGTTGTTTGACTACATTCCAAGGGTAAAGAGTCCTTCTACATCTGACAGGAGCCTACTGAAATGTAGGCTTCCCACAGGGTTACAGCTTCTTTCAGGCATCCATCTGCTCTGGTCTGGGGTTCTCCAATGTCTACAGGTGGGTCTCTGCTCCCCCATGGACCTCCATGGGCTGCAGGTGGACTCACCGTAGTCTGCACCATGGGATGGAGGAAAATCCCTGCTCCAGTGCTGGGGCATTTCCTCCCCCTCCTTCTGCACTGTGTCTGCAGGGCTGTTTCCCTCACACTTTCTAACTCCTCTTCAGCTGCAGCTGTGCAGTTTTTCTTCCTCCTGAACTGCGTTATCCCGGAGGTTCTGCTACCATTGCTGATGGGCTTGGTCTTGTTGGGTCTGTCTTGGAGCTGGCTGGCATTGGCTCTGTTGAACAGGAGGGAAGATTCTGGTGGCTTCTCACAGAAGCTCCCGCTGTAGCTCCCCTCGCTATCAAAACCTTGCCATGCAAACCCAATAGAGGGCCTGAGTTGACAGAGCAAAGAAGGAGCTAAAATTAGAAGAGGTAAAAATAGAGGTTAGGAAGCTGTCTGGGTGATCTTACAAGCAACACATTTATGCTGAATTCTGTCAGTTAGGTTTGCTGTATTTGGTAGGTCAGAATGTGTCTCAGACAGATTTCATAGAAAAGCAAAAGGTGTCATGCTGAAAAGCATGCATTTAAAAAATTTTTTTAAGTCTACAAAAAACTGGCATTCTTTAAAATTGGTAGATATGGCCAAGATGTTTGGATTTGTCCCTTGGCAGAAGGACCAGATCACTGTTTCAGCCTCACAACAGGAAGACAAATTATTTATAAACTTTGAAGGTAATTTACTTAGAAAGTTATCAGAAATATTCAACTGTATGATGCAGTTGGTGAAAGGACTTTTGATGTGATAGTATTGCATCACAGAAAGGAATTTTCTTGTGTGTGGATTTGTGGGGAATTCTGTCCAGTTCCCTCTGTCCAGTCAGTGAATGCAGAGTGTGACTGTACCATGGCAGAAAGACAGGTCCTTCATTTGATTTCCCTTTTTCAGAGGTGCCATGTGGACGTAGGTGAGGAGTAAGTTTGGGACTGTACTTTGCAGGATGCTGGCTTTCCTGTACGAATGTGTTTGTTCATTACAGGCCAGACAGCCATTGGTTTTCTGAGGCTGGGCTGCTCTGACTGCCATGGGTTGATAGCACTTTATGGGTAGTCAGTGAAGGATCATTGTGAGTTCCTGCTCTAGTTCTTCCTGTTCTGTTTTAATGTCTCCGTTCTCAAAATTGATAATGCCAGTGATACTGAAAACATTCAGAAAACACCTAAATGTAGACAAAGAGTGAGAGATTAGTGCAGATATCTGATTCACTGCCTAAAATACGAATTCTGTTAATTTGCTTTGCTTAAAAAGGAGTTGACATACTTAATTCATTACTACAAATCGATGAGATTGGTTTTTCAGATGCTAAAGAAAATATCCTGTATTATTTGTTTTGAAAGGCATTTGAAAGACAATTCCCTGTATAATTCACTAGGCATTGCATTTCAAAACCCCGTCTTTAGTTGAAATTGTTTTTAAATTTTTACAGTTTCTATAATTTTACAAATTGCTAACTGCATTTGAATGTCAGACACTTGGTAGGAACATAAGGACCATTAAAAAGATTAATGCAGCCTGCATATATAAAAGTGCTTGGGTTTTTTTCCTATCACTAGGAGCATTCACAGTAGCATCGAAGTATTCTAGACTTCTGGAAGGATATCCCTTTGTAAAACTGCCTAAAATATGTATAAATATCACTGAACCTGTTAAAAGATGGTTAAAATAATATTAGATATATAAATTACTATATAATCCAAGGCTCTGATCTGTCTCAGCATTAAGCAGGTATTGACTTAATGCTAGGATCATTCTGTCGCTATCTGAGATCTATATTATTGTAGAGACTTTCCTTATCTTAAAATCTGTGAACATAAGGATTTCTGTGTTAAAGGATGTGGTTTCTGCTTCCGATTTTTAATTATTTATGTTAGCAAGACGAATCAGAAAAATCTTGTTCACTTCTGGTTTTTGATAGTCAGAACCACGGTAATGGCTGACTCAGTAGCCAATTGTTCACTTATGGATAATGTCTAGTGAAGTCTTTTCCAGATTGTGAATTGTATGCCAGTTTTGGAGCAGGTCTGTAAGTCCCTCTGGAGAAATAAGGTAGACCAAAGGGACTTTACAAGTGGGCAGGGAGTGCCCCTGGCTGAGATAGAATATAAGCAGCATTTGTCTGAATGGTTGTGCTGAAGCACTTCTAATTGAGAAGCAGAAACTAGGAAAGTGATTCACCTAATCCTTGTTGATGTTCTCTTTTAGTATTTCCAGAGAAAGGCAAAGTACAGTGTGCTATTTCTAGCCAGCTTGAGTTGTTGATTAGTGAGTTTTAGTTCCTTCTCTAATCTGGTACAGTGACTCCTACTGATCATGCTATTGTTTGCTGTCTCATTTTAAGCCTGAAGTTATAATATTAATAATAATACTAATAAAAGACCGATTCTCATAAACATTGTACTTTCTCTGTATGTGAGAAATGCTGCCATAGTCTTTTGGTTTCATGTATTCTGTGTGTCTTCTGGATACAGCATGAGCAGCAGGAGAAGGAGCATGCTATTTCTTCAGTAGGTGGCGGCAGTAAGACTTTTCCTGGTTGCTGAGTCACAGAATGAAAGAACGGTTTGAGTTGGAAGGGACCTTAAAGATCATTGAGTTCTAACTCTCCTACTATGGACAGGGACCCCTTCCACTAGACCAGGTTGCTCAGAGCCCGATCCAACCTTGCCTTGAACACTTCCAGCCATGGGGAACCCACAACTTCTCTAGGAAACCTCTTCTAGTAAGTTTGGAAGTGTTCCGAAAGAAGGAGAGTATTTTGTAATTTTGTGTGCTATTGGACAAAGATGATTTGGCCATAGTGTAAAATTTATGTTGTAAATAAGTTGTTCTGCAGTTCTATAATTTTTTTAGTGTTTATCATCTAGACCTCAAAGAAACTGCAACTGTTTTCAGTGTTTGCTGTTGTCACCAGAATATGCACAAGAGAATAGTTTCAGACACACAGCAAGAAATTGAAATTTTCAGATTTGATGGGTTTTGTTTGTTTGTTTGTCCTGCTTTATGGTGATGTTGAGTAGGACTTGTACCTTGTCCCTCTGCATACTGATGTCTGAAATTACTTTTGGTCATAAGATAGTTAGCATGTTTGAAGCTGTCTTAATACAGTACTGTTCTCAGAAAGGCAGTTTTACCTCAAGCATTTTTCGGGTATTTGAATCACAAGCTCAATACTAGAATGAAATAGTGTCCTAAACAGTATTGAAACGAATGAGATACTTGCCCTGATACATGTTTTACTATAAAACAAAACCATACAGTGTCTTTCCAGAACATTTTATTCTCTTCCTGGCTCTTAATTGGTAGCTTGAAACATCAGATAGATCTGTAGCTGCTAGAACTATTCATCTGTTACCCTCACCATTCAATGGAAATATTTTCAGTCTGTTTTTGCTTTTAGGCAGCTGTAAAATGCTGAAGATGTCAGCACAGAAGTCTCTTTGCCCATCAACCATTACAGCTATGTTTTTTCTGTAATTATAATATGTGCACTTTAAGTATGGTATTTGTAAGCAAAGATAATGAGTTGCCTATTGGAAAATTGTGTCAAAAGCTGGTGATAAACTTCTTCTGTATTGCAATAGCAACAACCATGTAACTTATTGAAGGAGCAGGAAACATCCTCTGTAATTCTAATCATATTTTCCAAGCTGGCCTTAGGACAGCTTTCTTACTGTAAGGAGCTTCTAAACTGAATGAGTCTTCTGTAAGTCTTAACTGAAGGTATTTCGAGAACACTCATTGCTGGTGAATGCAAGTGTTATTTAAAATAGTATTATGTAAGTCTTTGAGGACTGAATTTTTGGATTGCCATTTAGCTTTGAATTCTGAAAAGCTATTCCTTGCATGCTACCATGACAAGTTAATAAATTGTTATCCAGTATGTTAGACTGTCTAAATTTTGCAAATCTTGTGACTAGTACTAAGTGCCTTGTGATCTTTCAGTGTGTTTTTCCTCACAGCAGTCTGTAATCAGGATTTACTTCTGTTCACACATCCAGGCAAGAGCAGAGGGACATACTGAATGAATTCCTTAGGCTTTGTTTCTGACCTGGGGCTTTGGCAGAGACTTGAGCAGGTTTTCCTATTTGTCATGCTGGTTACTTGCTTGCTTGACAGTCCTTCCTCTCTCCTGTCTGAAGGGCTTTTAAAAAGAGAAGCAATGTAAAGATTAAAAAAAAAAAAGGCAATTTCTACATGATGTGATGGTGATACAAACATTCCTTCCAGTAACTGTAGGCTAGTCAGGTTTCCACTGCTCCATGAATCTCTTGCTGGTAACATCATCATCCTGTTAAGAGGTATTTCCAAAGGTGTTTTCCAGGCCATGCTGTTACATAGAGGGCATTAGAATTTGAACAGCTTTGTCAATTATTTGGCAACAAACCATACAAACTGTCAGATGTGTGCAATTGAAAGTGTAGATTTGGATTATGGTGGCTTCTTGAAAACCAGACATGTTTTTGTAAAGGTGTTCATCCTTTCCAGGTATGATACTGTATAGCCACCTTAGCTTTTCATTAATTGACTGCCAGTGTTTTTATGGTACTATTCCCTGAATTATGGCAGTAAAGTTTGCTAATCATAGTGTCAGTCCAGCAAAGTAGAAAAAAACATGGTACTCAATCTCCTTAACACAGTCTCATTTGGAGAGTCAAATCACAAAGACTTAGAAAATACTACTCTAATGCTTGACAAATACTCAAGGCTCTGGATACAGAGGGGCAGGATCTGTAGTACGTATGAAGGAGAGGATAGAGAATGGTGGGCTGTAAATTCTGTTTTGCCTGAAATGTTCAAAACTCTTTCTTTGGAAGAGAATTCTTTGAAGTTCTTCAGGGAAGTCAGACCACTTGAAATTGTGGTACTTTCTTGTTGTTTGTGAAGCATCCTCATGAGTCATCTTTTCTAGGAATATTTTTTAAAAGGCAGTGCGATAGAATGCATAGGAATGTTCTTTATAATTATCAGACAATATCTAGTGGTTTGAGGAACAGCTGGGATTTTTAAAAAAATTTTTGCACGTCAATTCTGTAAGTTTATTCATCTGTTTATTCACCAGTCCGGTCTTGTAGCTTTGAAAGCTATTTAAATTGAAAAATTCTGCCCTAATACACTATTGGAGCTAAAGCCTTGACTTTATGGAAGCTCTTTTTAAATGCATTTTTAAAAGGAAGACTTGAATATAGTTTTCCTTTTTTTATATATCTGATGATAGACTTTAATTTTACAGTAAGCAGTAAAAAGTATTTGGGCAGTAGCAGGCTGGCTTTTTTTTTTGAAATCAAAATCTTCTTGTATTATATGTTCTTGTACAAAAAATATTTTAGAGTAGTTTAATACTAGTAAGACAGCTGTCTCTGAACAAAAATACTGATTTATTAGCTGAAAATTGTCTTGAAAAGTAATTAAGATGATTCATACCAATGGCATATGTTTCCATGGTCAAGTGGTAAGAGAGGCTATCAAAAATTGTATTAGTAAACTGCATTTAAAAGATTCAGGATGAGATTCATTGATTTGTCATTAAATTAGGATTTAAATTAAAAGCAAGTTATTTGTTTATCTTTTACATTAATATAGTAGTGATACATTCCAGTGTTAATTTTTGTTTGCGACTTTCTGCTTCCTCTGGAACCTGAAGTTGAAATATATTGCTGAGGAGAACTTAAAGTCTTTTAGACATATCTCATGGGTACCTTTTGCTCTTGGGTTCAGGATTCCATTAGTCACCAGATTTTTAAAATTATCTTTTTCTTTCCCTCTGAATCATGAAGATTGAGGGTTTGTTTTTGTTTTGCTCTGTAATTAGAGCTACAGCACCCTCTGAAAATGTCCCTCTACAAATTCCTAGCTTTCATGAGAACTAGGAAAAAGCTTTCTAAGGCATTTCATAGCTGTGTTTTTGGTACTTCTGCAGGATCTGAAGTTTCCTTTGTAAAGTTCCACTAAGTGTTTGAGTGTGTGGCAGCAAGGTCGTTAGGGAGTGCTTGTCTGTGCCTTCCATTCCTGTGTTAGTTGAATTTTGATGCTATCTAGATTTTGTTTTCAAGTAAATGAATTATTTCCGCATAATAAAGATGTTGTTGATGTAGTGGCAGTTCTGTCTTGGTACTCCTTATAAATATTCTTGCTCTGGATATGATACTGTTTTGGTGGTATTGGTTGAAATAAAAATTATAGCCAGTTGCCTCAGATGTTCTGTACTTTAATCTCAATTACTTGAAACCATACTCAGAGTAGGTGTTTTAATTTCTCACTTTTCCTGTTACATATATATATATAAAATCAGACAAAAAAAGGCTGAAATGGTTAATCCTGACAGTATTTTTGTGTACTGGTAGGTGATTTCTTGTTGATGTTAAAAGCCTTAGCACTTTGAAATATTTTATTTCTTCTATGGTTGTGACCTTGCCTGTTTAAATTTAGCTCCTGTTAAAAAGAATGCACAACCCTCAGTCTACAGGGTAGAACTTCGTAAAAATAAAAAGAAAATGTAGCTGTAAAACAAGTGGCTTGATGCAAATGTATTTAGTTAAAGGTGTTACTCTGGCCTCCAGTCATCCAAATGTTGTCCTGAATAATTAAAAAAAAATTAGACTTTTTTGCGTATGCCCTCATGGCAGCTTCATTAATTATAACTGCACTAAAATAGTTGCATGCTGGTAACAGTTTTAACTTTATTTTTCTTATATGAGGTATTCATTAAAAAACCTACTCTGTAGTATATTTCTTAGAGTATTTCAACATTATAAATTAAATAATACATCAGCTGATTCTTGTAGCTACCTTTTCAGTGAGACACAGTGGACTTTCTAGTGGAGAAGCTTGAAGCTGACACCACCTGAGCAGTAAATTGACCAGGTCATGGGGTGGCTCACTAGGGATTAAGATTTCTTAAAATAAAGTAAAATATCCTTCTATTTTAAATATATTTTTTGAGTCTTAAATCATAGGCAATTTAATAGGGGTGATTAAATTTAATTTTAATTAGTGTGCAGCCAAAAACATTTGAACAATGAAAGGGTACAAGGTGCTTTCAAAGAAAGAATGGTTGCAAGGACAGCCTGTCTCAGATATTTCAGATGGGTTTTGTAATTTGAATTTATAGTTTTCTTCTTGTCTCTCAGCAAGGAGAATAAATGAAAAAAGCAGCCTTGTAAATTTTTTTTTAAATTCAGCATATTTGTAGTAGCCCATCGTTTGTCACATTGCACCTTGATTTCTAGGACTATAGCTCATTGTTTTTTTTTCAACAAGTCAGTATAAATAATGTTTGCATTAAAGTGGTTCCTTTCTTTTATGTAACTGGCCTATCTGTTTAGAAAAAATCTGCTAAACTTAAAACAGCTTGTGACAAAGCCATGAGAAATTGGCTTGATCCTAAAGATGTCTACAAGTACTTAAGTAACTGAGTAAGTGCATGCTTTACGAATTAACATTTATAATTAGAATTTATTGTGAAAGACAATAATTATTCAGGTAATTAGCTAAGAACAATTGAATCTAGTCTTCCTTTGAGCATCATCTAAGCAAGGATTAAAGGTAGGGCACAATAGACAACAATTTTAAAAAATGTTTCACACAAAACAACACTACTTGAATAATCACTGAGCAAAAGGAAGTAAATGATAGGCTTCTCGATGAGCTGTTATCTTGTCAGTGTGTTAAATCCACAAATATGAGTACTTTGTCTTCACCTGATTTCAGATGATGTTTAGATTGGAAATTTGATCAGCTGTGTGTAATATCTGATAGTTAATACGCCCATTTTAGCACTTTAAACCATCTTTGACATTGTGAAATGCTGCAAGAAGCTACTGTTTTAACAAGCTAACAGCATTTAGAGTTAGGGTGCAGTCAGGATTAACTTAATCTCAGAGAACATGGGCTCATGACCATCGTGTTTTGGTACACATGACTATGAGCACGATTTTATATTCACTTAAAGCAGATTAAAGCAAATATGCCTGTTTCCCCTGAACCAATCCTAACTGGAAATTGGCTTCTTTCTGCTCGTGACTCACATTGTGAATGTTGATTACTGATGGAGAGATGTCACTTCATTTAATTAAGAATGAGTTGGTAGATATTGAGCTAATCTTCTGGCATAAGATTGCTGCTGACCATCTCCATAGGAGTGCTAGGCTGTGCAGTAGTGTCAGGAAAGCTCATCTGTTCCTGAAAGTAACTTAAGTGGGTTGCATGTTCTTCTGCACTGGTCGATAGGGGATCCCATCTTACTGTGGTTCTGGGTAGCCTCGGGGTGAAACTTTCAATGAAAAGATACTTGGTTTGTTGAAAATTATGCTTATCTCTGCTTGGAAGTACTCTCTGAGAAGCAGGCATGCTTATTCAAACTAGAATTGGTAATAAACCTTATTTTGTTTCTTATGTGTGAGTTCATTTCATTGACCTAATCAGTCTTTCAGCCCTTCCAGTATAGCCTACTGGATTTTCTTTTGTATACTTGCATTAAATACAACTCCCTGACTGTAGAAAAACATCTAATTGGTGTAGCTATGCAGATGTTATCTAAATTCCTGAAATATGATGTAGTAAATCACTGCTCTTATTAACAGACTAAACAGGAAGTAGTTGAGTTTAGAAGAATAGTAGACCAGGTAATTAAAAGCAATAAAGAAATCTTGAAAATGTCAGATGCCAACATTATTTCTATTAAATGGGCAAGCAAATTAGTAATGATAATTTTAGAGAGGTTAGTGAAATTAAAGCTATGAAAGCATGAAAGGGGTCAGTTTATGTGCACCTCACTTTTTCTTAGCCAGTTATTTTTCTTTAACATCAGGAAAATTCTTCTGGTCAGTGTCAAGAGGGAATGTCAGGCTTCTGTATGAAATTTGTGAGGGATTAGTCTGCTGTTCATAGGCTGTCATTTTCGGAGCAGTGTGAACTTCTCTTGACCTGCTCTCTGTAATGCCTGATACAATTCTAGGAATCCCAGCTTGTGCATGCATATCTGCATTAAGCAATTCCATTTAATTCTCTGTTCTTGGAAGTGAGAAAAACAATGAGCATTAAGCGACTTTCACAAATGTGTATGACCTGTTGAAAAAGCATATAGTAGAGTGGCTTAGGTTGGACGAGTCCTTCAGGATCATCCTGTTTCAACCCTCTCTGCCATGGGCAGGACATCTTTCACTAGATGAGGTTGCTCAGAGCCCCATTCCTGGGAAGTGTTCCAGTGCCTCACCACCCTCACAGTAAAGAATTTTTTCCTTGTATCTAGTCTAAATCTGCCCTCTTTCCGTTTGAAGCCGTTTTCCCTTGTCCTGCATACTCTTGTCAAAAGTCTCTCTCCAGCTCTTGTAGGTCCTCAAGATACTAAAAGGCTGCAAAGGTTTCCCGGGGCCTTCTCTTTTCCAGGCTGAACAATCCCAATTATCTCAGCCTTTCCTCATAGGAGAAGCGCTCTGTTCCTCTGATCATCCTGTTGTTCCTCCTCTGGACTCGCTCCAACAAGTCCATGTCCTTCCTGTGATGATGACCCCAAATCTGGATGCAGCACTGCAGGTGAGGTCTCAGCAGAGCAGAGCAGAGGGGCAGAATCCCCTCCCTGCCCTGCTGCCCACACTGCTTTGGATGCAGCCCAGGACACGTTTGGCTTTCTGGGCTGTGAGTGCACATTGCAAAGGAATGCAGATTCATATACAATATTCTTCTCTAAAACATATGTGTATATATATATGTGTATACACATACTCTTGCAGTATGAATAGAGTACAGGGAGTTGAACATTTACACAGGGTAACACTGTTGCTATGCTCAAATCACCATTCAGAAAAAAAAAAATCAGCATCCTCTCAGTGTTGGAAAGGTTCCAGAATTAACTGCTGTCAACTACATTTTGTACAAATGTGCCATGGTGACTCCTATTTTTTTCCTCTAAAATTGCAATACTTTCCATCTGTGTAATTATTGTCTTTGGGCCGTTCATTTAACTCTTCTACACCTTTTGGAGAAAGTAGGGATTTAAGACTGAAACCTCTTCAGACTTATTTCAACATAAGCAATACATTGATTCTTGCCATTCTACCTATGTTGGAAAGAAAATAAAACTCATAAACAAGGTACCTGCAAGTGGAACACTTTGGGAAACTTCCAATTTAGGTTTGTCTTTATTCTGCCTCTGCTTAATGAGCCACATTTGTTCAAATTCAGAGGTGGCAGTGGAGCAGCAGCAAGAACATTTTGGTGCAGCAGTTCTTGTATGTCATGTAGTCACTGACTGTATTTAGCATGCAGGAGGTTTATTGTTCTTCACTTCTCATTCTTTCCAAAAGCTATGGCATATAATTTAGTGCATCTTCATTTTCAAATAAGTGTTCTTTAACACAGGGAAAGTGACTGCAGCATGCATTATGCAATCCATATCAAAAGCATTGAATAGATGGAAAAGGTGAGGAGGAATAGAAAAATAAGAATAAATTCGACAAACTGATTGTCCGAAATTCTTTCCAGGAAAATTTTAGATTGAAATTCTAAGTGTTTCCCCTTTGGCAAAATGAAATTAATTGGTCTTGAAAATACAGTACGTTGCATGTCTGTGATAAAATGGATTTAACATTTTAGCAATGAAACACAAACAGCAAAGCTAGAACTAAAATAGCTTTCCAATATTTGCATTTCCTCTTATGTTAAATATTTTGTGATGGTTCTCAATGTAACGGAACACATCTTTAAAGCATTTTACCTCCTTTGTGCTGTTTCTGTATATCCAGTATTTTGTTAGCATGTG
This sequence comes from Grantiella picta, assembly GCA_013397955.1. Taxonomy (NCBI): domain Eukaryota; kingdom Metazoa; phylum Chordata; class Aves; order Passeriformes; family Meliphagidae; genus Grantiella; species Grantiella picta. The sequence goes on from VZRM01004164.1 coordinate 592,507, forward strand.
TTCACAATCTGTTTGTTATAGGAAATACATAGTCAAGAAATGCTATGAAAAGTTTGACTCATCTTTCAGATTATTTGCTGCACAAGATCTTGGATTCGTGGAAAACTTGTAATAAGTACTGTGTGTTTTGTTTGTCTGTGAGTGTGATCTGTTCAAGATGTTTGTTTAGCCAACTTAATACACACAAAATGTTTTGGTATTTCTTTGTATTTCTCACCAATACATGACCATGCCCAACGTACTGGTCTGAAGAGCAAGAGGTGTTCATGTGTTGAAAAGCACATGCAAAAATCAGAATTTTCTTCTAGACCGGTTGCTTCAGAGATATAAAAAAAGACAGTTTAAAGTTTAATTCACTATTTGTGGTGAATTAGTACTGAAACTATAACAGGTGCTGCATTCTACCTATCTAATTTTCAGGAAATGGAGTGAAATTGCTCAGATAAATCTGAAGTTCTTAGTTTCTTCTCTTGGATAACTAAGTGGGTCTCTGTCCAGCTGGAGACAGCTTTCTGCTCTTCCTATAGAGCTGTTTTCCAAGAGACAGTTACTTTCAGCATCTAGTTAATACATCAGCCAGGAAATCTGTGTTTGTGCATTTGATGGATATCAAAGAAGTGATGTAGAATTTGTAAACACAAATGTGCTGATTTCAAGGAATTTTAGTTTGGACTTTTCTGAAAGGGTATTTATTTAAGTCAAGATGTAAATGCTGTATCACAGGGCTGTGTTACTAGAAACCATTTACTGGAAATGTAGAAGGCGTAACCTTTGAAGAAAAGCATTATGATGGTAAAAATCCCGGAACAAACTAACCACAACCCTACCCCTCTTTTGTGTCACAGTGTCAGTACATTATTCTCAGAGGTTTCCTGAAATGCAAAATACTTAATGCTTTAAGCTGTGCTTCCCTTGTTAGAGAAGTATTTGGTTTTGGTAATGTGATGTCTAAATTAATTCTAGTTTCATTTCTTGCTTGAGTCTAATTTGAAGCAATTCATTTTATGAGTGGAATATTTAGAGGGACAATACTTGATAAATTTGCTGCAAAACCCAGTGTTTTTTTGTTGCATGAGTGGTTAGTCTGATGAATCAGAGATGTCCAAGTTTTTTTTTGGGTTTATTTTTTGATAATTTAGTTCCTGGGGAAAAAAAATTACAAATAATCCATCCCTTCTATCACTCATTGATCTAATTTAATTGTTGTCACTGGAAGTAGTATTTGGGATGCTAAAATGGATTGCCAGCAAGGTGCTGTAGCTCTCAAAGAATCTGATCACCTTCAGCAGTGGTGCCTCTTCATCACAACTGTGAAGAGAAGTTATGGAACAGTGACTTGAACTATACCTTTAAGAAAAGGCATCTACATTTACTTCTTTATCTTTTTTTACTTATACATAATGTATAAAGCAGGATTCTGTACTTATTTAATAAAAATAGACTTAATACAAAAGCAAGTTTAATTAAAACTCGTAACTGGAGATGTCAATGCTGATCATAGGTCTGAATATACTTCTTTCTAAATTTAGTTATATATTCTGAATTTCATGATGGATGTTACGTACTCGGTGCTTTGGGAAGTCATGCATAATGTAACAAGGATATTCAGTTAACAGTACCTCTAGCAAATGTTCTCTGTACTAATGTTGCGTGCCAAGTACAATGTGATATAACAAATTATTTATTTATTTTCAATAGATCATAAGATTTTATCATCAAAATTTTGTGGATCTGCAAGAACTTAAAAAGGAAGCATAAGCCATTTAAGATACATTCGTGAGGAGACAGGTTTGTGAATGCAATCAAATCATAATTGGATTTTATAATCAGGTTGCTCTTCTGAGGCAGAAATAATTTTAGCGACTCCATAAAGCTGAAATCCTACACTTGTCTGTGGCAAAGACTTGTAGTCCTGAAGAAAGCAAAAATACTACTTTAAAAATAACATGTTCCCCTTGCAAAGATATGTGACTGTGCAAAGAGGACTAGGCAATTAAAGCCCACCATTTCTCAGATGGAGAAATACTGCTATGTCTCTGAAATCTTTATAATCCTTAACATAGTTGAAAACTCATAGGTTTTTTGTTTCTTTAACGTAACAGATGCAAAAAGTTTCTAAGAAAAATATTGGTTTTCATCTATCATTTGTAGTATTAGGTCAAGAGTTGAAAAATCATACAAATCTAAATCATCTGCCACAGGCAGTGGAGAAAGTAGCATTTGAATATCATTTTTATGTATGGGTTGTGTTATGGTTGCTCCCCTCAGATTTTTGTCAAGATTGAAATACTAAGGACCGATGACCGCGAATTGATCCTTGAGGATGGTCTCAAGGAGGAGCTAATGGGCCCCAGCAAACCCTGTGTGACCCTTCAGCAGTTTAGGAAGTATGTTTGACCATTGCTTTCTGCCAGTGGTAAAACACCCCAGTAGGGCAATATGGAGCAATGTGTCTACACTCAAGGCAGGGCAGTAGGTGCTGTTTTCAGTTTGCTGCTTCTGTCTCCTGTATGAATGGATGGCAAATGGTAGTTGCAAGCAGATTGTGGAACACCAGAAACTCAGTGGAGCAATTGAGCTGTTTGCACTGGAGCTCCTAATGAGCAGTAAAGTTAGGCTAAAATTACTTCTCCTGACAGCTTTCTAAGCATGTTATGATTTATTTTTAAATCAGTGAGATTAATATTTACCCCTCTTGTTCTTCCTTTCCTTCACATATTCTATGTATGTTGCAAATAATAGAGGGAATGGGGGAAAACCGTCTTACACTTACTAATAATGTAATAAATAAAAATCAAGAACTCAGTCACAGTAACAAAAAGAGTTATTAAAATACATATTTTAATTTTTTACATTATTTTATTTTTGAGAACTTAAAAATGGTGGATCAAATTAAGGTATTAAGGAATGGCATATGAAAATATTTACTAGAAAAATAAAAAAAAATTCAATAAATAAATTTGCTGAGTAAGTTTCAGATAGAGATGTGATTTAGAGAACGATCATGAACAGGGAAAAGTAACTGCTTTTTCATAACAAGCTGTATCTTCCCCTGGTTCTGAAATACTTAATTTGGTTGATATATTTGATAAGTTAAATTCACGGTGCCATTAAAAGTTGAAAAATATATTAGGATTTGAGGAACTAGTTATCTTTGTTTTTTCTAACCATCCTCTTTCAGCCTGTGAATATAAATTAGGTTTCAGTCCTTTTAGCCATACCAAAATCTCATCAGATAGGATGATTAGAAGTAGTAGGTTTTGCTAGCAGCAAAATATTAAACTTAACAAAAATATTAACCTTACAATGCAACATTTGCTTGCCTCAACTTAATTTTGCCTTCATGTTTCTACTGTATATCTGCTGTATTTAAGATAGTTCTATTTAATTACTAACTTTTAATAATATGCATATGATAAACATATTTTAGAAAATTATTAAAATTCTGGTTGGAATCAGTTTCAGATGGAATAGGAGTCAGCTTGACATTAACCACTATTAAAAAATAGATAGTAATCACTTGGCAACTCAGTGATGGCTCTTCCATCATTTGCTAATGGAAAAGGAAAAACTAGGTCTTCAAATAATTGGCATAAAATAGTGTGTACACATTTTGTGTAAAGTCCAGTGTAAAACAACTGTGCTTTAGAGTACTAGCATTAAAAAAAAAAAGTAGCAGTGATTATATGTGGAACATACTGTGGGTATTAAAAGTTTCCTGATTTTAATGGGGTCTATAATTAGTGATTCAAATCACTGATTTAAATTAATCCCCCCCGATGTTGCTCTCTCTGATTCCTTATGAAATGGATGTAAAATAGAATTGCTTTAGTACAGTATGAAGAGTGCAAGTTTGTACCTGCCTGTGCAATGGTAATGACATTATGTCTGACCATACCTAAGTTTGGTCATTCAGACAGTTTTACCAAAATGTAATTTTCAGGGAGTTGGATAGAGCCATGTTTCACAAAAGCTGTTCCCACAGGATCTAAATGCCAAGGTAATCAATCATTCAGTGTACTGTATCCTGTTGTTATGGATATAATATATTATTTATGCAGTATAAAGATTTTTTAGATGTTGTTGAAATGAAGAGGCAAGCGAATGAACAGCTCTAGGTTATAATAAATTTTATGAGCTGAAAATTGCAATTTCCTAGTTTAAAATCTTGCAGCATGTTATAGACTGATTTGCTGCAAACGTGGACTTTCGGGGAGCAGCAAGAATTTGGTTAGAAGTCTGTAGCACGTTAATTACATCTACAGGTGAATATTTGTATATCGTCTGTATTTCAGTTACTAAATCCAAAAGTTGTTACTCAGTCACTGGAAATAGGGTAAAACTTTCTGGCAGCAGTACAAAACCCAAAGACTGTTTGAGATAGCACAATTTAGGTTCTTGACTGAGCCATTGCATAGGATATAATTACGCACAGATTTAGGCTTTTGATGGAAAATTGTCTCAGCTTTCAATTTTCCCCTTACTGCATTGTTTCAAACATTCCGGTTTTGCTGAGAATGAGATAGTCATTTAATAAACTCTGGTATTTGTACGAGAAGCTCTAAAAGACTGACAGAAAACAAAAGAGCGGTGGAAGAAATAATGGCTTCCATGAAATGTGGGTGACCTTATTTCCTTCTCCCTGTTAGATCTTTTTGTTGGTTTGAACGAAAATTTGCAGTCATACCTATAGAGTCGTTTTCAAATTGTGATCATTAGCACTTCCTAACTGAAGAGTTCTGGAGCTCAGGGACTTCCAAGGGCATTGACACAGCTCTGCTGTTACTTACCATGCCTTGATATGTTTAATTACTGTTACCTAAATACTTCTTGAGCCCAGTAAACTTCTGTATACTTTGGCAAAACACTCAAGGCTTTGGCAAAGAGAAGAGGTGCCTTTGTGTATTCCACCATGCATTCTCTAGTTCTGTTGCTGTTGATTTCATTCTTCTATACCTGGAACTGTTCTTCCTCTTGGCTGTTTTTCAACATCCTTTGTGGTCAGCTCCTGTGCCATTCTCATGCCTTCTTACTCTCTTCCGTTTCTAAAATAGCTTCAAACAGCTCTTCTCTCCCCCTTGTTTCCCTTTGTCATCACTGTCATCCCCATCAGATCCTGTCTTGGTAGTGTTCCTCTCTTAGGCCCTCTCACTTTTGCCTTACAGTTCTTCCCTCTTTGTCTTTGATTCCCACTTCCCCACTGGCCTTTTGTACTTTTTGGGTGGCCACATTTCTTCATGCCCTTCTGTTCATTTGCAGCATAGACATGTTTCAGTTCTACTCAATATGACCAGCCTTCCTCTCACTTGTTGGTCATCCACTTGGCCTTTCCATATCCACTCCAATTTTAGGGGGTTTGCAAATGTGGCCACATTCGTTTTTGGTGTCTTTCTTCTCTACTAGCTCCTCCTTTGTAAATTCTGGAATCTTATAATCTTCAGTCTGTGATAATATTTTGCACAGCCTTTTGCTTTTTTTCCTTCTCTTATTCATGGAGAAAAATACAAATTCGTATCTGTAATGATGAGTCTTATTTCATTCTCTCTACTCCAGCTGTACCTTTCTGCCTAAATGAAAATCTTAACTGATGGACTTCATGGATTAGGCAATACTCAAGAAAAAAGTTTAACCTTCTTTGGTACTTTGTTTCAGTCACTCTAGGTGTCAGCACTTTCTCTCCCTTTAGCCTGTGCCTTAGTATTGCTGTGGTCACTTTCTGGTGCTTATCTAAATATGTCCTAATTCTCCATTTGCCCTTTCATTTACCACACATGACAAATGTGCTCTCTGTTTCCTGAAGGTTCTCCTGTAGGTTCTCCCTGTACTAGCACTCCCCAAGCGTGCTGCACATATGTGATTATATTTTACTCAATTCCTTGAGTAACACTAACTCAGCAATTATTCTTAATTTGGGTTGGATTTTTTGCTTTGAAGTTGCATTACATTATTTTAGATGTGAAAATTTGTGTTTCTTTCCACGAGTTGGCCTAAAAGATCTTGCCTCATATAAATCTTTCATGTTCTTCATGCTTGTCATTTCAAAGACATGCCTGTCATATTTGTTCATGTAGATAAAATTGTTATCAGGGGATATTATAATTTTCTGTCTGCTGGTGGATGGCTGCCAGTCTACCTCAGAATCTTTTTCAATTTCCTCATCCAGGTTCCCCTTTTCCAGCAATGCTTGTGGAAATACCAGAAGGCAGGTCTCTCTGCTGTGTCATGCCCATTGCTCAAATCTTCCCCAGGCAGCCTGCTTCCTTGTCATTCATCAGTCTGGATTCATCTGTTCTCTTGTGGCTTCTACTTAGCCCTTATGCGTTTTGTGCCAGGAGTTGTCTCTTGCAAAATTTTGTAGAGAGGGATTCAGGGCTTAATAAGATGAATTCAACAACAATAAAAACATTTAATAATAAATGACCCTGCAATTCTGCAGCATCAGCCAGGTGCTTTCTGGTTTACTGGTTATTTGTTTGGAAATCTGAACAAATATGAAACTATTGCAGCTGCTACACAGGTCTGGAACAAACGCACACAAGGTCTCATTCTCACAGCAAGCAATTGAGTCAGTGCCATGAACAGCAATGCCTCTGCTGTGTTTCTTTTCCTCAGTTCATGTAGAATCACCAGTAGCAGTTAAAATAACTTTGACTGCCTGGAATTAATTTGATTCATATTTTTCTCCTTGTAAGTATGCTATTTTATATGCGTATTTTGTACAAGCATTTAGAGTACGTGACTTAAGCAGTACAGTGAAAACATAAAAATCCTGTCATTGGACAAGCACTTAATGCCAGTGCAGCTCTTTGCTGTGTACTGAATACAAATCAGTTGTTCCAAGAAAAGAGCAGAACTATCCAGTTTACAGAATTACGTGACTTAAAAGGTTTCCGTTCTGATTATTTCATGTCAGTGCTGCTGTTCATCTGCTCCTTCTTGAAAAATACCCATCAGTAAGCAAAGCGTGGTGTCTGCCTGCAGTCTGTGCTGTGAGCAGTGGTGGTGGTGGTGGGACACTGCTGTGTCACGGTAGGGGATGCAGCTCCCTCGGGCTTGTGCAAAAGTGCTGGAAAGTGATACAGAGAAAGTTCTCTCATGTAGGCACCCTCTCTGTGGACTCATGCTGGGGATCCCTGGAGAAGTCTGATGGGTTGAAATGTTTGAACACAGACACTACTTTGGAGAATTACTTTCTGTGTTTGAGCTGACAGCCATGGTTGCTGTGAACCTAAAAATGGAGAGAAAGGAGTGTAAAGAGACAATCCAAGGGTTATGTGTTGAGAATATAAGTTTAAAACCAGTGTTCTGTGCTGTAGTTTTCTGGTTGGGGTTTTGTTGTTTTTTGGGTTAGTTTTTTTTCTTACAGGGTCATAGACTTTTAGACAAGTATGCTGGCATGTTTAATCCTCTCAGACTTTTGTAGTAATTTCTTTTTACCCTGCTGCTTTCCAGAATTTCATGTATTTCAGTGTGTGTTTTGCTTCTACTGCTACCCACTCAGAAACTTAGTTTCTTTTCTGTTGTATTTTCATGTCTGTAACTTGAATTACATTTAAGGTAACAGTGTAGTTGTTTTATCCGGATACTAGTCATCCCTATTGCTAAAATCACGTTGATAATTGTGGCTAATAACAACTTGAAGAGGCTTATCTTTACAATAAGTATTCTACGTGGCTCCTAGAAGGGCAAATTAGAAAAGGAGGAGTGTAAGGTCTAGTTCTGAGAGATACCCATTATAATTGAAATGCAAAGACATTAAAACAAAATGTCTTTGAGTAGCTTTAGAACATCTTAGCAATGAAGTGGTGTGAAAACCAGGAACTATGACTGACTCCTTCCAGAGCCCAAAGATCAGTGAGATCTTTAGTGCAAGGACTGTGTGTGGCTGACTAACCTGGAATCTTGGTTTCCCCAGTTTTTAGATACCAGCTTTTCTGGCCAGAGCCATGGAACATTGATGCACCTTAGGTGGTATGGAGAGTAGCTGTGAGTTTTGGCTTGAGCAGCTCTGTGTGTGTCAGAACAGCACATGGTTTGCTCCACTGGCTCCCAGTCAGTTTTCAGTGTAGGCTAAGGCTTTTGTCTTGATCTTCAAAGCAACTGTTGGATCAAAACCCCTAGCAACATCAAAGGTTGTATTTCATTTTTGAACTGCCAGAATAGCTGTATTCCTTTGGGGCAAAGTAGATGATGAAATACCAGAGCAATCATTCATCAGCTGGGGACAGTGTGGTGGATTGGGGATACAGGCTATGAAAAAATTCCAAACCTGCAGGGTGATTAGGAGAATCCAGAGTAAAATGTTTTAAAGGAAATGTTATAAAACCTCTCTGTATATAAATGGGTTCAGTCATAAACATGATGCAAAAGCAACTTCTGTTTTCATCTAAAAAATAATCGTCGAAAAGAAAAGTAAGAAAATTTGGAATACTGTCAGATCTTATATGTTATTTTTAAATACCCTTTTATATGAGCCGTAACATGCTAAACTTCTAAAAGTTATGTAGCTGTGTTGGGTAACTTTTGAGCAGTATTTAGAACTTATCTTTTCTTAGCATTACAATCACAAGCATCACTTCTTGGGAGAGGCCATTGTAGCAAAAACTGAAGGGTAGCATAGCTCAAAAAGGGCTGAATATTGTGTAAGTGTGACTCTTGTTTGACTCAAATTAAGTGTGATGAAAGGCTAAACAAACCTTAAAAGTTTTGTTTTCAGCTAATTGGGAATATTCCCCCACTGTGCTTTGTAAAGCACCTTGGACAGAACTGATAGTGCCTAAGCAATTATTTCTCCCCTCTCAACCTGGTTGCTAGAAACTGATAAATTGCTTAAAGGGTTGAGCATAAAAAGTGCCACTCTAGACAATTTAATTGGAGGGAAAAAACCCTATTACATTAGATATAAATTAAATACCATAATAAATATGTATTCTAGAAATGAAATCTTAATAAATACAACATTTTTCATGTATATGCAGGTTTTCATGGTGATTTTTTCAGTTTTTTTTTTTTTGATGATTATAGGTAATTGCCACCTGAGTGCCTAATGCCCAGTAGAAATGAGACATCATTCTGGTCTTTTTTGAGCATGTGAGTCCCTTTTGTGTCTGAGGTACATAAATTTCTTCATTTTAAATTTCTCTTAGCCTCCCTAACTCATTTACCTGACCTCCACCAGCCATTCAGTCTTCTTTAGGAGGAGGAGAAGTTGTCATTACATCTTGTAACAAAGACAGAAGTTGAATTGGAGGTATTCTGTTGATAAACACGGCAAAAGCTCTGGAGCAGCCTGCCCTGTCTCAGTGGGTGTGTGCTTTCGAAACGACTGCAGTAAGGTCAAATGTGATTGTTGTTGACTTGGTACAATGTGGAATGTTGAAGGCATCAAGGTTTCCAAAACCTCCAGTGCAGAAATTTTGCTAAATTTTTAGAAAATACTGAGTTTGCGTAAGAAGAATGTCTTTATGCCTCAGAGGGAGACTGTGAATGCAAAAATGTTTGCATTTCAGTGTCACATTCAAACTGAAAGTCTTTGTGCAGGCTTCTGTGGAACTAGAATTACAAAATATATGGGCTGCTGAGGTACAAAGAGAGAGCTTGTCTTCCCTGAGCAGAGTGAAATGATGATTGCCCCCCAAATCCAGTTCTCCTGGCCAGCCTCATTTAATGTCTTTGATGTCAACCATGACAAGTTTCCTTCCACAGTTGAACTTCACAATAAATACACACTCCAAAGTGTGAGTTACATTGTCCCCAACCTTAGACATAAAGTACAGGCCGTCAAAATCTCTTCTTCTAATCTGTTTTGGTGGCAATTGCCTTGGGACAAGTCTAATCCTCAGTCTGTAAATTGCATCCTATTTGTATCTGAAAAACTTTTGCACATGTCATTTTGAACTATGATTTTACTTCTTTTCTCCAGCTCTTGTGGAGAGTAATGTGAAGTCACAAGATTTCTTCTTCCTGACTGGCTGATATAAATTTGAAGTGAGAGGGGAAAAATAATGAGTTTCTGTTGTTCAGCTGTGGATGATAAATGTTTCTGTTCAGGTTCTTAACAATTTCAGGGTCTTAGAAATATTTTAATGAATATATAAGCAGTGATACTTACAAGAAATACCACCTCGTGATTCCTGATGAATGAAAGAGGCATCTTTGCCAATTATTTCTTTTGCTATAGCAAACATTATGTTTAACACTTCTCTGCATATTTTCTGCTGGAAAAAATTAATAAGCGTGTGTAACGAAAGCGAAGGTTTGGTCTGTGTGTCATAATGGAGAATATGAATGAACAGCCCAACTCTTAAAAGATGACTGGCAGTAAATGTTAGTATTACAGATCTCTGTTGCGTGGTGTCACACATGCGTATTAAAAAAATACATTGTTCCATACAACAGCTTTGATTTCTACTTCTCTTTTCTTTTTAAATACAAGATTGGTATGCACCAGCTGTATTGAAAGAATAGATGCAATGGGAAGGACAAGCAAAGAGCAAATATTTAATGTTGTAAGAAATTAAAATAAGCTATAATTTAATGCAGAATGATTTTCAAATAAGAAAATTCATTAGCAAAAAGGTGACCTTCAAAATAGTTTTCTGTGGAGTTAGTAATGCTCTGTAATGTTGTACCAAGAGATGAGCTTGAAGGTTTTTTTTGTAAGCAAAAAACCCCGCAAAACCAAAACCAACTTCACTGTGAAGTGGTATCTGAAGTTTCTGATATCAGCATGCTGTCGGTGGTTGTTACCTTAGGAGACTTAGAGTTCTGAAGAGTCTGATGATGCTTTTAGTCATTTTATACACCCAGCTATATAATTACCTTTACTGGTGTTCCAAGTAGTAAAGAACAAAATGTGTGGTCAGTATGTTTTCCATCTGCCTTCTGATTGCAAATCTGTCTTTTGTCCCTTTCTTCTGCTTGCTTTCAGTGCACTGCAGAAGTGTCACTGGTCAAGCAAGAATGGACTTTTGCAGTGGTGACTAATCTTACTCTTCACCAGCTCATTGCCTTTCTCTCGCTCTATATGCAGATGTAAAAGAGACCTTTGGTATGGTTTCTGTTCGGCTTATTTTTTTAAATTAATTTTAAAATTTATTTTTATTGTAGGAAGGTATGTGCGCATTAAAGACTGTTCTTTTAAAACCTCGTGATAGAAAAGGTGAAAAATCAAAACATAAATTAATTTTAAATGTATAATGATGTTAAGTTATTCATAGAATGAAAGATCATTTAAATGAGTACTGTTTTAGAAACTCAGCTGTGTGCACGTTGATTAGACATATAAACAAAAGGTAGACATGTCTTTCATGATAGTTTCTTGAAATTTGTTTTTGCTTTCCAGCATAAATATGCATGGATGTAGGGTTCACGTTGTTTAGAAATACCTATAAGCTTTCTGTCTGCATCTTTGTGTGCATATACAATTGCATATGCCCTCCAGTCTGTCTGGTTTCTTTGTGCCTACTAGCAAAAATTTACAGAAGTGGTGCTGTCAGTTCAGGACTAAGTGGAGCAGAACCTCTATCTGCAAATTTAGTCAGCTTTTTTATCCAGTACTTTTGTGGAGCAGCGTCTTCTGTGCTCTCTTTGTTTAGGAATTAGTGAGGCACTGCCGCACCCTGGGGAAATTTGCCAACGCCAGCAGCCTGTCCTGAGGTGTGCTGTGGGGACAGAGTGAAGCTGAGCCCCAGAGGGGAGGGATGAGGGGATCTGGGAAGACGCCTGAAGAACATGTATCTCTTGTGGAGGGTGGTTGAAGATCCCTTAGAGCAGTTAATTCAGCTTAAGCAGCTTCTTGGTTTTTAACTGCAAGGACACCCAAATGAGTTTTAAATCAGAGTATTTCATTAAATTCACCTAACAGCAGTGATTTATGTGTCCACATGTGAGTATCTCTTTGCCAGTGTGTTTCTGAGAGGCAGTAAAGCTGCATATTACTTAGACACTTGCTCTCAGATGGTTGTTGATTAGTTGCTGCCCAAATCTCTCCTAGATTTGGTAGATTTAAGGTTACAATATTGGAAGGTAGAATTTAAACATAAATCCTTGTGCTTCCCTTTTTAATAATGTTTCTTCAACCTTTAGCAAGCAGCCTTGGAGGAGAGCATTAGTAATGACAGAAATGTTTCTCTTTTCCTGTCTATAATAGTGGTGGACTTTGACTGCATTTGAGGGCAATGGTTTTTCTCACAACCTCCCTATTAATGGGGTTGTGACTAGTAACATGGACTTGTTTGCTTTTCTTGTAACTCTCCATTTGTCACCTGTCAGGTTGAAGAGGAAGCAGTAGCCTATCTTGCTCACAGTGGAAGTGAAGAAGAGTTTGATCCAAGCACTCTTCCAGATCCTGATAAATACAAAGACTCTGATGAAGAACAGGATTCAGAAAGCGAAGACAGCTATAGGTATGCACCATCTTCTATGTTAATTTTAAAATACTCATGTTTTTTATAAAGTGTTTTGTTTACGTGTTAGGAATTAATCTTACAGTCCTCCTCTTTCTCATGGGACTTAATATTTAAGTTTTAAAAGTTTGTGTGTCAGGTGCTGAACAGAAATCTGAGCTAAAGGCTATTATTTTCTTTCGTGAAGTTCTATGAGAAATATTTTCGAGTCAGTGTTGAAGGGATCTCAGTGAGACTGTTTCACATGCAAAAGTCTTGACTAATACTTTAGAGGTTTCATGTCTTTCCATGGCAGATTGACCGTGTCCAGTTCCCACCAAAGCCACTCTATCACTACCCTCCTCAGCTGGGCAGGGGAGAGAAAATGCAGTGAAAGGCTTGAGGGTTGAGATAACATCAGAAGAGATCCCTCACTGACTACTGTCACGGGTGAAGCAGACTTGACTTGGGAAAAAATGAATTTAATTTATTACCAATTGCATGACAGTAGGGCAATCAGAAGTAAAGCCAAATCTTAAAACACCTTCTCCCCACACCTCTCCTTTCCAGGATTAACTTCGCTCACAATTCTCATTCTCAGCAGCACAGAGGGTTGGGGAATGAGTGTTGCAGTCAGTTCATCATCACATGTTGTTTCTGCCACTCCTTTCTTCCCAGAGGAGGATCCTTCCCCAGCTCCCATCTGGGATCCCTCCCACAGGGGACTTCTTCCACAATCTTCTCCAGCTCTTTCCTGTAGGCTGCAATTCTTCATGAGCTATTCCAGTGTGGGTCCCTTCCGTGGCATACTGTCCTTCAGGAACAGGTTCCTCCAGTGTGGGCTCACAAGTCCTGCCAGCAAACATAAACATGCTCCAGCATGGGTTCCTCTCTTCATGGGGCCACAGGTCCTGCCAGGAGCCTGCTCCAGTGCAGGCTTCCCAAGAGGTCACAGCCTCCTAGGTCTCCATGGGCTGCAGGGGCACAGCTGTCTCACCATGGACTGCACCGTGGGCTGTGGGGGGAACCTCTGCTCTGGTGCTGAGAGCACCTCCTGCCCCTCCTTCTGCACTGACCTTGGCGTCTGCAGGGCTGTTCCTCTCACATATTCTCACTTCTCTCTCTGGCTGCAGTTGCCAGAGGCACTACCACTGTCACTGATGGGCTCAGCCTTGACAAGTGGTGGGTCTGTCCTGTTTCAGAAATGCGTTTCTCTTCTGTCACATTGCAGGCTCTGTGTGGAAGGAAAAATATTGAAGTAATTTGAGGATTTGGATGATCCCTTTGCAGCTGTGCAGTATTAAATAAATTTGTGCATGGTAAAACTTGATAAGTTCTATGATTCAACACTCAAATGAAGTGGACTCTGATTTAGAAGTAAATATGTAATAATAAATTAATTTAAAACAGTTTTTAAAATTGTATGAACCAGAAGATTTTGTTTCATGTGGTTTAATAGAAAAGCACAGGATGGGAATGAGGATCTGTAGTTGATGGCAAGATACTGTGGGAAGATGAAGGGATACTGCATGAAGTCCTATGTGGTTCACTCAAACACAAAGGCCACTTGTGTGTTTCTGACAAACTTTGTATCGTGTAACAGATTGAGAAGGATGATCTTGGCATTTAAATGAGAGTACAGGTTTTTATTTTGTGCTCTTCTAGATATCTTAAGTTCATAAAGCTCTTGCTTTTCAGATCTGAATTGGGTCAATCCTAGTTGCTGGATTGTCCCTACCTATGTGTCACTGAATGTTGTGGAGGCAGTATGCAGGACTGGGTGTGGGACATGGATTTAAGGACTGGATAGCCCTAACAGGCTGGTGGCCATGTCCCCTGGAGCCTATTCACCAGTGTGTGTCAACAGAACTGACAAGGATGGGGAAATGCATTGCTTTCTCTGAGCAACAGTAAATCGCTCCTTCTTTGTGCTTGGAGGAGTATGTATTCATGCATCACGTTTTGTATTGATCCTGTCCTCAGAATGTCAGCTAGGCTCAGGATTAGCTAAGCTTTAAGAATAAAAGTTGACAGACATGGACAGATTTTTGGCAGTGGCAATAAGTGCAGACTTATTTTGAATCAGTGGCTGATCTGGTTCCCCCTGGCGTCGGGGCATGTGCTCTGAAGGAGAGCTAGGACTCAAAGAACGTCGAGGTCCTTGTTCATTTTGCCTTCACTGGGCATCAAAGCTGACTTTGGCGCTGGAAAACAGACCACTACACATGTTGAAGCAATGTGATTTCATCGACACTGCTTACTGGAAACAGTCCTACTGCACCAAAATACACTGAGTTGTTGCCCAGAAGAGCTTTAGTTGGCACTGTCCGAATTCGCAGCAGTTGTGGACAGTCACATGCCAATATTGTGCCCACACTGTGGCCAAGTCCATTTAGCCTGTAACGACATGACTGATGTTCCCTGGGCAGGCCATGGCCAGTACAGGATTATCCATCACATGCTACGCTGTCACTGGAGTCATCAATGGCTCTGCATTCCAACACACCCCACTCAGGAACTCCTAGAAATGTAAAGGCTGTTTGCAGCTGCTCCAAAGTCAGCTTTGATGCTCAGTGTAGGTATGCCTGGAGACTTGTGAGGTGCTCTGAGCACCCCGTAGAAGGCTTTTGAGAAAGAGCAAGATACAGTGAAGGAAATTATTTGGGGCTGGATTGTTAAATCAACACTCATGCCTCATGCACCTCTCTTAGAATTGCTATTGAATTGTATGGTGAGTTGCATTTGGGACTGGGAAATAGTGACCTAATGGTTTTAACAAAAACAAATTAGCCGAGAGTAGCAGACAGTACAATTAGGCTTTGAGATTAGAAAACACAACTCTGTTCTGTTTTATATTTCCAAAATCCAGGGATTTTGCTCATGGAGTTGGATTCAAATAGAAATATGTTGGGTTACACTAGCTGATCCTTGCTTTAAGGGACCAAAAGTACTTCTGAAAGGGGTAATTCATAGTAAGTATGTGAAACCTGGGGTGTCTTCCTTCAAGAGCCTTAAAAAAGTAGACGTCTGTCTGTGGTTTCAGAAGTCAAAACCATTGTTAATCTTCTCTCTGTCCTCACCCAGCATTTTTTTTAAACTGGGGGAGCTCTACAAATCATGAGTTAAATTTGCCTTTGCATAAAATTCCCTTCCAGTCATACCTCTACAAGCAGAGTAATTAATGACTCCAAGCATGTAATATGAGATTAATTTTTGTATATCTAGCAACATTCATCATATTTGGTTTAAGGCTATCAAATATAAATTGTTAATGAGGTGAAAAATCTAAGAATATAGAATAAGGCGAAAGAAAAGCAGCCGGATTTCTTAAATATTCATTTTGCAGTCAGATTAAGTTTTTGGTATTTCTAATTCCTCAACCTCTTTAAATAAAAATGTTGAGGAAGAACAGAGTTCTGATTGACCTCATCATTACCTTCTTTAAATCTTTAATGGGTGTGACTGATCACATTAACTCCTAGATCAGCATGGAAAAGATCTTGGACATGAAGGGAAATACCTTAGTTCTGGTACTGTTTTGTTCGTGGCTTTATGGACAGTCACCAGGTGACAAGTGTGCAAGTTAGTACTCAGTGCTACTTGGTTGTATGGCATCCGTATTTATGAAAATTATGGGCAAATTGCACTTCTTGACAGCTGCTTCTTATACCGGGATGCTGATGTTGACCTGCTGAGTTTTATGTTATTCTTGATGAGGTTGACATTACATTGTCTTTTGAGATGATTCATCAGCAAATCCTGGTGCTCCTTCTAATATGGATTTTTCAGGTAATATCGATGACTTTATGAAGGCCAGAACTTAATGTTGTTATGGCCAGAAAAGCACCATAGGACAGACATTATAAAACGTCTCTGTTTAAAGCCTTGGTCATTCTGATTAGCCACAGAATTGGACTAGGAGATATCAAATTGCCCTTGATAGAGGCTTATATATTTATAGATATATTTATAGTTTTTTTAATTTATAATGGTGGAATGGCCAGTAAGGGAATCATAGAATCATTTAGGTTGAAAAGGACCTTTAAGATCATCAAGTCAAGTCATTAACCCAGCACTGCCAAGTCTTACTAAACCATGTCCTTGAGTGCCACATCCACACACCTTTTAAATACTCCAGGGATGTCGACTCCACCACCTCCCTGGACAATCTGTTCCAGTGCTTGACAACAAGCCTTTTGGTGAAGAAATATTTCCTATTATCCAATCTAAACCTCCACTGGTGCAACTTGAGACCGCTTCCTCTTGTCCCTGTCACCTGGCCACACCCTCCTTTCAGGCTCTTGTAGAGAGTGACAAGGTTTCCCGTGAGACTCCTTTTCTCCAGGCTAAACATCCTGAGTTCCCTCAGCTACTCCTCATCAGGCCTGTGCTCCACACCCTTTTCCAGCTCCATTGCCCTTAGCCCCTCAATGTCCTTCTTGCAGTGAGAGGCCCAGAACTGAACACAGGATTTGAGGTGTGGCCTCAGCAGTGCTGAGTACAGGGGGACAATCCCTGCCCTGGTGCTGCTGGCCACACTATTGCTGATCCAGGCCAGGATGCCGTTGGCCTTCTTGGCCACCTGGGCACACAGTGGATCATGTTCAGCTGCTGTTGTTCAGCACACCCAGGTCCTTTTCTGCCAGGCAGCTTTCCAGCCACTCTGCCCCAGCCTGTAGCACTGCCTGGGGTTGTTGTGACCCAAGGGCAGGACCTGACCTTGGCCTTGTTGAACCTCGTAGAGGTGGCCTCAGCCCATCAATCCAGCCTTCCCAGATCCAGAAAATAACACAGCACAACGTATTTTAATTACCATTTCGATGTGCTGTAGCATTCTGACAGCAAGTATGGAAGAAGCTGCGCTGGGCTTTATGGAAGGGACTGCAGTAATTAATCTTCATTGGGATTGCTGCCATGGCCTTGTGAATTAAAATTTATTACATGGAAAAACTTTTGGGCACAGCATGTTTGATTAGCAAAATGCCAATATTTATGGGATAAATTATTCCTCTAACTTTTCTGAACTGTATTTTGCTAGCAGATTCATTCATTATTTCTGTACATTTCTTTGGGAAAGAGCTTGTGTGCTTCATTGCAGTTTGGAAACTTGACCCATGGCCCGTAGTTCAGTGGCAAGGGTGGTTTGTTTCCAGAGCAGTGCTGGTAAACCTAGGCTCCAAGGCATTCTGTAATAAATGTTAAGTGAAGCAGAGCCTGTCTAGAGATCTTGCAGTACCATGCTGTTTAAACAACAGCATCTTGGCTGTGTGGCTGCACATTTCAAATGGCTGCTTCTCAAGCATTTAAAATCTTAACCTTACGGCTTCTTAAGACATTGCCTAAAGCTTAGAAGAGAGTTAAATACTAACAATTAAAACTTTCTATTTTTCCCTGGTATTACCTGAAAACAGACTTGTGATATTATTTTGCTGTGGTTTAATATTAGAGTGTCTCAGTGTATAGCTATCAGGGTCATTCAGATCTGCTGGTGTTTGTTTTAGGGACAGGATTCATAAACTGTGCTTTAATGTTTGAATCATAAATATTACCAACCAAATGATAGCATCTTACTTCATTGTTACAGCTGTGCAAATGGTGACCACAGAAATTACTATGCCTGTTGATAAGTTGGCTGTTGGTACCTCCTCATCCATGTAAACAAAGTAAATCCTTTCATCGGGCAGCCTCAGACTGCATGGATTGTTCAGGCAGCTGAAAAGCTAAATTTAACCACATGGTAAAAGGAAGGAATTGTAAACCAGCTCCACATGCCACTTTTAAAATAACTAGAGGACAGAAAGATGCACTGGCTTTGGTTTGGATCTGAATTGGGAGTTACTTTCTGAGTTGTTTTGCTAGAAAATAATTCACCTTAGAATAACTTTATTTTATTTTGGCTATTTGTGGACACTAGCTGGTAGTGCATCAGTTTGTGTGTTTGGGAGGAATAAGAAGCCATTTATGTCCCTGGGAAATGACCAACAACAAAAAGAGTGGCTCTGCAGGGTGACAGGCCTTCAGTTAATGGAAAATGAGGAGGAATTCATTTGACAATAAGTGCAGAAGTCATCCTCATAGTTGCTTTTACACACTCAATCCTTTCACATGCGGAGCTGAGAGTTACGCTTGTTACATCTCCTCCAATGAGTTTTCTGTCCAGCTAAGGAGAAGCACCCAGAATGAGCACAGGATTTTTCTAAGCATCATGATGCTACATATTTTTCATCTTCCTTTTAAAATTGCCGCTGTCACCTTTTGTAAAAGCTACAGCTGACTGCTTCTCCAGAGATAATACAGCCTCTTTCCACACCACCCAAACCAGAGCTAGTGAAAATCCATCCTGGAAGAACAGGGGTGGGGGTTGGACTTGCTGATCTTCAAAGGTCCCTTTCAACCCCAATCATTGTGTGGACAGACAGTCTGTCTTTCTTCTGCATCTCAAAATTAGGAACATCTTACTCACACATTTCACGTGATTCTCTGCTTACCTTTCTAAGTTGTCATTATTGAATACTTTTTTTCATCTACCTTTTGTGCATCACGGAAACACAAGTATTCATTGCTTCTTGGTTTTGCTGCTTCCTGTATTATACATTTCTCTATTCACCTCTCCAGCTCACAGCCCAGCTGGGGTCAAATTAGTGCGAAAATACACCTGCTAATGTGTAGATGCAGCTTCAGTTTACACTACTAATCAAGCTGCGCAATCCCTCAGTAATAATAAGAAGCAGCTTGACTCAGCTTAATCATCCCACAAAACTTATGATGAAATGTAATCATAATTGTGTTGATGTGCCTCTGTTTGTGGGAAAAAAAGAGAAATCTCACAGTTTAGTTCCTTCTGAATGTGTTTTATATTTAAATGTTTTCCCTTATAGATATCTAGGCCTATGGGCCTCTGAAACTCCAGAAGTGATTATAATTTTTGGTATTTAAAGTCTGCTGTTTCATAGCTTGTAGGTACAAATGCATAGCTTGCAAGGTTTCTGCAGTGCTTTAATTGCTAAGATGTTTTTAACTGTTGTCCTGGATGAAGCATTAGTCAATTATGAATGCAAACTGGGCTTCAGAGTCCATTCAAAGACTGGAAATAATTGGCTCTTTTGCAAACAAGCTAAAATGCTTTTACTTAATGAGGCCTTCCTTGTGCTTTTAAAGTGAGCCCCTACAGTCTGTCCTGATCAAAGTGAGCACCATGAAACTCTATCCCAGACCCACACTGCCCACTTGGAAAAGTGTGAATGCTTAGTGCTTCAGTATATTTTCACATACTGTCAGTATAGCTTCAGCATTTATGGAATATCTTAAGCACTACAGAGAGAAATATGAGAGTTCCCCAGAAAAGAAATAAAATATTCCCCAGGAAAGGAATAAAATGTTGGTAGCAAGCCCTGAAAAGCCGCCCATGCAAATGACAGCTCAAAGCCAGCAAAGTTGCTATATCCTGTGAATTACAGGATATATAGAGTGAATATTTGGTGCAGTCATCAGCTATTCATGGAATCACTGAATGTTTTGGGTTGGAAGGCACCTTCTGTATCATCTAGTTCCACTCCCCACTGCCATGGGCAGGGTAACCTTCAACTGGATCAGGTTTCTTCACACTCTTTCTCTTGGGTGGGCAGGGAAGAACAATATGAAGGTAGGGTATTTAATTTGCCTTAATTGTGGAAATGCAGGTTGTTTCTATTAGGATTTGCCTCCTTTCTCTGGGCTGTAATGAGTAGGCAGGAGGTGGCACCATTCTTCCATGAAAGCTGGGATGGACAAGAGAGGGGAGCTGGTCATACATGTGCAGTCCACCAGCTCAAGGCCATCAGATCTCGTGCAACTCCTTCGTCTCTGTGGAGGGCAGCCAGGAAGTGCCGTGTTCAAGCTGCTTTGTGCTGCTGATCCCTCTCAGAAAGCATTTGAGAACTTGCTGAAAACTGCTGTTTTGGGGTTAATGTTTGGGTTAGGCTGGTTTCCAGTGAGTGGGGAAACCAGCATTTCACAGACTGTTAACTAGTCCAATTAAGGGAAAAAAATAAGGTGGGCAGCTAAAGGTGGT
This sequence comes from Grantiella picta, assembly GCA_013397955.1. Taxonomy (NCBI): domain Eukaryota; kingdom Metazoa; phylum Chordata; class Aves; order Passeriformes; family Meliphagidae; genus Grantiella; species Grantiella picta. Next base: position 612,943 of record VZRM01004164.1, read on the forward strand.
TTAAAATTGGCATTGGGTTCCTCTGCTGTGTTGATTCTAGGGACAGTATTCCCTAATTAGATCTATTTATTGTAACTGCTGTTACTAATTGTTAAGTCTCTAAAGAGTATTTCTGAATGAAACATTTCACAAGCATTACATCTACACTCAACCAGCTGTAAAAATTATCAAGAAGACAATTCTTATTGAAACATTTTTTTAGGTAAACTGAATTTTCTGAGCAGAAATTTGACAAATTCAGCTTTATTTAGAAGAGCCTATAAACTCCATTTTTGAAGTTCCATTAAAATTTTTGTTATATTTTAAAAAATACCAAACATGAAAAGCTGAGAATGCTGGTTTGTTTCAGTCAGCTTGCTTGTATGGAATGGTTTGGGGTATGGGCATTTGCATTTGACTGTTTTTGGGTATGAATTCCACCCTACAGCATATGACAACCAGCTGTCTATGAGCTGGTTCACAGATACATCTTAGAATAAATTTTATTAGATTAGATTGTTTTAAACTTACATAAGAAGATTTATAGCGATTTTTCTATGTTTTGGACTAAAACTACATGAAGGTACGTGAAAGCTCTGTCTTTCCTCCCATTGTTGTCATGTGGCCATGTGATAGAAGCCACGGTTATAAAACAGATTGGCAGCTGTTTCATCCAGATCGAAGGCTGCAAAAGGCAATTCATTCAAGTCTTAAGAAAAACAGCGAAGAAATAGGAATTCACCAGGGAAAATTACTGGGTTTGGGCTTTTCCTCTTCCTCTCATGGCAAAGAGGTGGTTAGTAGCTTCCAAGGGAACTGTGTGAAAGATGAGGAAAGAGTGATCGAATGAGATAATCCCAAATCAAAACTGTATTAAGTGTAGGATTTGCCAATGAAATTACAGTTCTTATGTTTTTATTTTTGGTGCGTATTTATTGTGGGCAAGATCTTGAATGCATGTCAAGGTCCACTGAGACATGGCTAAAGCAGTTTTGTCAAGTTGTCTGTTGCTGTATTCGACAGCAAATACTAGATGAGATTGATAGCAATATCTTGATGCACTGTAATCAATTACGACAACAGGACATCCACCACCACCTCGGTATGAGAGCAGCTCTAATTTAGACATTCAGAGTTCATCAGCTTCCATTGCTTCATCCTTCTGAATTGTAATTTTGTTTGCTCTTATCTTGACACAAATTTGCCTTGTTTAAAAGGAATTGTTCGATTACATGATGATATTGATTACCACAGTTTTTAAAAAGACTAATTGATTTTTTTCTGCAGTGAACTTGAGAAGAGTGGAAGAAGGAAGAGAAGCTATAGCAACAGTGCCACAGCAGAAGAAATGCCACTGAAAAGAAAGAAAGTGCAGTTCAGCCAAGAGGAGGATCCCTATTTGCCATTAGATACTGGGCTTTCTCTGGCAGAGGATGAAGAGCTTGTACTGCATCTGCTCAGCAGTCACAGCTAATTATTTTTCTGCAGGTTTTCTTCTCTGGGACATTTCCACAATTTTGTCAGTAGTTTATACAAAATGAATTTGGCATCTGGGCAGCTGGGTACCAGTGAATGTAGATAAATGAGTTCCACGTGCAAATGGGATTGGCTTAGATTGGCTCATAGATTATAGACAATATTTAGTTTGATTTATAAGGCTTTCTAAATGAACTTTTAAACCTAAATCCCCAGGTGTCATTTTGCAGTATCACGTTCATAATTTTAAATCGCCAAGTTTTGAAGCAATTATGTTCTTTTATTTTAATCTTGCTTTAAATGAAAACAGGATGTTCCTTTCTTGACTGTGCCAGGTTTGTTATTTTTGAAGATATATGTGTACTAAAATTTTTAAAGAAGAAATACTGTTGGCAGCTCAAATCATATTACTTAAAAATAAATAAATAAAATCATATTACTTAAAAATTACTTAAAAATAAAGTGTGTACTTTCTTTTGTGTATAAGGCACATATTTTTAAAATATTTTAATAAAAATTTCTAGAGCCTTGATGTAAACTTAATGGTGTCTCTTTCAGCTTTGTTACAAAAGCATATATTTATCCTTCAGTTACCATTTCTGTTGTGATTCTGTCACTGGTGTTAGGCAATGCAGAAAACAACTTTTAGAAGCTAAAACTGAGTCTTGTGAGAACACATTGTCTCATAGCTGTATCTTTTTGGTCTTTTCATATGAACATATTAAATACTCCTTTTTTGTCAGTATCACTTTTTCCTTTTTTTTTGTCACAGGAATGTGTCGGCACCTATTCAGTACAAGCCTTTCCTCCTCTCCCTATACCCTGTGCTATCTTTTAGCTCAGTTACCCATAACTGAAAATACACTGCATATCTCCAAATGTTTCTTCCACTGTTCTGCCAGCAGGCAGAGTATCATAAAAACAATATTATAGGCAGAGCACATCTGCCATCTGCTCCTTCCTGACAATGTGGAATGAGAAGAAATGACCAAGTTTCACAAACAGCTAAACATGAAAGATGAGACCTGCTTGGCAGCTGATGCACAGTGTTTGTTTAGTCTACAGTGCCACAGCAGGCCTGGAAAATGTTGTGATCTGGGACTAGCATCACTGATGAGTCTGTTAATGAAGAAGGATCTGCTGTGGTGCTGCTGTGACTGGTGCACGTGTCCCATATGCCATCGTGTGAATGGCTGCAGTGAATGTAATGAGCAGCCTCAACAAATGCCTCTGCACTGGCATAGCAGAGCTCCTGCTCCTGGAATTGTGGAGGAAGGCAGAAAACTGCAGTGCAGAGAGCACCACTAGCAGAAAGCTACTCAGAGATGATTTGGGTATGGATGATAGTATGGACAGTGGTGTGTACTTCTAGAGGTATTCATAGTGTGTTTAGTGGTGGTCACTTGTCTTGTGTATCACCTGATGTCTCTCAAATCAAAGCTTTGCTCTAAGAAGTGTGAACAGTTTGTTGTGGCAAGCAGGTAAAAAGACTTACTGTTTCTGTCTAGAATATTTTTATTTGTATGCTGGAGTGGGAGAGAAATATTCTTACCTATTGAACAGTAAGATTAAAAATTACATATGTTGGAAGGATTGTGGTGCACTGGTAGTCTTGTGATGTTTTCATTGTTTGCGTAAAAATAATTTTTCAAGTACTGTTACTTTTGTATTTTTGGACAATGAAGTTTCTAATGTGTTTGTGTTGTTTGATACAGAGCCACTGTTTCTTGAATCCTGATGAAGTTTCCCCTTCCGCTTCAAATGAGTCCATCTGTGAGGGGATGGTGTGTACATAAAGTGTGACCCACAAGAATGAAGCCATATGAAAAAGAAGAGGGAAGGGGCTTAAGGCAGATACCCCATGCCATGAGTGTATGAACCTGTAAGAACAGGTAACTGCTGCATATCTTAGAAATAATAAGAAAAAAAGCCAGCATTGAGCATATTTGGGAAGTAGCTGTGGTTCTGGGTTTTCATTCCCATCAGCTGTAGGTCTGCTTTAAGAGGCACCTCACCAGCCCTGCTTTTAGCAGTGCCTTTCTGGTCTAAGAAAAGAAGCACTAATACACAAAACAAATACCAGTCTCAGGACTGAGTTGACTGAAGGGTGTTTGCCAGGGAGCTTTCTCAGTTCACACCCAGGGACCACTCAATCTGATGCCAAAAGACCTGGCATGTGTGTCCAGGGCTAATGGGCAGGGGGAGCAAGGCCAGCTGGGCATGTCACCCATCATCTATCTCCTTTTCTCCTGGTCCCAGGACTAGCATCACAATAAATCCCAAGCTTTTGCAAGGTTGTACTTCATAGGCATTATAGTGCCAGCTTTGCACAGGAGAAATGGAAGCAGGGAAATCACTCAGCTAGTCTGTAACCAAAGACTTCCTTGATGACTTTTCCAAGGCCATTGCCCAGGAGACATTCTTAAATTGCCAAGCAGGAAGACTTGTTTTGAATAATGAATTTTCAGATTAGTTTGCTTTTGTATATTATATTAATAGTAGTTGATTTCCTTCTGCTGCTAGAATGGTTCTTGTGTGTTGATTTATAGCTGGGTATAGCATTAAGATCTATTACATGGAGCTAATTCTCAAGATATACATTAGGCATTTATGCAATGGCATAGTTTAGTCAGCTTTTATTCAGAATCAATTTTTCTCTTTGTTGTGTACAAAATAATGAAGACATTTGTTTACCAGATAATTTATTACAATTTGTTTGAAACCTCTTTGGATGAAAACTGGAAGTCAGGTAAAAGTCATGAGAGCATTGAAGAGTTTGGGTTTTTTAGATCAGTTAAATAGACTGACACTAGATGTGCTAGCTGCTACCTACATAACCAGCTTGCAGTATTTTCATGAGGCACATAGAATGTGTCATAGCAGAGGTAGTGTTAACCTCAGCGTCACAGAAGTTTCTGTTCAGTGTTCACTTTGTAAAGACTTTATTGGTGCTGCATATTGAATTGTGTGAAGAGTGTAAGAAATTTAATCTCTAACATAAGGGATTGCAAATTAATATTAAACATTTTAAATGGGTATTTTTCCTTAAATATTATATGAATAGAAATAAGAAATAATGCCTTCTGCAACTGACTGAGTTCAGCTGGAGCATTGATTGGTGTGTCCTGCCATCTGGCCATACTCATAAAGAGAGAGAAATGCCTGAAGCAAAACATGAAAAAACAGAGAACTGTGGTAGAGAACATTAAATTCAGACTATAAAACATAGAACAAGATCTGAAGATACTGAAGTGACCCTGTGGGTTCCTGTAATCCTGGATACATATAACTAAACTGATATTAAATACAAGAAGAAAATGCCTCTTAGTAAAGGTTGCTAATGGGTATTTTCCTTTATCGTGCTGCTCTCTAGTTTGACCTGATTGATGCTTATATCCTGTGAGAGATTGAGTATGCCTTGGAGCAGGGATGCTGAGCTATGGTAGGCTGCAGCTGCTGCAGGAATGGCCACTGTGGCTCAGGGTGTTACTGCTTTTATGCCGGAGGTCACTGCCCCAGCCATAACCTTCCTGTGGCAAATAACCTGAGGTTTAAAATAAGCTGTTTGGTTCTGTCCTAGAACAGATGACTACTTCTGCTGCCTGTTTTGGGAATTGGGCAGCAGGCCGGTGACAGGCAGCTGAAGGACAGTAGCACTTGTGCAGCAGACACTTCTGTTGTTAATTTGATAGGGACCTTGTGCAGAGCTGAGCCAAACCTTGCACGCAGCGTGCTTCAAGCTACAAGATCCAGAACACAGTTAAGGGAACTCCAAGAGACATACCATTTGGAATAAACAGTTCTAGTAAGAAAAGACTATTACCTTCACTTTTGGACCACATGTCATTAGATTTGTTTGTTATATTGCTCTCTTCTCTGGTGTTTGTAGCCCCTCTGAATTTAGTAGTCTTATCCTTCCAAATTAATGGTTTATTCTCAGAAGGATCTGCAAATTTTATCTTTAAAGGTGGAACTAGATGCCAGGAGAATGCATTGCCATCGTTCTTGTAAGTCGTAAAAATTTCTATCAAGGCGTTAGTCTATACCATGTGGACATTTTATAATAAAGTAGTGAACTATTTTATAATTAAATGCTCCCCCAACTTCAAAGGCAAATAAGTCAGTCAAAACCATCAAGGAATTAGAAAGCCTAATACAGAAGAAGATTCTTTTCAGGTCTCTTAGGAGGTATTGCTACGATTAAATCAGTAGAGAGAAGTTGATGTGTTCCAAGAATACCTTGTTCATTGCCTATTTTTGTCCATGTCTGGCCAGAAGCCATTTTTCACAAAGAAAACTATTCATCAGATTCAGTCATGTAAAAATGATTGCTTAAATTACACTGGGCTATCAGCTAGCGGCTTTACCCAGGAGTGAAATCTCTTGGGTCAAAGCTATCTGTAAATTTTGCACATTGTCTGAGATGTGCTTTGTCTATAAAATATAGATAAGTTTAATTAAACTAAATTAGTTTTGTTGAGCAGTTTTTGAAATCCTTTTGAGCTGAGAAGTAGCCGTGCTGAGCTGCATTAAGAGGAAACTAATGAGCATTGTTCTTCTAATCATGTATGGGGTCCTGGAGGAAGATAATATTGCTGGCTATGGCCTCTCTGGGACTACAGGAGTCCTCTCTGTCATGCACAGCTTGTCTCTCTGATGCTAAACCTAAGCTTTACAAAAAAAGCAATGTGTAAGCACAGACTGTAAATTGAACTTGCTGTTAAACGTGTTGATGTGCTGAGCTTATCACACCTAAGGTGAAATGGAATATGGCTTGGTTTTTTTTCATGTCCATCAGGTATGCATTGTGCTGCGCTTCCTAAGGAAGTGAAATAGTTCCACTGGTCTGTATGGTTAATGGCCATACTCATGTGGTCCTTCCCACCAACTGCATTTGATTGTACTGAAATGCAAATTGTTTTTATCCCATGAGCTCAGCGAAAGCTAATGAATATGGCTTAGGAACTAATCTGAGCTTTCTAGTCATGACGAATAACTTAGCAAATCACACTTCACCAGGTTACAGGCTTTTATGCCATTACCCTGAGTACAGTTCTTATTTATTTAAAGAGGCTACCAGCCCTTTGTGGAATTTGGTTTTAAGGGGATTTTTTTCTCTTCTTAAAGCAAATACTATTGTGAATCATTTCCCCTTGCAATGATGGGAGTCTACTCCAGTGCCAGAGTCAACTCCAGAGTCAGCTCTCAGTTGCACTCAGAAATTTGCCAGTGTGCTTCAAACTGGTGCCCTGGCTTGCCAATAAAAGCTCCTTGTGGGTGGGAAGATGCTGCCACAAGGACCCTTGCAATGGAGACTCTTGTTGCCACCAGAAAGCACATGATTATCCAGTTGGGAGACTTGATTCCCCACGTAAGTGTTACTCTGTGCCTATTTCCAAATAATTTGGTTTTTTTTTTTCTTTAAATACACACCCAGAGTGGCTGTGCAAACCTAACCTGATTGGTTTTGGCTGAAATGTTCATTAGTGTGTGCAGAGAAAGATTTGGAATTAAGCAAATGATTTGGTGTCATCTCACTCAATATCACAGACTCAAATGAGGGCAAGTCAGCTTGCAGATGGACCCTGTTTCCTGAAGGGAAACCAGATGTCCTGCTCACAAATCCCAGGTCATGGTAAATGGCACAGTTTCTACGTGAATACTGCTAAGCTTGTCCTCGGTAGTCCTGACCTGTGGGAATGGTTGTTATGGTGAAGACTTGGGACATAGTTAAGAATCAAAACAGTAAATTAACAGTGAGGTTACAGTGAGCAGCAAACATCCTGTTTCATTTTATCACTGGAATGCTCAGGGCAGTGCACACAAACCCTTTTTGTCCTCTGAGAGATAAAGAATTACATTTCTCTTTATCTGACTGTTTTTGAAGTTTTCCTTTGTAAATCTCTTCATCTTACATCAGAAGAACATTCAGAAGAACATTGTAGGGAGCTACCAAACTTGGCTTTGGCATTTTCTTGCCAAAACCTTTCCTCACCTATCACAGGAGAGAAACAGTCCCAGGCAGAAGGACAGTGCTCTGACTGATGTCACTTGGCAAACCTGTGTGCTGCAGTGTAAGGCAGCGATGAGGTGGCATGAGGATGTCAGCTGTCAGGGGCTGGCCCAAGAGCTTGTTTTCAAGCCTCTCACTGACAGCTTTTTTTTTTTTTTAACTACAAATTTGTTTTCCTATTCCTATGCCTAGCAGAGAGGCTGTGAAGTAGATTGCAAGGGCCCACTGTGTAGGGAAAACTTGGTGTGCAGGGGAAAGTTCCACTGCTGCCTTCCCTAAGGCTAAGCTTGTGTCCAGCATCTGCTCAGTGGCTGTGGCTGCTGGGATAGATGTTCCTTGACCCACACAGCTGTTCAAAGAATCACCTTTATAAAGATGAGCTATCCAGCACAAGGAATGAAGTGCACTGCCTAGGATTAAGAGCTTGTATTTCTTAAATATATGTAAGAACACACTAATCTAGTTCCTTGTCTAATGACTAATTAAGCCCATTTACTCTTTCTGTTGTTTCTTGTAGATGCTGATGCATTTTTTTGCTAACTGATTTGCTTCTTGAGCACCCAATTTCAGCATAAACAATACCAATCTGTTAGTGATGCAGAATTCCCTTGGCTGAAAGAACAGCTCTCCTCCATAAACTTGCTAAATAGAGTCAAGGGTGGGGGGGGTGTATAAAATTTTGCATTCAGCTCTCTCTTTTTCCTGCCAAGCACCTGAGGTTGCAATTTCTATCCTCTGTTTGATGTGGCAGCTAAGGACAGGGGTGCAGATCTTGGCCACCTTCTGCCTGCTGCAAGCCCCCTCTGCCCAGGACTGAGCAGCTGCCATGATGCCACCAGGGTGGGACCTTGGCAGTAGCATTGCTCTGCCAAGGGAGAGCACCAGGAAAATGCCCAAGCTCCTACCAGTGGTGTTGGCAGCAGTATGGGATGTGCACAGAGACAAATAGCACAGAAAAAACTCGAGTGCTGGGCGACCCTTGGCAGGACAAAGAGTAAGGAAACACCAAGGAGAGGGAAACTGGAAGCAGGGAGACATTGGGGTGGGAGGTGGCCACTGTCCTCTGCCTCCTGACACCTGCCTGGCCCCCTCAGAGATGGCTTGAGTAGGTTTGGCCATGGAGACATTGCTCTCCTGGCTGTCAGTAATTGCCTGCTCTGGAGCAGCTGTCACTGTGGGTGCTGCCATGGGGGACAGGCCTGTGCAATTGTCCCACAGGGCTGCCATGGTGACCTATGGTGACCAATACAGTCATTTAGTCTTTTCCGAAATTCAATCAAATCCTTTCTGGTTTTTTTTGACAACTGTGATTGGCCAACTATGCCATTTTGCAAGACTGCACTTACAAGCTCTTTCATTGTATTAGCTATTCAGAATTATTTTGAATGTTCAAAATACAACTCCCTCTGTGGTAACGTAAGATTTTATACATTTAACAACAATTCCACTCACATTTCTGTTGGATAATATTCAATATCTCACCTAGATAGTCTCCTCTGTATTGTAAATATTCATAATTTTCCCCATCTATTCCTGTCTGCTTGCACAGACACTGAAATTTCCTTTCTGACGGTCAAGTCATAAAGCATTAAGAGGGGCAGTTTTTCTCCACTAAGTGAAAATATGAGCTTGTCTATTTAGCTCTGTAGAGATGTTAGCATTCATTCTATGTTCAGTTAATGCATGTGGCTGCAGCAGCCACAGCTTTTGCAGGAACAAGCAACACTGCAAAATCACATGCTGAGTGTTTTATTAGGGAAATACAAAGCTCAGTGTTTGATCTCCTATGTTAAGTCATCTAAAATACTCTCTCCCCTCTTCTTAGCCCCCTACCTCCCCATTTTCCAATCTGCTGTGTGTTACTGAGCATTACTGCCCATTTGACAGGAAATACCTGCTCTGTGACAGCCTAGAAAATTGCCTGTGGTCCTCCCTGGCAAGGGGCTGGTGGCAGCCTGTCTACCCTCTCCAGCACCTGTTTGCCACTGCCGGGACTCCTCTCAGCTGTCTGGATTTGTTCCCTGGGGAACTGCTGTGTCCCCATCCAAGCACAGCCATCAAAGCCAGGTTGGGATATCCCTCTGAGGATGATGGGAGGTGTGCAGGGCAGAGGATGATGCTGCAAACCTCTGCAGTGCTCCTGTACATGTGTGCCTGTGCAAGGATGACCTTTTCTGAAATGTGGGGTTGCTGCCTGCCAGGTCAGGGTCGTGCATTCTCCTTTCACCAGAGGCAAAGCTTCCCCCACCTTAGTCTTTGCACACTTCAGTGACAGGGTCAGTCTCCAGGCAGCTCATGGTCCATCTGCAAAGTGTAAATTCGCTGTCTGTGGAGAGTGACTTTGGTTGTCTGTGTGTTTAATTTATAACTACTCAAAACTTTGCAGATTCATCATGGTTCATGTGAGCTTGAAGTAAGAAACATGTCACCTCTTCACTGCCAGCTCTCACTGTTGCCCATCATATGTCATCTGAAAATTGTGTAAGATTCAGTGAAGCAGTAGCTAATGAGCAGAGGAGCAGATGTGCTCCCTAACAGGCAGTGTCCCCTCCAGCAGGACCACTGTCCTTGGGTGATCTCTTGTCCACTGTGAGAACTGTTATGACAACATCTTGGTTTTATTTTGCAGCTCCACGGTGCATCTCTGGTGCAACAGGTGCTGTTGGACAAGGGGTGCCCTACATGGGTGCTGAGACTCCTGGACATGCCTCAAGAAAATGACCTGCATTCTGAAGAGGCTGATGCTATGCACAGTGTAAGAAAGATTACAGTGAATGGAATGAGCAGCTACTCCCTTGGAGAAAGAAGCGAAAATTTTCACTTTATGAAATATGTTTCATTGAGTTGCCACATCATTAAGAAAACCATGATCACGATCAGATTAATGGACAATTGCCTTTTGAAGAGCAACTTCAGCATGAACACTAATGAAAATCTGTCTATCATGACTCATTTCAATTAAAAATTCGTGTTTCAACTGCTATTTGCCAATCTGGGATTCAGCTGTGGCTAATGAAAGTGCACAGTCTCTGCTGAGGTTTTTAAGGATTGTATGAGCAGGGATGTTGACCTCGAGTGAATGCTGAGCTAGTGACAGAGCTGGAAAGAGAACACAGGTCTTGGTGCAGTGGTCTTTTAGCTGCACATCCTGCAGGTGCCTCTGGCTTTTGTTCCAAAAGAAGACAGCATGTTTGTTGCCTTGGGAGAGTCTGCTGGTGATTCCCTCTGGGGTACATCAATGGCATGAGCCTACTACCCCCGTTTGAAACTGCAGGATGAAGGAGGAGCTCTCTGTATTTAAATAGTGCTTTAACTACTGCTTGAAGCATCTGAGAGGGACTGGGTCACCTCTGAAATGTTCTGTACTTTCTGTGCCTCGAGGTCAGTGATAAAATTCCTGCTGATTTGTTAAGAGCAGAGGTGGCCTCAGGACTGGCGTTGCTCAAAAAAGAAGCATCACTTTTGACCCCAGCTCCATAGAAATGATCCCCTGGCTTGTGACCTGTCACCTGTGCTCACACAGAGCAGCACTTACTGGTTGGAGCTGCCCTCAAGGACCTATATTTAGCCAAAACATTGTGACAAAACAGCCAGTGAGACTGCCTTGGGGGCGGCTTTGGGGAGCTGATTTTGTTTTCTTGGCAGGGGTCCAGTTGTAGCAGCAATGGTGGGGAGGCCCAGATGGAGGGAGAGAGCAGGATTTCAGCTTTCATTAGAAGAATTTTATTTTATAAACCGAATTCTGCTTGAATAACATTTCTCAGGTTAGTATATTGATCTGAGCAGCAGCAACAACCAAGTTGTGATAGGCTGTTCGAGGGCTTTAGGAAGGGAGCCATTTGCTGTGTAAAATGAATTAGGAGGTGAGAGGACTCAAGTCAAGCTGTGTGCTGAAATGCTTTGAAGTTGCTCAGTGCCTTGTAAGAATTCAGCAATATATGGTCAGTGACCAAAAAAACTTGTGTATCACTAGGGACACCACTGATTCCTTTTTCATCACTTGTTGGTGGCCTGTCAAAGTAATTTTCTGAATTTGGTGGAAAAATTGTTTTTAAATGAGATAGAAGTACTTGGCTGTTTTCTGGCACATTTTGACCAGAACGGTACCTGTGGAAATGCGACTGTGAAGTCGACTGGTTAACTTTACCAGCCTGTACCTTTTGTTTAGGAACAGTTTCTGTATTTGTTACTCTTTCAGGAATTTACACTTGATACATATGCAATTCAACTGCAAAAGTAATTACATGGTGTCACAAAGGGGTTATAACTCATTGTAATGTTAAAAATGAAAAGCTATTCAAAGATGCCTTATATTTAGGAGAGAAAACAGAAAGTTTCTGTGTTTATGAAACGGATTAGCTCATGGTAGGAAAATATTCATGGCAGGACCTTCTCTGGAGCTACTGTAGGCAGTAGCAGCCTGCATTTGAGTTGGAGTGTGCTCAGGGGCTACATTTAAGTTCATTTTGCTTTCTCTCCTGGAAAAAACAGCAGATTTATCATTGAAGCTGGTGCCTGGCAAGACAAGGATGCAGAAACTCTTGGAATGAGACAAGGGATTGATTTTGCCTCTGAAAAACCTGTGCTCAGATGTGAAAAACCCATCCTAATCCCCACTCTGCTGCTGGTCTTAATTTTTATTTATTAAACACAACAGAGGCTCTGCCAAACAGAAGACATGGATCCAGTCAGGCCATTTTGGGGCTCATCCTCCACTGTGATGAAAGTTGCCAGGCAGGTGGCACCAGTGGCCATGTCCCCAGAGGGATATTTCTAACTTCTGGGGTATAGTCTGCAAAGAAGAGCATTTGAAAAGACTGACGAGGGAATAAACCCTGTTTGCCTGGGCCAAGAGACTTCTGTGTAGCTTCTTCTCCATCCAGAAGTGTAGCTGGTGTCTACCATCCTCACCCCAAGTGGAGCTGTGTCAGTTTAGACCAGATGTGTGTTTCTCTGCTCAGTATATTAATAGGCAACATGAGGAAAAACCTGGAGTCTTCAGTGCAGGAGATGAAAGGACTGAAATCAAAACAGATTGGCAGGAGAACAGATGACCAGGGAGCAAGGGGAGATGGGGAAAGAGATGCCCTGTAGTGGATGCTGGGTTTTGCACACTCTGAAGCCCTCTAGTTCCTGTGAGCTGTGGTGTTACTGCCCTGCCTGTGCACTCGCTGCTGTTTCCCAGCATGTATTCAAACACTTCACACTAATGATCCTTCATTGCAAGCAGTAATGCAAATGTGTTCTTACCAGAAATATGAGAAATCTGCTGTTGTCTCAGCTTTCTTGTGGTTTGACAAGCGCTTCATAGCAGGCGATAACAGCCCCTGACACAGCCAATTCACTGCTGTAGTGTTTTGTACCTCTGTCAGTTCAGCTGAGCTGACTCGTGAGCCATTTTTAGGGCTGATGAGAGATTTTTCCAGGATTTTCCTTTAGTGGTAGAAACATGTCTGTGAGATATCTTTATGGAGCAGCAACCTCTTGGCTGATCCCTAATTGCATGTCCTGGACTGTGTCACTCTGAGAGCAAGGCTGTTCTGTGCTGGAGCTCACGCCTGCTTCCCAGGGGCACAGATGTCCCTGACATCACACAGCAAAACTTGGGATGTTCATGGTTATGGAACAGACCCAGGTGAGCCTCAAAGTGAAGTACAAATGCAGCAAACTTGGCTTCCAAGAGTTTCAGGTGCTACTCAGATGGTCATGAAATACATGGAATTCTAAAGAAGTGGACCTTAATAGCCACTCTTATCAGAAGTATGGTGTAGCCAAGGGATTGTGGGCAGATGCAAATTTTTGTCATTTTCCTTTTTTTTCCTGGTATTACATACACATCTCTTTGGCACCAAGGTAGCAGTGGAAGAGAGCTTCTCAGGAAAATAGAAAGCTTTGCCATGTAATGCATAGATTGAAGCTCAGGACAGTGATTATCTACATAAGTGGTTTTACTGCTGTTAAGACAAGTGTAATTTTTCTGCAATAGTAAGTACCAGAAAGAAAAATATTGCTTGAATTTATACAACCGATGTTGTTTGGTTTTGGGACTTCTTCAGGGCAGATAATATTTATTTGATGACTGCTCCCATTAAAATTGCTATATTGATTCATTTGCCAGGAAAATTAATTGGTGGATATTTCATACCATACAGCTGTATTGATCTTCTAGGGGCTAGTGAGACAGAGGCTTTCATCACCGGACAGCACATTATCACCTTAATTGATATATTCTGAAAGTTAATTAGAGGCCAGCTGGATTCCTTGTGGGAATAATATTTATTTTTGATGTTGACAAAGTGCTCCAAAGCACGAGTCATATGGTGTGATTTAACAGTGATTAAAACTTGGCTACAGACATAGACAACCTGAGGAAACTGCCAAGAAGCCGAGACCAGAAAGAGTGAATACCTAGATGTGTGTAATCACTTTGTGCTCTGTCACATACGCACACCTCTCTCTCTATCTGTCAGCCAGTGGAATATCTGGAGAAAGGCTGCAGCACTTTAATTATTCAGTGTCAATCACTCTCTAACCAGCACAGACATGAGTGTGTGCGTGTGCCACGTGCAGCCTTGTCTAGGAACTCTTTGCAGAAGAGGTTATTAAAGTCCCACAAATAAGTACAAGTGAATCAGGAAATCTAAACTCTTCCACTCATGGTATGTTCCAGTGCAGCTTCTCTGATATGATCACGTTTCTCACCTTATAAAACAAAACATCTATTTTTCCCATAACTCCTATACATCCTCTCCTTTGCATATGCTTTGCCCTGCTTACTGGGGAGAGAGAGAGGGAATGACAGGGGTAACCCATTGCCACAAAAACTCACCAGTGAGCACACAGAGCACCTGGGATGATTAGCTCAGGTGTGGCCATCCCATCAGATGCTTCCCACCACTAATTTTGTGCTGTCTGATCTTTTATATATCCGTCTCACAATTAGCTATGTGAAGAATTATCTTTCCAGATTTCCTCTAGCGCTTTGGATGACTGCAAAGAATTCCCTGTATTTTCAGTGTACTGTGCGGGTGCTTTTATTTGGTTTCTCTAGAGGGGAGGTGCTCTTGACGACAGGGTTAAAGGATTTCATTGAAAATTGCAGGTGAGCTTTACCCCACAGCATGTCCATTCTCCTGCAAAGAGCAAAGTCAAGCAGCCCTGCCTTATCCTTGTGTGCTTCTGCAAGGTCTGCTCTCAGCCTCTCATCCAGAGACCAAACCCTTTTCTTTTTATTACTATTGAAGGCTGTGACTGTTTTTCAATTTTCTTTCATTTGTGGCAGGTATGAGCTCTATCTATTTTTTTGTAATTGATTCCTGTTCTCATTTCTCTCCACCTGCCTTCGGACTAGCTTTGTGCTCTGCAGAGCTCTGTCAATGTCTGCAGTGGCTGGAGCTCTGCCTGTGCAGCAGCTGCCTCTGCCCAGCTGCCAGCGCCTGCCTGCAGCATCCTGGCCACTGCCTGTGCTTCCTTGACTTCCTGGGACCCACCTGTGCTGTAAACCACACCTGCCTCTGGTGGGACTCCTCCACTGCATGTTTGTGGGCAACAAACAGGGGCTGTGCACTCGGGGCAGGCTGGAGTGCTTGCAAGTTTCTCTGGCACAGGATGAGTGTCTCAGTTTCCAGTCAGCTTACCTGCAGCAGGTATTTCCAGGCTCCCAGGGTGGTCTTCTGCATCTCTTACTGCTCTAATAATGTCATACCCTGGTGCTTAACAGGCACCAAGGGAAGTGCTTGCTGGCTCCTACAAGCTTGATTACCTTCATAGGAGCTGAGCTTATGTCCATTTCAGGGTTGCTTCTGCTGCAGCTCTCTTGATTTTGACAAATCCCAGTTGTGCTTCCAGGAGTTACTGTTGGAGAGGGATTCTGAAGGAGCAGAGGCATCCTGCACAGGACATCACTGACCACTGGCATCAGTGCCATGCTCTGACAGGTGTCTGCAGCATCCTCCTGAGATATTGCTTCTTACGTGCTGCTAATACTTAACCTCTTCTCCCTCTCACATGTAATCTCATCACCTTGACAATTGAGCAGCTGCAAGAGAGAGAATCTCTTCAATATTTACAGAAAGATTTTCTGTTTCTGCCCAACTACAAAAAGCCATCAAGAAAAGATTTTGGTTCTGTTAGTCTGGGCAAGGAAGTTGTTTGTGAAACTAAGTTCAGGTTTTTTTTCCTGGCAATGCTCTCTTTTGGTAAATCTTTATGAGGCCAATAATATCATAACTTTCCCAGTGGCTTCCCCTTTTACCATGAGCACAGACTTACAGCCACTGACCTCCAGCTTTGACAAGTTCTCAGTGTGAGTAACCTGTGAGTTTTCTTCCTTTTCAGCCTGGAGATGAAAAGCTTTTCAGCTTCTCAGCCTCAGCATGGGGATGACAGCTCCCATTGCCTTTCCAAAGTCCCCTGAGACCTGGGGCTCCTCTTACACTTGTAGTTCCTGAGCCTGAGTATGTTACTAGTGGCATTCCCAAATGTCTCCATCCTGCTTGGCCGATGGGACTCGCAGGAAGCCTCTAGAGCAGAATCTGGAGCAAGCAGGATCCCCCAGCCAGTCCTGGTGAGGTGGCCTTGGGTGCTGTGGGGCTCTGTCCCAGGAGCGGGGGGGAGGGCAGGTGTGACTAAATCATGCCTCCATCTCCCTTGCTGGAATTGTCTTGGGGGATTTCTGTCCCTCCAGAGCCACTAGATATCTACTGGTTGTATGCCCTGCAGGCTGCAAGTCCACGTCCTGAAGTGTAAAGCTTAATGGATCAGAAGTCAGTGGCTCCAAATGAGCCACACATACACTGAGCCTGGGTAAAGCAATCATGTTTGTGGAAGTCTGCTGGGGATGCTGGGGCAGGCAGACCACACTGGAGTAAATCCTGTGACAGGTTTGCTGGTGGGACTGAAAGCCTGCAGAGGGTGCTTGCCAGGGAGCAGCTTTGCTCTCACCAGGCTGGCTCCATGCACTGGGTAGTGAGATCCCATGAAGATGAAATGGCTGCTAGAAACCCCAGGGATGAGCCAGATTAAAATTCTTCACCTCACAACAGACGAAACACATTACACAGCAAGTGTGCTTGGTAAAGCTGTAATATGCAAGCTGCCTTTTTGTGCACGTGGATGGAGCTTCCATGTCCTTCTCTCCACCTCACCTGGGCTGTGGTTTAAGGGTAAATGTGCTATGGTGTGGGTGACTTATCATGGGCCTTGCTGGACCATGGGAGCCTGCAGCTACCTACAGGCTGTTGCTTCTGGTGAGAGATAGGAGCTAAAAACCTTTCTGGATCTGTGCCTGCCTCCTTAGCCAGGAAGAATGGAAGTGTTTCTCCTATCTGATAAAGGCCTGGGATATGATTAAAGTGATACAGTATCACCCATGATAATTCCAGTTATTAGCTGTGTCAAAGGCATTGCAATGATGGACAGAATCACAAGCTCCTCCAATTTGATCTCCACCATGCTGTGAATTGGAGGGGGTGAAAGGGTTTGGGGAACACTAGCAGGTACACACTTCATTGGGGAATGTTTTTTTTTCCTTTTCAAATGGCATATTCAGCTTGTACCTGTATTCTGTTAGGAGAGAGAGGGAAGCATGCTTACTCATTTCTTTCTCTTCTTGAAGTTTTCCCAGAGATATGGTGCTGGGACAGGTTAGTAGGTAGGACTGCCAACACACGTAGGAGTTCTGTGATGCAGAACACAGTTGTTTTGATGAAACATCACAGTTGTTTTGCTTATTCCCTCCCACTGGTTATTTTCACACATGTGTAAGAGAGTTTGAAAGTAGCATTTTTGGGGAGTTACTGTCCTGAAAGGACCCAGAGTCAGTGACCATGATTCATTATCAGTTGCCAGTGCTCTTTATGTAACAGACACTATGGCTACTTCAGCATATCCTCAGATAAAAGCAGTGGATTAATTAGAACATTTGAAACCCTATAATATCATGGATATGTTTGGTTTTTTTCAGAGAAACAGAACAGTTAAGGCAATTCAGTTCTAATTTGGATTTAAAAATTCTTTGCACATTTTTACGTTATGTTTGAATAAGAACAATAAATATGTATTCCTATGAAAATCCATTTTCTTACCCAGGTTATAAATGTCCAGTATGAAATCCCAGAGTGAACAATATGGTTTCTCTTGGACAGAGTGTCTCAGTTTAAATGTTGCATAACTCATACTCTGCTCCTTGTGTGGTGGCATAGAAACTGTTCCCTCTATATAGCTTTATATAACTGCTGTATATAACCTGCTATAGCTAAACTGCAGCAATTTAAAAGCAATGACAGTTTATTCCCAAGTGTGGTCCCTGATCAAAGTTGGAGTCCCCATTTTAGGTGTTAAATATTTATTCAAAGTGCAGATCATACATTTCTGGTACTGTGCAGGGAATTTATGATAAAGCACTATTTCAGGCTGAACACCAAAATGTCTTCTACTCCAGCATTTTTTTTTTTAAGAGCAAAGTAATTGAACATAAAATAGAATTAGACCAGTCCTTTTGCCAGCAGAGCTTTAGCTAGCTCTCACTTCTACAGCAAGCCCAGAGGCTGTGGGATGCTGGGTGTGTGCCTCCTCACCGTGCTGGGATCTCCTGGTGCCTCTCCGGGGGGTTTGTGCTCTTGGGTGACAGAGTTGGCAGTGCTGTGCCTTTTGTCACTGCTCTCAGCTCTGCCAGTGCTGGCAGGGCGCTGATGCCCCAGCCAAGGACAAACACTCCTCTGCGTGTCAGACACAAACTGGACAAGAAATGACAAGTACAAGGGGCTGCAAACACAATGGGCAAAGTGAGCAGACACCTTCCCTACCCCGTGTAAAAATAAGGAGGGTGAAGGGTGAGAGAGAGGCACCATCAATGAAAAACTTCAGCCAATCTGAAGGATGAATCTGAAGGTGTTTCATTCTCCATTTGGTACAGGTAGAGCCTGGACAAGCAGGTGACTAAATTTAGATATCTGAAGTTAGCTGAGCTGAGTCAGTCTGAGTAAAAGGACACAAAGGGCAGCTCTGCAAAGGTGGAAACAATAATGCAGGACATTTAGCATTTCATCATTTGTAGCTCAGCATTCACCTGGAGGAAGACTGTCCTTTACTGATCGACCCATGGTACTTTCTACAGTGCTGACCTAGTGTTCTGGCTCAGGTGAAGTTTTTACATCAAGTCAGGGAAAGGAAACTACCTGACTTTGGGATCAATAAATGACCAATTAGCTAAGTGTTGACAAATTAAATAACTGAGAACTCTTATTCCAAATGCTTGTGATCAAATCACAGAATAATTTCAGTTAAAAGGAGCCTCTGGAGATCATCCAGTCCCATCCCCTTCTTGAAGTGGTTCCAGTTGGGTTAGGTTGCTCAGTCCAGTTGAGTTTCAAATGTCTCCAAGGATGGAGATTGCACAGCCTCACTTGGCAGCCTCTTCCAGGAATGGCAGCAGGCAAAAGCACATGCAAGGAGAGGTGAGAAACACCTCACAACAACAGGACAGTGCAGTGGGCAGTGACCTCAGCTCTCCAGGATAATTGTCACCATAAATATTTTCCTTATCTAGTTCCTAGTGACACAAACCACTACATCTAACACTGGAGCATTTCCATGTGCTATTGAACTATCAGGAAGGCATGGCAACTGTTAAGCTTTAGGCAGCTTTGTTTAGAAGGGAATTTCAAATATCTAACTCTTGCATCTTCTCTACTAAACAGAGGTCTCATGTTTGCACAACTAAGGGTGAGGGTCATGATCTGTATTTGATGAAATTAATGCCAGCTCTGATTCTAAGGATCAAGCCCTGAATGACTCTATAGGAACAATTCATCATCACAGGAGTGAAGCATCATCTTCTTTCTGTAGGAGAGGTTAGGACAAAAACTCATTGACCTCCTCCAGGAGGAGAACTGGGGCACATTGAGATTCTGATCACTGTCATGTTGTTGGAAATTGAGAGAAAATCCTTTGAAATGACATTGGAGCAGAGCAGCAATAAGCAGCCTGAGAATGAAGCCCATAATCTCTCTGTTCCTATGTTGTACATGTTTTTCCTGTAACCTAGTTTAAGAACAAAATCTTAATTTGTTTGAGAAAACCAAAAGTGGCTGCTGTAGTTAATTTATCTGGGGACACACCGGTGCTGATGAGCTGGGGAAGGATGTTATCTCTGTCCTTTTACAAGGAGACAGATAACACCATGATGTATGCAAGAGCCAAGCTGTGGCATGCAGGTTAAGAACGAGATGGCTCTTTTGGTTTCTGCAAAGTGCAGTGGAGGGCAGCTCTCCGAGGATGACTGAGGCATGGGGAGCAATGGGAAATGAAGATTTTGTGTACTTTCATCCCCATGTTCCCAGTGCATTTGCCTCTGACAGTAATGACCACTATGCATCTTCAGAGCAAAGCTGCCAGGAGTAGACCCTGTCTTGGTTAACATAAATGCTTCACAGCATGGCTGTAATTCACTTAACCATTTCATCCTATAGCTGACTTCATGCACAAAGACTTAACAGATTTCTTTCCCCACTTTTTGGACATAGCGGTGCCCAAGTTTTTAGAGCATTACTGCAAAGGCAGAAAAGTGACCTGTTCTGTGAGCCAGGCTGCCTATGTAATGGCACAGAGGGGTTGGACAAGGCAGAGTTCGCTTGGTTTCTCCTACAGAAGTGGGGAAAAAGACTCCAGGGATATTCAGCTTGTGTTTTGTCAGCTACTGTTTGCCCTGCTAGGATCTTTTTGTTTTGTGATGGTGCTCTGCCCTGATGTCTTTTGGGCATTAAAAGAGTAGAAGAATGTAAAGTCATAAGCATATTGCACTAAAAAAATACATTAGGCAATGAGGCTTAATACAGCTCTTTACTGTGCAGATGGCTAAACAGGAGTAATCGGGCATTTCGGAAAAATACTGTCAAAGAGTATTACAGAGGAGGTATTGTCTGAGCAGTGCTCCCCCCGGGTGAGAGGAGCCCTGCTCCAGTGACCCAAGGGAAGGTTAGCAGGTAACTGAACTGTCCAAGCATCACTTCTGGTTTTGCTGCAGACCTATACACCCCAGGTTACCCTTGTGGCCCCAGGCTGGGTTTGAATGCTCTTCTCTGTGGTGAGTCCGGAGTGTCTGAGCCTGGAGTTCCCTGCTCGTACTTGTGGTGTTGCACACCTGAGCCTAGTCTTCTCTGAGCAAAACCTGTGCTAGGGTGAAGTGGAGGAAGGCTGCAGTATCAGGGTGGCACCTCTTGTTGGGTTAATTGTCTGGGTAAAAGTATTCAAAGTGTCTCAGTCACCTGGGCAAACAGCTGTCTGCCACAAGTATCTCAAAATTCCCCTTTCTGAAAGGGACTCGGGAACCATAGCTAAAGGGACATGTTTGAAAATTATATCCTTCATGTTTAATGAGCAAGAAATCAATAGGACGGGACCAATCAGAGAGCTGGAAGGAGGTATAACCAAATACAGAGTATTCATCATCCCATTTCTAGTCTCAGTCTACCTTCTTTCCCTGTCCAGTCTGTGTAAGCTGTGCATGCTTGAAGACTGAGGTTTATTTGTATGTTTGGTGAGGACCTTGCTCAGAGGAACATGCACTTTGGCTGAGGTTTCCAGGTGCTAACGCAGTAAGGATCCTTCTTCAACTTTTGGTTACCAACTCTAATTTTCCTGCATGAACACCATAAAGGATGGTAGTGGTTACACTTATTCTCTGGTTTACATGGAGAGAAAACCCATTGCCTGTTCATCTAACTGGATTTACCATATCCCAAAGACTGTGCATGTGGAAGAAATGACAATTGTTTGACAAAAGGCCCTGCAGTTCAATTCCCCACTTTGCCCGCTCTGCTCCAGACAAAATGACATTAGCCTGCCAGGAAGCATAAACCAGCAAACTGCATAACTACGCAATTAATTACAGCTAATGACCAGAGAAATGGGTAACCACTGGTAGCATGGAATCAACCAGTGGCTTCCTTGCTTATTTTGCTCCTGATGGAAAAAGTAGGAAAAAGGACCTCTCACCTGTGGTCCAGTCTTTGCTCTCCGTCCATTGGATAGCATATTGCATCATATCAAAAGAGCAGTGGGCTGTGACTGGATGTGACACGCTCTGGGTTTCAGTAGAAAATAGTCCTGCAAGGCCTCCTTTGTTCTTGCCTTGTTAGCTGTCAGAAGAAAAGAAATTCTCACAAAATGCCTCTTTTCCCCTTCTCAATTATTTTAAAAAACCCCAACACTAGACCAAGTCACATCTCATGTAGTCTATCTGGAGCACACGGGAAAAGGAAACGCTCCAGAAGATACCTGCCTTATGATCAAAGTTCCAGCAGAGGAGGGCAGCGAATTCCTCATGTGCTACAAAACGCGTTGAAGAGTGGCACTGCAGAAATATTTAAAGTCTATTGTACTGCAATGTCTCCTTATCTATTAATGCAACTCAAATGTAGCCCGTCAGCTTGCTTTAGCTCTGCAGTGAATCCTTTTTGTGTTCTGAAATCTGTAAATAATGAAGGCTATCTATTAGGAAAGCACCAAAGGTCTTTTTAACCCACTTCATAAAGGAGTCCTGCGGGCTATGATTTGGAAAGAGTCTGGGTTGCTGTAACTCGTTTGAGCCCTAATGTGATAAAATTAGGAGCTATGAGATGTGAATCTTAAGTTCAATCTCAATGTTGGCACAAATCAGACAATGGAAGTATCTGTCTGATTAGGCAATTAAACAAGGAGAGATGACTCAAAATATCCTTTCCATTTCAGTAACTCCTGTGAGATTAGGGGCCCTGTGAAGACTGTGTCAAACTTCCTTTTTCTTTAATACACCTGCATTTAATTGAAATGCTATGAAAGAGGATGAAGACAGCTGTAACCTGAGGAGCCTTGGGTGCGTTCCAGTGTCACACCAAGACTTTAAAATGGTTGAGGAATTAGGAGTGACAGATTAGTCCCCTGAGCAATTGGTTTTTATACTCCATCTTTCTGCTTTCCAAGTCCTGCTGTGTTTCTCCTGTGTGGTGTGATGTGTTTTGTGGGTTGGCAAATCCTTTGAGTAAGTCAGACATGCTGCTCAGACAGAGCAGCAAAGTGCAGCTCAGGGTCTTATCCTGATGTGCTGGGCAGGGGTGCAAGATAAACCTAAGTCCAATTCCTCCTGCTCCACCCTTTTAGTGAAATCAGATGTGTTTCTGTGATTGCCTTTACCAGAGCCCTGAGTCTTCACGGGAGGACAGACAAGCCTTCTCCTGCCTCCCAGAGGCGCTGGTCTCCATTCCTGCTGGGGCTGCATGGACAGTGCTCTCTGCTCCAATGTCCCCTGTGCCTGTGGTGCTGTGGAGGAGCTGCCTGGTACATGAAGTGGGGATGCAAAGGGGGATTGTCTCCAGCTCTCTGTTAGCAGCAATGCTCCATGTTCTGAGCACTCAGACGGCAGGAAAGCCTGGCTGCCCCTCAGGAAGGGTGACATGTGGTCAGCAGGCAAAGTAAATGCAGAAAGTGCCTCGCAAAGGAGATCCCCAGGTTGCTTGTAAATGTGTCTCCCCTTATTCCTCTATGTTACACTGAATTATTTGCCCTCGTTTAGATATGGAATAAATTGCTCTTGTTCTCCTGCGTTATACATTGTGTCCTGAACATCTTGTTCTAACTGCTTTAGGCTGCCTATACTTTCTGGCAGGCTGAACAAATAAAATGTGTAAAAAAGGCCATAAAATACCAAACAATTTTTTTTTTCAACCAGCTCCATTATGTTGTTTGTACTTGGCTAGGATATATTACTGTGTTGGGTTATATTGCTGTGCAAGTTTACTTTGCTCTTTGGACGAGGTTGAATCAGTGCCCCTCCATGGCAGGGTTTGTACAGGATTGACAGAGCCTGCCGTGCCAGGGCAGGGTCAATTCCATTGTCCACTTCGAGTCCTACTTTGCTGAATTTCCTGGCAGTGCAGCCAGTGTGTCCCAGGAAGATCTAGAGAACATCTGCAGCTCTTGAGCGAGGTCTGCAGTAGGATCAGCTGTAGACACTCAACTGCAGCTGAACTGAATGGAGTAGATCAGGCAGGATGAGGAGGAAGCAGAGATCACCTCTGAAAAATCAAGTGAACAAATACATCATGGAACCTCTCAGCAACAGAGGTTCTTAGTGGATAGACAGAAAAATAAAGAAATTGGGAGATTCACAGTCAATGTAAGAATGCATTTTGTCCCAGTTAGATCCTAAATAAACAAGTGTTGGAATGATGTTATGTGAACTGAATTTAAAATCTGTCTAATGAGTTTTGTATCCAAGGAAGTTCTCTCTCTGCAAATCTCCCATAGGAGGTTATCTGCTGATCTTTTCCCTTCAGACATCTAAGAATTCCCACAAGGTACAAAATGAATTCACAGGTTTTGTATTGAATATTGATCAAAGCTTTGTTTCTATAAATGCAAACATTCATTATTTCAGTATAACTGTAGCTTTTCAGTGAGAGCAATTTTTTGTACGGCCTTAAAAAGAACCAGTTGGCATGTTTTTAATGTGCTTGATTATTGCAGAATGTCCAAGGATAGAAAGAAAGAGGATGCTAGAGTAATCTACAGGCAATAATAATTAAGGATTTGTTACCAGAAATTGAACGAATAAATCTGAATTAATACCTCCACAAACTTAGCTTAAATTCATTAGTCAAACTGGTGTTTTCACTACTATTTTGATCCAGATGCTGTAATGCTTACTCTATAGAGTGTCTTCATAAAGTTATCTCGAATTTTATCAAAGTTAGGATATGTGAGGTGAAGTTCATTTTCTGTTATTTATTTATTAAGAAACAAAAATGTGCTAATCCCTTCATAGTGCAAAGAAACAAACAGTATCTATTCCCTGTCCTAGGGATCTTATACTCTAATCTAGATGTGTAAAGAGGGGTGAGAGCATTACACATCATGGAAAAAAGACAAAAAAGGACAAGTTTTGTAATGAGAAATAGGTAAGAATCTGTGGTTGTGCTCTACATATATACTTTTGTAGGCTTAAGTTCTTGATGTGATGCAGAAGGCAATGAGTTTTGAGAAGACATATGACTAAGGAGAGATTATTGAGACCTTTTCTTTTTAGATTCTTCCAATGTCAGTTCCTGGTATTGTGACTGGAATGATGATCTGTTTGTAGAAGAGGCTTTGACTGAAGAATCAGTGCGACACTATATAGAAGCTAAAGCCCAAGGGGATGAATCACAAAACTGGAGCCCAGCTGTCCCCTGCTGACCTGCAGGCTGACTGGTCAGAGTGGTGTCCTGTGCCTCAGGCCCTTGATGCTGGACTGGTCCAGGTGAGTGTTATGGGGCTGATGCTCTGAGGTGTGGAGCGTGTGATCCTTCAGGCAGGAATCACTGCCCAGAAAAGGACCTGTGCACCATGATGTGGAATGTTTTGTGGTTTTACTGACTGTGTCTTGGCAGTTGACTCCAGAGCCCCAGGTCAGAGCCCTGTCTCTCTGCAAGGTGCAGGGGGAGATTGAGGCATGGATGGGCAGCAGCAGGAAGCAGCACGCTGGACAGGCAGAAGTTTTGCCACTTAACAAAGGTCCCTGCAGATGGGGATGTGTTTTAAATCGTAGTCTTCTCCAGGGCTTAGATATTTTCTCAGAGCTATGGGAAGCACATTTATCAGTCTGGATTTACAGTTGATAGCTTTTCCTGAAGGCTAGTACTGCAAAAATAAAAGGAGCAGAGATCAATTTTTTACTTTATTTTACAATCTAGTAGGCAGGATGAGAGAAATGCTCTTTCTGTCATGCAGGAAACTAAGGCCAAACTTATGCTTGCCTGATGAAATTCAGTCTATTTATCTTCATCATCAATGAGGGATTTTTATCCTGTGCGTTAAAAACTCATGGGATGAGAGAACACACAAGTGAATGCCAGTGACACTCGTGTTTTGAAAGACTTGGGTTCCTGTCTTGGCTATATGAACATTTTATACATTAATGCAATGTCTGCATGCCAAAAACCACCCTGAGTATGCCCCTCTCAGCAAACCTGGCAGCTGGGCCCTTGTAGATAAGGCTTTTCCACTGGGAGATAGGGAAGAGATTTAAATTAGGCTTAATTAAATTTTACCTCCCCTTGTTTGGAATAACTTCACAGATAGAAAAAGGATAGTGATGTTTTCTATTTAAAATATCCTTTTGCAATTAAATATTATGGGGGAAGTTTCATATTTTTGTATTATGGCACTTATCCAGTGTATCATTAAGGCACATGCATTCGTGCAGGACAGCAAGGACAGTGGGAACAGCCCACCAGAATGTAGCAATTTGTGTTCTATAGCAGCCATTGAATGGGCTGCTGGCATGGGTTTAAATAGTTTTATTTTTTCTGGTGTAACATGCTTTTTCATTTCTCTTCTATCAAAGATAGATTCATCATGGAAGATACAATTATGTTATATTTTGTTTTACTACCACCTAAATAGATGGCTGACTTTCTTCCATGAAATTTTAGGCATAACAGTTACAAAAATTTTTTTTGTTTACTCACCTTGATAACAATGTGTCTTTTAAGTCCTTTGAAACCATGTCTTCGGTTAGTTTTTAAAAAACAAATGTTTCTGCTTAGAAGAATTGTACAATACATCAAGCACTATTAAAGTATTCAAGTTTAAAGAGAAGCTGTTTCATGATTTATTTAAAAAATAAATTGAGAACTCAGTCAGTTGTTCTTTCTTTCATTTTGACAGTATTTATGTTGATTAGCACTATGTGCTCCATATGTGTTACCACCATAATTAATTTGAAGAGGACCATGTGTGTGGCTCAGTTCAGAAGACGACAGTCTTTCACCCCATTGAGGATTGGGAACATTCCTCTTCACCAAGCAGCACCATGGCCAGAGGAGGAGCAGCAAGCAAGTGACCAAACATGGTACCAAGCCAAATGTTCTGAAGAGGATGTGCAAGGCCTCCCTTTTTAATGCTTTGGTGTAGATGTGGTTGTCCACCTAAGCAAAGACACTTCTCTATTTTCTGTCTCCCAGTTCAGCAGCTCTGGATGCCCCTGGCTCAACGGGTTGCAAACCAGCTCTTGCTCTGCCTGTCACTCTTCCACGTGGCCACCATTCCCTAGCTTCATCCACTGCAGCCAGCGGTACCTCTCAGCTCCGTGCCAAGCTGGAGCTAATTGTGAAGCTTCCCTTTTTTTGCTGAAGCTGCACCTGTCCTGGTCTGGAAAATCATTAGGAGATTCCCAAGGTTCATCTCTCCTTGTGGCTCAGTACATGGGTTTACTTCCCAGAGATTTCCCCTTCTATTTTAAGGTGGAGGAAGTCCAGTCCCAGCAGTGGGCTTGTGCCGGTTGGAGTTTGAAGCAAACACCCTTAACACCCATAAACTTCTGTCCATTTGACTGTCTCTGATGTCCTTCTCTGCTCTGTCACTTGAATTGCTCTGTCCCTTGAATCTGTGTGGCATGGGGACATGATTGTTCAGCAAGTTGTTGTCTTCTCTGATTATAACATCTCAGGCTATAATTTGAGGGCTATTATGTGAGTCAAAACAGTTGTGTATGAGGCATTAGCCAGGGCTTGATTCCACCTTATAGAAATGAGGGACTGTGATCCTAAACAAGCAGAAATATTTCACCCCAGTTTTGATCATGAACCTATTTTACTTACTGATGACCAGTGGCTTAACTTTGCTGTCACTTTGCAAAGTCTTACTATTGCATGTCATTCACTGTCTACTATTACCCTAATATCCTTTCAGAGTAAAAAGACACCTGGTCTCTCCTTTGTCCCTCTCCTGTGACTGTAGGAAAGTGTTTCTAGAGAAGTAGGGGCCCAAACTGAATCCTTTCTTCTTCCATCTGGCAGTGCTAGTGTTACTATTGGTGATGGTCCTTGGTCAAGAGCCAGGATTTGCATTCCTAAACCCTGGACTGCATATGCATGTTTCCCACTGCAGGGTGCTTCGATGTTGGGCTAAAACCATTTTTTCACCTGTTCTCCATCCTGGAGACTTTTCCACCTCCCCAGCCCACAGCAGCTGTCAGCGTTGTCTCTTGAATGATGAAAGACAATTTGGTCCAACTAATGCAATCAGATCTCTGGGTTATTTCCTGCACCTGGTCCCTGATGCTCCTAAACCCTTGCTTGTCTTTGGCAGCAGTGCTTTCCCCTCTCCTCTTTGCCTTGTTCTGAAGTTGATGATGCTGCACTATAAGGCTGACCTTGACATACTGTTCTTAAATTTTAGAAAAGCTGCAAAGGTCCTAGCTCATGTGTTTTGAGGGTGCAGCGAATACCTAAAATGATATCTTTTACTGGCACAGACAACGAGAAAAAATATTTTCTGCTTGTCTGTATTTATTGTCTCAAATACAAGGAGAGAGTATTGCAGTCCTTTACTGTATTGCCAGCAATACAAGTTTTGCAGTAGGCTCCTCAATTTTCTCATAAACTGCCCCTCATATGTCCTCCTCATCACCAGTTTTATAAAGGGATCATTAAGTTTCTCTCAGATAGACTCTTCTGATGTCGCAGGTTGGGACCTTTCTGCTTTATTGCACTGTTTCATGATGAATGGACAGAAATACTGCTTACCAAATTGGAGGTGAAGTGAAGCACAGGCTCTGCCATCCCATCATATGTTGTGGAACCCACTGAACACTCCTTAACACTGTTTTAATGCAGGGAAAAAAAAACCCTAATGTATTTTGAGTGATTTGAATACATTCCAAGCAGAGAGACAAATCAGAGCTGTAATGAAGCCTGCCAAATGCCAAGCATTCCAGGTCCTGGGACTGTCCCTACAGGGGGCCAAGCAGCTGCTCCCACAACCTGAACCCTGTGGTTCCTGTGGACAATGCAAGCATTGCTCATTAGCCAATGCATATTTCACCTGATGGGGAAAAAAAGCCAGGAAGAAAGCATGTTGTGAATTTGAAGATCAAAGCCACTCTTGGGGGGGGGGTCTGTACAACTTGTCCCAAGGGTCTGCCACTGGGTCCTTGTAGGAGTTATGTGTGAGATGCATTGAGGTGTTCTGATATTCAGGTGGAATTCTTTTGACAAGTCTAGACAGATGTGGGTGAGGAAAGTTAATGAAAAAAAATCTCCCTCAATGAAATTAAGAGACCTATTAACTCAGCAGCTTCGGGAAAATACTTTCAATCTAGATGGACACCTGACAAGAGCCCTATCAAATTTTCATAGATACAATTAATTGCTTCCACTTAGAAATGCTCAATTAGAAGTTTCCAATTAGGTTGCATCATCTATCATTAAAGTGCTATTAACCCTCCAAACCACTGTGACTGACATTAAAGATCTGAGAAGGAATGAGTAAACAGCTTGATCTGAAATGAAAGGCAAGCCAGATGCTGATGTGAACACTTTTTTGTTTTGTTTTCTTTTCTTTATAATGTAGATCATTTGTGCAGTGGCACACTGAAGTGCTTTGCAGTGCTGGCAGGACCAGCCTGTGGTGAGCCCATCCTCAGGCTAGGGCTGCTGAGCTGTTTGGGAGCCCCACTAGGCACTGGCTGGTGGGAAACCTGTTCCAGGGCTGGCCTGTGCTTCCTTGCACAGTGCCACATCCTGCAGCACAGTGTCACCCTTCTGAACTTGCCAGCGCTGTCATTCCCAAGCCTCCCATCTCTTTGAAAAAAATGTGTGAAGCCTCAAATACTTCCTGTGTTCCCTCCTTTAAAAATACACGAGTGACTTCTCTGATTTTATGCCATCCCTGTGGGCAGAGTTTTTCCTCACTGTTGGCTTGAGCTTCACCTGGTACATATCTGCTTTTTAATGGATTCCTGCACTTTTCCTTGCATGTAAGGTAGGTAGAAACAAAGACCTCAGTGAAAGACTAGCTGTATCTAGATACACTAAAGGTGTATCTTTTAGAGGTTGGTGGAAGTGGTAGTCTTCTCAGCTGAAGTGGAGAAAGTGTGTGCTTAGGGAACAGAAAATGCAGTATTATCAAATGGCTTAAATGCTTGTTATTAAACAGGTGTGTGAAATGGGGGAAGGAGCATCCAGGTAAGTGGTGGCCTGAGCAAGATACCTCTTGTTTTGTTTTCTTGCATGAATGGCTTTTGCTTTCCCTTTTAAACTTTTATTTATTGCCTGAGTTTTCTTGGGTTTACTCTCCTGATGTCCCGGATCCTTTGGAGGGACAGTGGATGAGTGGCTGTGTGGGGCTTGGCTCCTGGCTGGGGTTACACCTCGACATTGACCACAGAAAGCATGGGGGTCACGGGAATCTCCTGGTGCAGCCTGAGTTTGGCACATGAATGCACCTGAGCTGACTTGTGGAGTCTGGGGTGTTTGCCTGCCTCTGTGAGCTCCATCCTGGTGCCAACAGATGACTTTGTCAAATGTACTCAGAGGCAGCTCCATGCTTGATATGTGGTGTCAGTAGTGGCTCAGAAACTGATGGGAGCTCTTCAGTTATTGCCAATGTTGACATTTGGTACTCTGAATGTCAAAACTTATACTGAAACTTCGGAAAAGTTGCTGAATGAACCTTCTAGTAGATCTTTCAGGGTAACAGATCAAGTGTTTTTAATGAACTGTGTTTCCATACACACAGAGATAGCATTCTCCATTCTGAAGTAATGACCTATGAAATCCTGAGTTTAAATACAGAGGTCATTTGTAATTTACTGGAGGGCAGAAAAATGTCAACTCTCCCTTAATGATTCTACTATTTTTTTATTTCCCTTGACCTCAAACAACCAGAAGGATTTTTCTCTGAAAACCTTTTGCTTCCAGTGATGAGACTCTGTATGTTGAGTTTTAGCTGTGATTGAATTTATACTACAGCCAAGTTATAAACCCTCGAAAATAGGATTTATAATGGAAATTCCAAGTGCAATCTTAACTGTAACAGCCAGCTTTATACTCAATAGTACTATTAACATTCTTCAAACCCAATGTTCAGGATGAGTCATACTGATCTAATTCTTTACATAACCCTTTTCTTTTCTGCAGCACAGGCCTACTCTTGTAATTTCTAGTCATATGGCAATGGATACGTTCCTTTAATTTGGGGGCACACAGGACACAGCTGATATCAGTGTTATGGGAATAGACACTCTTTCCAGCAGGGCCTTGCCTTCTACATGTTTATTCAGTTAAAGGACAAATTTTTAACAACTTTCCCTAGCAGGAATCATTAACGTAATATTGTGTTTGTTATTTGTACAATGTCTGTGTAACCTTCTAGCTCTGGTCTTCTAGTTCTTAGATAATCATACATACATTTAAAACTACAACAATAAATAAAAAGTTTCAGGAAGCTGTGAGAGTGAAGATAGGCGAATTTTAACTCCTTCTTTCTATCTGTTCTTTGTAAAAGAGAGGTGAAGAATAATTGGCATGATGTCCTGCCTCAGTGATGAATATGACACGCACTGTCCTCAGTGGTGCTGTGTTGCTATAAATGCATAAGGTGATCCTGAAATGGAAAGGTGAATATCAGGGATGAGAACAATAGTGATGAAGTCACTTTGCTTGTCCTGGTCCCTGAAATAGAAGATCTGGATGACTTTGCTGGCCAGAATGTAAAAATTCTGGTTTGTGGGAATTATGGAAGTTTTGGAAGTTTCACAAGTAAAATAACTTAGATTTTTTGTAAAAAATCATAAAGACAGCATCTAAAACAACTTGCAGTTTGGGAGGAAAAGGGCCAAACTGACACTGTGTCTGAGAGTGGAACTGATGGGTGAAAGAAGGGCTCAAGTCCCCAGATTCCCTCAGGGCAGGCCCTTGCCTTCCCCTTGCATTTGCTACCTTGTGCCAGGGAGAGAATTAAATATTTAGCTGCTTATATGAAGTAGTACTAATTGCTCAGGTGAGATTAAGAGGCTGCCTGGCGCTGTTGGCTCTGCTCTCCTTGCCCCATCCATCAGCAGAGGGCCAAGGGAAAGGAGGAGGTGCCAAAGATGAGCCAAGCTGTCAGCAGCAGAGCACAAAGTACAGGGCAGCTGGACATCCCTCTCCGAAGAAACATTGATTTACCGGAACTTGAATGCATGTCTAGAGAAATCCTGGCAGTATGGGCCTTCAGTTCAGTCCTGCTGTAGCACAGGCAGGTCTCCCCATACCCTTTTATAGCCTTTGTCCTTAGATAGCAAAAGTTTCCTTGCAGCCCATGCTGCGTGATCTCACCATTAAGCTGTTCACATGGGTGAAGCATTCTGCTAATTACATCTGCTGGTGATGACCTTCTCCTCCCACCCACAGGCTCACCAGGACCTGAGCCTGAATGTGAGTGCAAATCCAAATACAGGTGACATTTTGGGCATGCCAAGAGCTGACAGCAAGCTGCTTCAGCATCGAAACAGCGTCTGTCCTCAGTGGGGCTGGAATGCTGCTCCTTAAGCCCTTCATTCCCACAAACCATTTCTGATGGATCAGTAAAAGTAAACAACTAAACAAGCCTCTCGTGAGCAGGTTTGTGTTTTCTTTAATGGGACACCCTGCTGTAAACTTTTAGGGGTCTGAAAATCGTAGGAGGTTGAAAGCCACAGGATCACTTCTATAAATAGCCAGAGAATAGCCAGGGAATAAAATATCCATATTCTCTTCACCGCTTCAAAACTGAAACATAACTGGGGTTTCAAGTCCTTGTGGAGTTGAACTTCTTTTAACATAATCAATTGAGAAATTTTAATTTCTTTCTTTAATAGGTCATATTATCATAATTTAGATTGCTGTTCTCACACAGTTTAAATATATTTCCAGATTTGTCCTTGTGATCTTTTAATCAACTTTTTCAAATCTGAAGTGTCAAGCCCTCTGGGAAAAAGAGGGTCACTAGCACTAATATTTGATTGATGCAGTAAGATTGCCTCTTGAATTTCTATTATATTTGGGTTTTGCATTGTCTTGAGTACACATTATTACCTGGTTGTTAGTTAATTTAAGCTGTGTCTCCCTGGGTGTATAAATTTTTGCTTTTGAAGTCAAAAGCATAACAATAACTTTGCCTTCAACTTTAAAAAAAATCTTTCAGACTGTTGGAATGATTTGTGTTGTTTTTATGATCTGGCAGAGAAGCAGTCACCAGTGAGAAAAAGTACTCTTACATATTTTTGGAAAACCTTTGAAAAGTATATGATTAATAAAGATTTGAAAGTCATATTTAAAATTTCTTGGGTATTTTAGGAAAGGCTTAACCCCTTCCAAACAAGCCTTCCCCTCTGGGGGACAAAATTTCTGCAGCTATCTTACCCACCTCAATGTTTGCTTCCTCATATGTCTGTGAAAAAATTTTAACCTCATGGTTGCTGTCAGACAAACTCAGAAGAAGGAGAGGCAGCTTGTGGGCCCCTGAGGAACTTTGCAGTCAGAACAGGAGGATTCCTGAGCCAGGGAACCCCAGGTGAGGTGTAGGCCAGGGGCAGCCATCAGCAAACTGGAGTGGTGGGTGGCTCATGGGGTCTGTGTAGGAGAGAGATGTGGCTGCTGTGCTTGGGGAAAACCTTGTGGACCAAAGCAGAGCGCACTGGGACTGCTTTAACACAGGAGATAAAGGGAATCAGAGGTCTCTATTGCAGGTGGTGTCAGATCAGCCTCTGGCAGGGACCACAGTCTCCTGCCTGGGTCACATCTATTGAAGTCCCCTGACTGAACTTGACTAATGAAGAATAAGACAAACCTGCCTTTAGGAGCCCTTGCCTGGCTAGATGCAGTTTTTGAATTGAAAAGTTTTCCTAGCTGTGATGAGGCCACAAAATGCCTTTTTCCTAGAAGGAGAACAACATGTACAGATTTTAGCAATCACTTTCGGAGGACTAAAAGAAAGGGCTTGAAGATTAAAATTGCATAAGCTATGTCTTCGACAGAAGGGCAACCAGATGACTTCAATGTACAGAATGTCCACATAACCCACCTTACCCTCTCCCCATGAGTGCTTGGTGAGACACGCCAAGTGTTGGTGTATTCACTGCGCTTCTTTTCCCTAAGTGATTTATTTTGGCTTAGCAGTCTGTTTCAGCCAGTAGCTGCCATGTATTTGGGAGGAAAAGGTCTTTGCTCTATTTATGTTGGACTCTGTACGACTGCAGATGGGGCTTAGATAGGAGCAGGCATGTTTTGCTGCATGTGGTTGCTGTTTGACAGATGTCCAAGAGGTTTGGAGATTGCCCTAAGTTTTGGAGAATCACACTCTGGATGAAGTGCTGTTGTGGCCTTTTTCAGGAGAAGCCATCTTTCTGAGTCGAGTTTCATGCTGACAACCTGCTTTGTCATCAGTGCCCTGCAGCCTGACACAGTGTTGGGGTCACTTTGCAGGGGTGCAGAGGAGCAGCAATGCAGCTTTATTCTCCTTCTGCCAGTGGCTCTTTGCCCTCTTTCATGGCTCCTCTTTGCCTCTGACTGTCACAGTGATGGCACCAGAGTTACTGCTGCTTATACTCTCTCATATATCCTCCTTCAAGATCCTTGATTATAGGTACTTAAACTTAATTACTGTGGATTTTATAGCACTCTAGGACAAGATAGAGGAGAATGAAAACTAGTGAGGCAAGTGGCCCTTCCTCAGCTGTTCAGGGAAAACTTTAAGGTATTTTTTTAAAAGGTAATTTATGAAAACTCTGATCAGATTATGTAGCTGTTTCTTGCTATCTCAACATCCTCCTCATGAGAACGTTACCAGTAGGGCTTGGCAGTAAATTTCTGAAGATCTCTTAATAGCATTAGTCTTTCTGCATCTGGGGAAACCTTTTCTGACATGAATAATTTATATTTGTCGTGATGAAAATTATTAATTTCAGACTGTTTCTTCAGTTTATCAAAATTACAACATATTGTCACACTGCTCTGCTAAACATCTCAGGTTACTTTTAGCTTTTCTATCACCACTTTTTTGTGGTTTCCAGCTGGAAGTAATCTGATTGAACTACACTTTGCTTACTGTATTGAGAATTTTACCACACAAGATTTCCAACTTAAATTTATATTATTGAGAAAAGGAGAAGAAATTACACATCCAAACAGCAAATTCCTGGCAGTTCACCTGGAAGAAGAGGGAAGGCACAGAGGTGTCCAGCTGCAGCTAGTGTGGCCTGAATGAGGACTCTGCATTTCATTCAACACTGGCTGAGATGAAATAGAAGCTTCCACTCATCTTATCGTGGAATGAATCAGGATCCTTTGGTAAGTAACCTTTTTCAATATAGGAAACACCAGAAAAAGGGAGAAGAAATTTCTGCTGTTCTAAAATTTTAAAGCTCTTAATTAAGATATTTTTGGTGTATTCTCAAGAAAATGTTTATAATTTATAAGAAGAAAATTTGATTAATTTATTTGTGATAACCAGTCTCATCATATAACTTGCTCTGCACTTGTCTCTGAGTAACACCAAGTCATTTAGAAACTCAACTTATTGTTTTATTTATTTTAATGGGGAGCATCACTATTAATTAAAAAAAATATGTTCCATCTCTGACAGGAATCTTTTAGTGGGAGTTCAAGTAAATTATTCAAAAATC
Organism: Grantiella picta; assembly: GCA_013397955.1. NCBI lineage: Eukaryota > Metazoa > Chordata > Aves > Passeriformes > Meliphagidae > Grantiella > Grantiella picta. Next base: position 647,853 of record VZRM01004164.1, read on the forward strand.
AAACGGTGGTTTTATTCCAGTGGGAAGGTGAGAGATTGCATTATTCATTATTAATTCCATGATGCCGTCATACTGCACAGCACTTTATGCAAAAAATTGAAACTGTCAGTTGCAAAGAACAAATGCCTCTGGAGGCAACATGCACATGGAGATGAGCAGAAAGGGGCTGATGTGAGCTTCAGGTCTTGTACATATCCCCTTCTTCCTTTTCTTTTTCCTTCTCCCTCTTTCTCTCTCTGTCCCTCCCTGATTTCAAGTCCAAACCATTTTGGAATGGACAGTTTATATCAATAACTGATCTAGAAGAAAAGGCTTTGGAAGACACCTGAGAGATGCAGGTGTAAAAGTGAAGCTGAGCCTCAGGACATGCAGGCAGTAGAAGAGAATAAGATTAGAGGCACCAGGGCAGGAGGGAAGGCATCATGAATTGAACAGGCAGAAAAAAAGCATGAGGACTGAAGATGCAGGTCATGACCACTATTTTTGCTGTCTTTAATGTATAAGTAGGATCTGTGTGGGACACAGGACAAGGTATGAGAGGGGAGTCAGGGGCACTAACAAGCAAGGTGCATGTTACACCTCATAGGTGAAAAAAATCCCAGATCCTTTCCCACATTTATGCCCTTTCCTGTGAAGGAAAGGCAGGCAGACCCCCACAGGTATACCTATGGAGAGTAATGGTCCCAGCCCTTCTTCATCCAGGGGAGCTCTGGCAGCGGGGAGGAGGAGTGGTAGTAACCAGACTGTGACAGCAAATATTATTTCAACATAAAAGTGAAATGATTTTCCTGTTTGTACTCTGGTTCCAAATAGGATAACTTAATAGTCTTTCTGTATCAACCCATCTTCCTGGATTTATTTGGTTTGTGACCTTCGGGATAAATACAACTCAATGCCGCACATCGATGTTAAAATGTTTCCTCTCTAAAGGGGAATACTGAGTTTATGATGAAGTGATATGAAGTGATGAAAGCCAAGGTCACAGTGCCTGTTGGACTCTGTTCTCTGTAGGTTCTGTTTTTTCACTGGCCTCCTAGAGCACCTGGAATTATGGCAACAGCACACAATGAGGCCTCATTAATCTCTGGTGGATGGAGTTTGCTCAGTCTCTCAATAACTTTGCAGTGTAGAGATTCGGGATTTGGGGCATGGGGGAGAAACTGTTGTGTCTTATTATATGTCTTGCTGTATGCTAGAAAAGGCAAAACCAAGGGTGTGTTTTGCCACAGTTTGCAGTGGTATGGTGTGCAATGGCCCCTGCTTCCCATGGGAGCTCATCCACAGCCTCAGGTCTGCCTGACCAATGCTCCCTCTCCTGCAAGGGAGTCGTTGTTTTGACTGAGGGCCACAGTAGGGACTCTGTCTTGGAAGGACCTCTGGGGACCAGCACAGCCCCAAGCAGATGCTCAGGCACTACAGGCAGCTGGCTGGGCACCTGATTATTCCTTATTTACTGACTTGCGTATGGTGCTGTGCCGATGATGACTGGCACTTGGGCAGCTCAGCAGCATGGCATGTTCTTGAAACTTACCCAATAAGTTCTCTGATCTATCAGAGATATTATCTGCTTTTTGTGGGTTTTTTTGGGGCATAGAATTTTTGTTGGTGGTGGTGGTTATTTTTGTGGTTATCCCACCCCTCAAATACAAGGCCAGTTCCACCTGTTCTGTTTGGCTATTTGTGGCATTACCTCCTTGGTAAAACAAGAAATTCTGCCCATGTCAGAACTTGCCAGGAATACAAGGGAATATTCAAACCTCTCTGCAGTTTTCATAAATCAGCCATCATTGTTCATGATAAAATATGGCATGGAAAGTAATATTCAACAAATACAGAGGAATAAGCTTTAGCAGGCACCTCTCTCATATTAAACTTTATGATTTTTCTTTTAGCACAGGAGCTGAAGAGATCTTCATGGGATTTTTTTTTCCCACTGCAATGGCTGTAATTTGACTTTCTGAGCTACTTGCAGGTCAATAAATTGTGTGTTGCTACAGGCCTCTGCAGAGCAACCTGGGATGCCCAGACCTGCAGAGACAACAGTGCAGGGACCTCGAGAGCCTGGAGGCAGCAAGGCTTGTATGCATCAACCTGCTGCTGTTCCTTGAGAAGATGCCATTATGCAGGGACAGATTGCCCTCCAAGAAAGCAATCAGCCCCAGGAGTTTTTACGCTTGGGACTAAACTTCAGTTTGAAAACTTGGCTATGCAAATACGTATGCTCACTGAAACCAAAAGGATTTCTACATAATTTCTGCCATTGCAGGCAAGGGCTTCTGGATGGAAAGTGGTGCCTAAAAATAAACCCACACCACATTAATCCTAGATCTTGTTTTTTGAGGAGATTAAACTGTTTCTGATGAGCATCCAGTAATAAGCTCTAGAAACAGCCAATAGACTCCAGGTGGCTGTCTGCTCCTCTGGGCTGAGCAAGTAATGATAAATAAGAAGTGATGTTGGCCAGGGAGAAACTGCTGTTCTGAAAAATGATTTACTGTCATTATGGTGTTGACCCAATCTCCACAGATCTGTCTCTGGACTCTGTGCTGACTGTTGTCCTCTTTGTTGCCATTGCCTGGTGATGATCCCTATTAGCCTTCTCAGAACAAAAGTGCCAGTACACTGGAGGACATCACCAGGGTGGAAAAACTCTAGTTATGACATTGATGAAGAACAGTCCTATCTGCACAAGTTTGGGTTGGTTGTGCTTCCCATGATGAAATGAAGGGATGGTCATAGCTGTCCAAGAAGATGACTGTTGGGGGTTAGGACTGGTTAAGGACACTTCTTACAGGTTGCAAGAGTGGCATGAACATTCATCCACTTATGAGAAAAGGTAATGGAATTACCTTGCTCCTGTTCAGCTGAAGTAAAAATACAAATGAGAAGGCAAACCAGAAAGGCTGCAGTGGCTGGCACTGGAATTAAGACAAGTGATCTTGCCTTTGATGTTACATGATGTGACTGGGACCAGGGGAAAAAAGGTATTCCTACTTGTAACCCACACCCAGGTACAGGGCTGGTGTATCAAAACACAGAATGCTACCCGAGTTGTTTTCCATGCCCAGTCCCAAGCAAGCTTCTGCTGCTCAGCATGTGTTTGTCAGAAACATGTCTTGAGCACAAAGGCAGCATATGGAATACATTCCAGTCATGCCAAAAGCCCCTCATGTCCAAGAGGGCAAAACTGGCATCACACCAGAGGATGATGTCTCTGCTGTAGGGTCTCACCAGAGCATCTTGCAAAACATCGAGGCTGTCTGTCCTCAAACAACTTTGACACAGTCCTTGCTGTGTGAAAATCCGACAATACAACTTCCATGGCTGAAAAGAGAGGGCCTGTGATCAGTAATGTTAAATGCTGACAAAAGAGCCATAGAAACTAAAGGGAAACCTAACTCTTCTGCTTTTAATACATTATTTAGGAACCTTGAGATGTGCTCTCTCAGCCTGTGATGACTACAGAAAACCTTGCTGAATTTTTCTGTGAAACTGGATTAAATGAATTTGAGTTTGCAGTGAAATTGCAGCTCATTCCTTCACCAATGTGTCAACATTTCATGACTGTTTATAAGGGGCTCAGAGGAATTCCCAGTAGGCCAATGGAGTGCTGCAGGGAGAGAGGGCTGTTGTTTGCATGCCACAACTACTGAGAAAGGCACAGAGCAGCACCATCCACCTGCCATATGCCTGTGGAGTAGCTCTGGGCCTTGGAGCACTGATCTTGCAGGCTTTCTTTGCAGTAAAAGCATATTCTCCCCTAAGACACCAATTTGCTTGGTGGTATTGAAATAATTGTTTAAGGAAGTTTATATTCAATGGAAGGCTGCATCATTGAATAGTCTCCTGTCATTAGGCTTGTGCAATTATTGTAGAGACTTTTCAATGCAATGTGCAGATGAAAATACAGCTGAGGAGATGTACAAATTAACACTTATAATGACATTTTTATAAGGAGTAAACAGAATTAATTTTTCCTGTGGAAATTAACAACTCCACAGATGATATCCAAGTGGTTGCCTAGGGGTATATACAGCAGTTTCGTCAGTCAAGGGCAGAAGGGTTATTATATCTTCCTTTTTAGTTAATAGTGTTCTTGTCCTTGCCTTCTGATGTGGAGTTTATATTGAAATTTTTCTCTGCCATGGCCTGAACTTTGTTGCTCTGTTTCACATCATTAGTGCCAGATCAGCTTTCTGTCACAGTGCAACCTTGCCTATAGCCCTGAAGCCTTCCTGAGGGTGTGGGACCATGGTAGTAATGCCAATGGAGTCACTGTCTGTGTCCTGGAGGGAACGTGGCAGGTTCCTTGCCTACTTCCTTATGAGGCTGGCTTCTCCTTCAGAGCAGCAGGGAAAAGATCACATCAGATGAAGCCAACCTTTTTTTAATTAGCTAATTTATTATTTCAAAGAGATGTGTCCCTGCCCTGAGTCCAGCGCAGATGTATAGGAGAATCAGCTTGTTAGCATTAGGAAAGTGGAGGCTCTTTTGTATCCTATTCCCCCCCATACCTCTGAACAGGCTTTTGCAAAAATGTTGGTGTGTTATCTTTGTCATTTCACATTTGTGCTTTGCTCTGTGGTGCTCTGCTAATGAGCTGCTTTTGGATGTGGATGTGGTCACAGACCTGCTGTACTCTGTGTCTGGATCAACGACCTGGCTTTCTCATCTGAGACCCTGCATTGGTTCCCTAACATCTATCACAAATGAGTGAATCCCCTGGGATTTGGCAAGCACATCAATCAGGTATTTTGTCCAAAATGATGCCATACTGATCTATCATTTCCAAATGTATTCTGGTGGAAAGTTACCTAGCTTAGAGCAAAGGCAGGGAAAAAGAAGAGGAAGAGGAGAAAGAGGAACATCCGTATTTTACAAGATCTTGTCTGATCTGCTGGGGATGGGCCAGGTCAGGCAAAGCTCTGCTCAAATCAAGACCTATATCTGACACTGACCAATAACAAGAGCATAAGACGAGGTCAAACATGTAGTGATATTTTCTTTAACTCCCCAGGTCCAGCAATTTGTAGCTGAAGAATAGAAAGAACGAAATACGGCACATTTTATATTAAAATCCCTGCATGCATTTCTTTTGGGAATTCTTTCTTTTGGAAAATGTTTTCTTGGAGCAGCATGGTCAGGGAAATCTCAGCCATTGCTTGGGTTGCAGTGCCTCCCTGGCAAGCTTGTGGTTGTCCTCAACCCTTACTAATTCCTGTTGTGGAGAAGAAAAATACTTGAAAGCTCAGAAGTATAAAATGAAAGATATTTCTCACCTTTAAATATAAAGTGATAGGCCTGCTTCTAAAGGTGAAAAACATTGTGTCATTACATCTACATCTAAACATTGCATCTCAAGAGCTCCATGTGTGAGTGAGGAGTTGGCAGCTGCTGTCCAGCAGTGAGACTGGCAGGCAGGTCCTTCTCAGCTCTAAATTATCTGGGAAAGGCAGGTCGTGTCTGTGTTGTTGGCTCACTGAAATTGTCTGTTTCCATGTGAATGTCAGAGCCTTGCTGCTTTTGCAGTGACTGATGGTTCCCTCATGTGCAGGTTTGGGACTGACCCTGCAGATAAAGCACAGAAGGAGCACAGGAGCCTGGCAGCTCACTGGGGACAGCCAGCACGGGAAGCTGGCAGCCGGAGCTCATGTATGGTCCTGTTGCCCACCTGATGCACTTCGTGAATTATTGAGTAAATGACCGTGGCTGTCGCTGAAGCCAGCAGATTCTGCAGGATGCTTTAGTGCTTGGAAGCTGACAGGCTTCCTCCCTCATCACGGCGTGCAGTGGTGAGAGAGAAGGGAGGTGGGCAGTGGTTGTGTGAGCAGTGTCAACACTGTGGATTCCCCTGGGGACCATGGGGCAGCACGTGGGGAGAACCCCAGGTGAGTAATGAGGGGAATCACGGGTCTGCAAGCACAAGACTGAAGTGAGAGGCTGTATGACGTCTGGGCTGCTCTCCTCCCTCCACATTTACAATCCTCTTTGCAATGGGAAGTGAAGAAACTTCCCAGGGTTGGCTGAACTGAATGCACAAAAAAAAAAAAAAAAAAAAAGGGATAGCATGATGCTAGAGAGCAATGGTTGGCCCAAGAGATGAGACCCTGAATCTTTGCTTTATGAAGGAGGATCCAAGCAAGGGTCTGCATGGCTTTGTGTGCCATGGTATGGTAGAAGGATCCCTGCACTGAGATCCCTACTAGCAGGCAGCAGTATCTATGTCTCTTTATTCCTTTATCAGTAAATACAAAATAATTTTTGTTTTATTATCCCAAAACTTACTTGTTAATTTAGAGGGTTTTCTTCTATAGGTATGGAAGAGCTATTTTTTGTACCTGATTACTAATAAATCTGTGCATCTAACAGGCAGTTTGATATGTTGCAAGCATTTACTGTAAAAGCAGGCAACAAATCAGCTTTTGATCAGATATGAGATTAACTCCTACTTGATGCTTGTGATGTTGAGGTGTTCTGGTAACTTGAGCTGATTCCTGAATGTAATTTTTAAAGCTCTCCTCCCTACTTGATGATCAAAGACAGCAGAGTGCATAATTCATGGCCTTTCATATTCATGTTTATATTTTTGGTTTATGGTAGGCGAAAGCCTTTGCCATTTTAATGAAATATATGCCCACCCATGGCTCTGTACTAACCTGATAAATACATGTAGTTATCACTACTCATCTTCAGGAAGGAGGTTCTTTTTGCGACAGTCTCCCTGCTGGCAGTTCTGTGAGGATTTTGACTTCAGCATCTTTGGGCCACTAGATATCTCTTCCTTTTGGTACAATTCTGCTTCCACTACTGCTTATGCTGTTGTATTATAGGCTAAAAAGAAGGTCTAGCTTTTGAAACTGAACACCGTGTGAAGTTGCTTTTTGTGTGACAGCTTACTTCTGCTCTGGAGTGACTTGAAGGTATTAAAAAAGGTATTAAAAAAGGTATTTGAAGGTATTAAAAAAAGTTTATTTTTGATTTTTTTTTCCATTCAGTAATAAATAGTGTCACATAACCCTTTTAATAACTGTTTTGGCTCTGATAGTTTGTACCTCAGTGAGTCTGTAGTCAAAATATCTGTAGGGATAGTGGACCCTTTTGGAGAGCTTTGAGAGATAGCCTTTTCCCAGAGTAATTTTTATTTTCCTTGTCTTTTCTGGTTTTCATTCACACATTTAGAGCAACATCAGTTTTGATCCTGTTGCTCCTGGAAGAACTGGGGACTTGTTACAAGAATCACAGAATCACAGAATATTCTGAGTTGGAAGGGACCTACAAGGATCCTTGAGTCTAACTCTCAACTGAATCCCCCATACAGAGCTCGAAGCCACAACCTTGGCATTCTCAACATCATGCTCTAACCAATGCAACTAATCTCTTTTCATAGCTATGTAACCAAAATAAAGAAAGCTGCTTGTTCTTCTTTCACACCACACCTAGTACAGAGCAAGCAGAGCAAAAAATGACTGACTTCCAGTGCTTCTTGTGTTAAAGAAAATAGAAGAAACACTGACAAATGCCAGCTCTTCCCTTGTGCTAGGCAGAAACACTTACCTGTGCATTAATATGCTCATATGCTAGGCTGTGGGAAAGTTCTGATCAAGGGGTGATAAGTTCTTGCATGGATGCTCATCTTGTAAGTGGGGTCTTTTGTGCTGGCTATTAAGCCTGCTGGCTGTTATGCCTTCACTTTGGCCTTTACATAACCAAATTTCAAGAAAAAACACTCCTGATCTTCCAGTCCACATCAACTTCATCTAGAATTAATTTTGCAGATACAGCACAGTCCATGAGACAATATAATATAACAACTAAAATATTATTCTTCAAGGTGATTTTAACTTTGCAGCTTCATTTGCAAAAGAGAAGTCTTCAGGGTAACCTAACTGTGGCCTTCCAGTACCTGAAGGAAGGCTACAAGAAAGATGGAGAGAAACTTTTTACAAGAGCATGTACAGTGTAAAGTGACAGGACAAGAGAGAATGGCTTTAAACTGAAAGGAGATAGGGTTAGATTAGGTATTAGGAAGAAATTCTTCACTGTGAGGGTGGTGAGGCACTAGAACAGGTTGCCCAGAGAAGATGTGGCCGTCACATCTCTGGAAGTGTCCAAGGCCAGGTTGGATGGGGCTATGAATGACCTGGTCTAATGGAAGGTGTTGCTGTCCACAGCAGGTGGTTGGGACTAGATGGCCTTTAAGGTGCCTTCCAACCCAAATCATTCCATGATTTTCAACTTGTGCACTTATTATTGCAGTTCTTTTCACTGAACTCTTCTGTTACTGGGGGATGGTAGAGGGTGCTTTCTATGATTAAGACATGTCTGGTCAGAGAGGAGGCATGGAATTTTCAGCATATGAGTGTGGCTGGATGATCTCCAAGATGACATTGGCCAGAATCTCTGTAGAAGTGGAATTTGGGGCTGTAGTCAACATTTAAGTGTTTCCGAATGGACAGTCCTGGTCTTTGAAAAACTGAAAGGTGCTGTACCCATTATAGCCTTAAACTCATCTGGTTCCATTGAAGATGAACACAGCTCAAAAGCCTCTTGAACAGGCACATGTGAAGATTTTGAAGCCTGTGACTGGTACTTTTGGGACTCTTACTCTTGGCTTTTTACATCTGATTTTTCATAGGCATGCATACATTTGATATAGATTGCACCTTCTGTATGAAGCATGATCCTCTGCAGTCTTGGAAGTGTCTTGTGTCTTCTGCTGTGTTCAAAACAAGCTCATCAGAGGTTTGGCAAATATTGTATTATGTCATTCACTACTGTGCTGGATAATGTGAAGCTTAGCTGAATTACTTGGTAAAAAATGACAGTAATAATCAGCTATCATTGCACAGAGCTTTGCTGTGCTCAAACAAATCAGTTGCCAATTTCTGCCAGACTACATGAGGAATACCACAAATTATCAGCAGCTCCTCGCAGTTCTGTCCCTCGCATTTTGAACAAATGCAGCAATTTCTAAACATGTGTCCTGTTTTCTGAATTCATGTAGGGCCAGACGAATATGTGTCTTCATTGGGTTTTTTGTTTGATTACTAGCTTTTGTTGTTTGTTGCTTTGGTTGGGTTTTTTTGTTTGTTTGTTTCTCATAAAAATCCCCTTACAATCTTTTCTGTACATTATTTTCTTAAAAATTAAAATTTTCTAATGTAAATTAATCAATTTTAGCTATGCTCATTATCCACACAGAACTGCTTTTCTATCCCCAAATTAATAAACATTACAGGGAACTTGTTATTCTTGTGCAGACTGGCTTGATGGCACCTATTTTCTTAGAAGTTTCACCTGAATAATAATTTCATCTTTCTCTCCCAACTTTTGTTGACTGTTATATCATGTGTCCCTGTTCTCAAGTCTCCCTCCTCTTTAGCATTATGAGAGAAAGAATCTGTTAGAAGACACTTTTTCCTTTTTGATAGTGTTTTGTATCTATGAGATCATGTACTGAAGTTTTGTTGGTGAAGGAGCCAGACTTCACCAAAGGGTATTCCCAAGAGATTTGATACCTTTTGCAATCATTACTATTGTGGTGTTGTGCACATGTTGATCAAACTTCTGGCTTCCAGGGTCAAAGGAAAATAATCCTTTTTTGATCCAAGCATGATATGCTCTGTTTTGTTTGGATTTTTTCCCCACTGGAACAATTTTTCTTCAGCAGCTCTTTGTGAAGCCAGTCACTGAAGTGCTGATTTTGTGGTAAAGCAGATCTGCTGTGAGGGTGACTGCTTCTTCCATGTTTGACATTGCTACCCCGGTAGTGTCTGTCTTCAGTGCTTTCAGGGAGTCAGGATTTCTGTCACTTTCAGATCTGTCCCAATCCCTTCCTTTCCTAAAAGGTGGCCAAGGCTGCTTTCTACATCTGTTATCTGCTGTAGCTGCTCCAAGCTCATGCTGTTTGCAGTTTGGGACAAGTGCTTCCAGGCTTTATTGTGCTGCTTGTTTGTGCCTCTAGCTGCTAGAACATCACCAGGTGATCTCACCTCTTGTCAGCTTGTCTGGAGTGCTGTGTCCCATTCTGGACTCCTCAGTGCAAGAGAGACATGGAGCTCCTGAAGCAGGTCCAGTGAAGGGCTACAAAGATGATTAAGGGACTGGAACAGCTCTCTTATAAGGAAAGGCTGAGGCAGATGGGCCTGTTCAGCCTGGAAATGAGATGGCTGAGAGGGGACCTCATCAATGTCTGTAAGTATTTTAAGGGTAGGTGCCAAGGGGTGGACCAGGCTCTCCTCAATGGTGCCAAGCAATGGGACAAGAGGGAATGGGTAGAAACTGATGCTCGGGAAGCTCCACCTGAACATAAGGAGGAACTTCTTTACTATGTGGGTGACTGAGCCCTGCAACAGATTCACCAGAGAGGCTGTGGAGTCTCCCTCAATGGAGATATTCAAGAGCTGTTTGGGTGCAATTCTGTGCAATGCACTTTAGGATGACCTTGCTTGAACAGGGACATTGGACCAGATAAGCCCATTGTTGTCCCTTCCAACCTTACCCATTCTGTGATTCTCTGTGTACCAAGAAAAAGAATCTGAAAAATATGATCACTACAAATTACTTGTGATCATGTTGGTGTGTGTCAGCTGCTGGATGGTAGCAGCCCAAAAGTATGTTCTCATCTCATGACATGTCAAGGTAAATGTCAGACCCCATTTTTCCCTTTAGTGGCAGCACAAACATCCCATACTTCCCATTTGCTGATAATGGGACTATCTGCAATATTCCTGGTGCTGGGGCAGTGCAGGTGTGAGTGTTGACAGTGGTGACCAGATAATTTCAAGTTAATTTATTCTTTTTTCCTTTGGTTTAGTTTTGGTTTTTTAGCTGTTTTTTCCCCAAAGGTGGCCTTTCCAGAGACTTTCCAGGGAGGTTTTCCCTCAGATCAGGAGGGTCTCTGAGCACACTTCCTTCCTTGTTTTCCTGCAGTTAGTTTCCTATGCTCTCTTCAGTCTCTTCAGCTCAGTTTGCTCTCTTGTGTCATCCTCCTTCCAATGCCCTGGACTGCGCTGGCAGGCTGGGGCTCTTCTTTGCTCTCCACCTCAGGCAAGCTGCATGCTGCTGCCTGGCTGCGCTGAGCATGCTGCCACAAGAGCAGCTTTACCTGCTCCTCATTTCATCATGTCTTGAATATTAAATGGCTTTTCTAGTGCAGAAGTTAATGGAGGGTCTCTGGTGGCCAGTCCCTGTGGAGCAGAGACAATCGTCAGCCAGCCCTTCGCCGCCGCCCCTTGGCCACCTGGTAATTGCTGATAGTGTTTAATGCTCACAGGCTGCTTGATTGGGTAGGGCTCCTTCCAAAATAATTAACAGGGTTGCATCTTTTTTCTGCTTTTATTCTTTGAGTACTCATGAAATCAGAAATGTTACGTAAAAGGCAAAGCTTGAAGGGTTTTCCCACAGAGGGAACAGAGCTGTTGTTTTCGGCGTGGACAGGCAGTAAGGTTCCCAAGTGCTCTGAAAGTGTGTCTGTCTTCAGATTTCATAGAACTAAGCAAATGTTGCCCTTCATGCTTTTGTTTTTGCCCCCTAAAAAGACTCTCAAGACTAATACCTCTCAATTTTAACTTAGAAGTCTTGATTTACTTCTCGATTAGGGATAACTATTTGGAACGCAAATGTGTTTTCATACACCGATCAATGTGTTTTTAAGTTAAAAGCTTTTCAGTTTTTGAGACAAAGTCTAAAGATGGAAAATTGGACAAAAAAATACATCTGTCAACTACTTCGCGAAAGATGACTTCCCCGGGTTGACCACAGAGCTACAAATAACTTTGGGGAGAGAAAACCATACTGCAATGCTTTAAGCCTTACATGCAAATTGTGTAGACCAAGACTATGCCATAATCTTCCAAATTTCTAAAAATATATGCCTATTAACAATTCTCCCTGCATTTGGCTCCACTCTCAAAGAGTATATATGGTGTTTATCATATTATCCAATATCTAGTCATCTTATTGCCAAAGGCTAAGAACTAAATGATAAAAAAATTATAATTGTAGAAGGTTTTGAATTGGCTTGAAATTTGGTAAATAATCTAACCAGTACTTTGTTAAGAATGCTATATTTTTTCTTTTTGTTCTTGGCCTGTGCATGTCCTACATACTAATGTCTAAATCAATTGAAGAGGTTCCCAAAGGAAGCTGCGATTCCATTAGCAAGAATATATCCATGGCAGACAACATTTTCAGTTCTGTACAGAGAGGTTTTAGTCTCTGATTTATTTGTAAGACCTTAGGAAATCACTCAGTCATCATTTGTAGCTCAGTGAAGATCTCTGGCTAGTGTAGCGTGTAGCTTAAATGCTACATCTTACATTGATATGGCCAGGCTAACATTTCATATGTAAGGAGCAGCTACCTGCCCTGGTTTTGAACTTAAAGTACACCATAAGCACAAGAATGATTCTTAAGTGAGTTTAACAGCCCAGAAGGTAAGTTTGGTTTTATCTAGGTTGGTAGTTCGGAAGTACCTGTGGTACCTACCTAGGTTATTCCTGGTGCAAGGAACATACACTGTGCTTAGTGAATGGAAAATTTATGGGTGGTGCCAAGCATTCCTCTTGGTCTCAGAGGAAGATGGAGAGATTTGGCATGGTGCATGACTGCAGGTAAGATGAAGGACAATGGAGAAATAATAACAGTTAAAAAAAAAGGGCAGCAAAATGAATAAGGAATATAATACTTCAGAGGCTTTCAAACTAGAGAGACTTTTAAAAGGTAATGAGAACTTACAAAGAGAAAGGTTATGTGTTGGGCAAATGTAAGATATTCAAACCATTTTCAGAAAGAACTGGGTGACCTTGAGGACTGCAGTAATTGAAAAGGACTGAAATTAAACAGTACAAAATGAAAGGTCAGGTAGTAGCTATCTAATAACAAAACCTTTATTGCAAATTGGGATCTTAGCAGCTGTAAATGACAGAGGAAAAAAGTTTCCAAAGGCACTTGCACATCAGAGTTGCTGTAAGTATCCAGAATTATGTATCTGGGAAAAGACTGTTCAGCTAGGCTAGCTCTCTGTCATGGTGGTAGGAGAATATCAATGCCATTCCATGAGGAACGCCAGAAATATTGATCCCAGCACCAGCATCCCAGGCTGCATTAGGCAAAGTGCTGCCAGCAGGTCAGAGAAGGTGATCCTCCCTCCCGCTCAGGCTTGGCAGACACCTGGAGTGCTGTGTCCAGTTCTGGGCTCCCCAGCACAAGAGAGACATACTGGACACACTGGAGCAAGCCTAATGAAGGACCATGAGGATGATTGAGTGCTTGGAGTGTCTGATGTATGAGGAAAGGCAGAGAGAGCTGGGACGGTTCAGCCCAAGGATGAGAAGGGGGATTTATTCAATGTATATATGATGAGGGGAGTAAAGAAGATGGACCCAGGCTTTGTCAGCAGAGTCCTAGTGATGGGACAAGAGGCAATGGGCACAAACTGAAACATGAAATTTCATTTAAATGTGAGAAGAAACTTTTTTTACTGTGATCCTTACTGAGCCCTGAAACAAGTTGCCCAGAGAGGCTGTGGGGTTTCCATCCTTGGAGATATTCAAAACCAACCCAAGCATGTCTCTAAGTAACCTAGTCTCAGTGACCCTACTTTGAGCAGGGAATTGGACTAGCTGACTGCCATAAAGGCTTTCCCACCTCAGCTGACCTGCGCTTGAGTGATTCTGAGGAGATGGATGCAGAGTGCAGAGAGGGGTCACAGGGATGAGAAGGGCCCTAGAGTGCCAATCCTGCATGGTAGGCTGAAAGTTCTATCTAAAAAACATATGCACTGTATGAAGGGGAGATTTAAACACCAAAGGGAACTGTTTATTGCAAAAGGCCATGGTCACACAAATAGCTGGGTTTATGCTTGCCATAAATAACTGGAAAGTTGAAGTCAAAAGGGGTTATTTATACATCAGAGCAATCACATTTTCTATCAACTTTCCAGGCAGCAGGGACAAATGAAAAAAAAAAGGTAGCAAAATCTAACTTTTTTAAAAACAGCTGGTAGAAATCATTGGAAAAGAAATGCTACAATGCAATATCTTCATGAAATGGGGGTCCTTCAGTCAGGACCACGCAAATGTAGAGGTCCCATCTGGATTACTCCAATTTCTGTTGTCTTGAGGAAAAAGAGAATGCTAAGAAGCAAAGTTGTTGATCTCTGAACTCATATCCATATGACATTACTAAAAAGGATATATGACATTTTCTCTATGTGAGAACATAGAGAAAATGAGGAATCCAAATGCATAAGAACATACAGATCTTCTGTAGTTTAACTGGTTTAGCCATGATAGAGACTTGAGCAAAATCAGTCATAGATATTGTAACCCTGCTGCTCTGGTGGGACTCAACGGGGTGAGAGGCCTGAAGACAGCATTTTGAAAATATAAAACATGTTTAATTTAGCTTTAAACTGAGCCTTTCTTCTCTTTCTTTGGAGTCCCCTTTTAACACATTAGAACAGGAGATAATGGTTTAGGTTCTTTTTCAAATGCCTTGCTGAAAATCTCCAGCTCCAAAAAGTTGTGTTGGAAAGTGCTCTTTCACTTCTCAGAATGAAAATTCCAGCTAAAATTCTTCTTGTTCTGTCACTTCTTTTAAAGATAGAAATTGGCTGTGGCATTTTTGGCCTCTGTTGATTGTCTATTATGTGAGAAGGCTGTTCCAAGGATAAGCTACAGGGTTTTTTTCTCTCTACTGTGGCCTGCCTCTAGAAAGTATTTTCTAGCACCTCTTCTTTCAGATTCCCCCAGAAAATTCAGTTTTGTCCCAAAGCTCCAAGTCGAATGGAATAAAATGCATCTGCAGAACTTATCCTTTGAGCATAATCTCTACATCCACGCTTCTGTGATGTACAGATTGTTCAAGCTATGTGGACAATTGGACAGGACAGAAATTCCATGAAATTGATAACAATTACACTTCACACAATTGTTAAAGCAAATTGTTCTCTTCACAATACCTAATTACTATAATCTATATTGAAACATCTGTGGGAAAACAGAAGGCAAAGAGAAGCACTTCAGAATAATTTTGTAAAGCTGTAAAATAAATAAGTAGATTAATAGCTCCAGTCCCAGGTGCTTGAGTGTTGATCAAAGCCCAGAGAGCCTGCAGCATCTAGGGCTTCCTCTTGATGGTAATGGTTGCTTACAGCCCTTGCTTCACAGTTCTCAGTGACAGGTTTGATGAGTACAATTGCTCCTGGTTGGCTATTTGGCTTTGACTCCACTTGTGCACTTCTCTTTTTAGAACAAGAAAATATCTTGCATGTCAGAGTTGTCTATTGTACAGCCTTTCGGGTACCTGCTGCTGAAATATCCTCTGTCACCTAAGACTGGCTTGGCATTGCTCCAACCTGTGAAGTAAAGCTGCTGCGGAGCTGCTGAGACAGGCTCACTGCTCCTGTTGGGAGCTGCTCTCCTTGCTCACCCTCATGCAGGCACAGCTCAGTCCCAGGCATTTTCCAGCTTTGCTCTTGATGACGGGTTCCTCAGCTGAGTGTGCTTGAGACACACCAGAACACTTCCTTGTTCTTTTGATGCATTCAGGTTCATCCTTTGGCCAAAACCAGGAACAGCAATGGTGGCTTTTTCCTCCTCTCAAATAAGCTGGAAAGAGCTTCACAGTCTGTGAGATCTTTAGCTGCTTACTGCAGCACATGTGCCAAAGCTGTTTGCAGGCAGCACAGGGAGTTTGATGTCATGTCTGACACTGAGCCTGCTCTCCCTTCCAGTTCATTTGCCCTGTTGTGCCTGCCAGAGTGTGGTGGTGTTCCTGCCCAGGCAACACTTGATTCCTGCTGCAGCCAAGCTTCAGTCTTCCCCGAATCTTTGATGACTCAAGTTTCTGCCAGCAAGTTCTATTAAGTTCTCTGTCACACTGAAAAAAGGAAGGACTCGTGCAGACTTATAAAGCTTTCACCTGCTTGTAGGCAAGCGCTGAGGAGTGTCTGTGGATGTGCAGTGACTTACATCTGCTGGGGTGCTGATGTCTTCTAGCTACATTTGCAGGCTCACCCAGACATCGATGCTTTATCATAGCTTTGTTCTCTACTGTCAGAAGCATTGCACTGCAAACCTTCCAGCATACCTAGCATGTAAATCTTCACCTGTGCAGCTTCAAATTTAGTCAGTATCTCCAAATTTGCTCAGTAGCTCATGCTGGTAGAGAAACACCAACAGGTTTGACTCTGCATTGAGACTCGGGTTGAATAGAGGGGGACTCAGAAAAATTGGGCAATGTGGACTTTGCTGCAGGTAAATAACACAGGCCTGATATTCAGCAGCTGAATACATTTGTCATCAATTTTATCTTACTATATAGCATTAGGATGCAGGCTGCATTTCAATTCCTCTTACAGAATGGTTTCACTCTGTGTCCTGTTTGAGTCCCTTCAATGGGCAGCATTGCAGGAAGGAGGAGCCGCCTAAGCCAGCTGTTTCATGAGCTGAGGGTTGGGTTTCTTTACCAGAGGAGACTTCTTGGTATATTGACTGATCCCAGTGTGATACTAGCAGTATTGCCACTATGTAAAAGGGAATATTCCCTTATTTCCAGTGGAGAGATGGTAGGATTCATTGCAAGGGCTTTTTCTGAATGTGTCTGGGACCATGTGTGCAGCTCTGGCTTTGGACTGGAAAAAGTCTGGAGAAGAATTACTGTGGGTAACAAGGGAAGGAAGAGCTTGTCATACCAGAAAAAAACTAAAGGAGCTTCTCTTGTTTAGCTTAGTTAAATGGAGTCTGGAGATGATGCAGCTGCTGTCTATGAAAATGCTGGTGGGAAGAATAGGGATATTCTGAAAACACAAAATCATGTGAGAACTGAAGATATATAAGTGGGCTAGGAGCAAAATCAAGACAAAAAAGGAAAGGTGACTCCCCATGACAGCAGACAAGGAGGAGCCCTTCAAACAATACACAGCTCTTGCTTCCAAAATGAAGCTTATTGTGGCTATGAAACAGTTTTATAGAGTATGATGCCAGTGGCAGACATCTGTCATGAGGAATTCTATTCCTTTAGTATATTCAGTTGCTAAACATGCTTTTAAGTGCCAGTGATTTTCCTCTCCAAGGGAAGATAGCCACCACGAGAGAGCTTGGCACACAGGCAAAGTGTGCAAGAGCAAAGTGTCAAGGGATCCATTAGCCTTTTTGTAAGAGTGTTCAGTGGCTTGCTGAGGTCCCTGCTGCTCTGGACACTTAATTGTAATATGTACCCAGATTACAGGCAGAATAAAAATGACATGGAAACAAAAACAAGCTAGCAAGCAACCAACAGAAAATCAGTTCATTGAAATCCAGTCCTTTGTACTCGGAGACTGGTGGTGTCACAGTCCCCAGAGCTGTGTGTTGTGCTTCCTCTTGGGAAGTGCAGTAGTGAATTGGCATCCTGTGAATCATGGCATGCTGTGAAATATGGGTTTAAATTTCACAGAACAGAGATCTGTTGCAAAACTCTTGTTTGTTTGAGGTTTGCTCTTTATTTCTTCCATTGTCTAGAGGAACTTAGATATGGGAATATTAATATTTTACATCCATTCACAGACAGGTCTTTTTTCACTCAGGTCCCTGCTAGCAGATGTTCCTTATCTTTTGCCTTTTAGAGAATTGCTATTACTCTCCAGCTGTCCCTGTTTTCCTTCAGTTAGGGATCCAGTTGCAGACCTAAATAAAGAGAATTTTCTTTCACATCTTGTTGTACTTTAAAAATAATTTTATTATCCCTCAGACCTCAAGGATTCTCCACATGTTACATTTAGGTGGACTTGTGGTTAATGGCCAAATCTAATAAAGGTGACTTTTCCTGTTCCCACATCCTCTGACATACTTTTATCCCTTACAATTTTCTATTTTCTCAAACTACAATGGAGGCCTGTCTGCCACCTTTAGTTTCTTTCTGAGCTATCTCCATCATTCCTGCTCTGGTTATTAACCTAGCACAGTATTGGCAGTGTTGTTTTAACTGTAGAACTGTGGTACCTTATGTATTCTGATGGTATCATGGGTGAAAAGGAACTTCCTGCTTCTTTCAAGTTAATGTTGAAACAATGATGACTGGTTTTTTCCTTTTTTTTNGTTTGTAAGCAGCCGGGAGTTTAGGGTGCCAAAAACTTTCAGATATTTTGCTTTTTTATCCTGAAAAATGCACTTCAAAAATATTTATATGTAAGAGAAAACACTCCAAAACTCACATTCACAGTTCTCTTTTACTTCTCTTTTCAAGTCTGTTTCTGTAGCCCTTCCCCTCTCCAGAGGACCCATATTTTTTGAGTAAGAACATTACATTATGCCTGAAGCCTGCCTGAAGCCAAGGAAAGGTCATAAACTGGCTGCACTGAATCTAGGTGTATCTCACAGCTCTCTGGCAGGTTAAGCAAACTTAGATAACTAGAAAGAATTTTTCTTGGAGGAGCATTTTATTCTGAGAAATATTTTATTTTATCCCTTTTGGGTTAAAAGGGATCTAGAAAATGGTCTGGAAATAGGAGATTAGGTGAAGGCAGCTGATTGTCCAGGTTAAATGCAGGCATGGTCTGTCCTCTTTTAATATCCCTACTTAGATGAATTTGCCATGCTTTGTTAGTAAGAAGTTAATGAAATAGTTTGTGCATCACAGGAGGTTAAGTGCATGTAATTCCAGCAAATCAAACCAGAGCCTGAAGAGTTGCTGCCTCGGGACCATACTGTCTCCACCAAGAGCCAGCAGTGCATGCTTGGATGAAGCAGGTAAGAATGATCACTGTCCTAGAGTGACACCTCTGATCCCAGCACCCACTGGTTTAGGGACTGTCTGGATGTGGTCGTGTCGGTATGGTATGGTATGGTATGGTGTGGTCCCATCAATACGGCTGAGTTTAATGGCCACAAATGACTGATCATCTTGGGGCTCTCAAACTTGCTCAACCCTTCAGCCTTCACAATGTCCTGTGCCAGTGAGTTCCACAGTGAAGTCATGAATATTGCAGAAAAAGGGGTTGATTTTACTTCTTAAGGTTGTGAGGTGATGTGGGTTATAATTCATAGCTTATACTTCAGGATGACGAGGAGGCCATGGCTGCAGAGTTTGCTGGCATGATGCAGAATTACTGCTCGCCAGCCAAGCCCCCCAGCCATGGCAGCACAAAGCTGAGGGCTTATTAGCACTGCATTTGGGGACCCAGCCTGACACCGTCTACTTTCACATCTCTCCAGTGACCACTGTCTATCACTGTAGCAACTCATCCAGCATGAGCTCTGAGCACCAAGCTGGGAACAGATATACCCACTCTCTTCCTTGAGGAAGGGATGGAGCTGCAAGCCAGGCATCCCTGTGGGGAAAGAGTGATCAGATTGATACTTAGCCTGAGTTAGGCGAAATTAAAATTTCTTTTGTACAGAAGTAGAAAACAAATTATATAAGTGAGGGAACAACTGAGAGTCAATTCCTCTGTTAAAGCCAAAACGACATAATGGAAGGCAATATGAATCTTTGGCTCTTGATGTAGAACTGAACGGGTCCCATCTATTTATCTACTGGTTCTTATTTACAAAATTGTCACTTTTTCTTAGAGGTAAGCAGTGCTGCAGTGATCCAGTCTGTGCCCTTTGAGTTTCAACCCGTCCAATGTGCTCTGCCTGGGGAATGAAGCAGCTGCTTCCCAACTCAGCTGTGCTTTCCTCAGGGGACTTAGTAGCATTTATGCACTTGAATCTTCTTGGCTTTCAGTTTGGTTCTGGATGAAGTTTAAGGGTTGATTTTCAATGTAAAATAGTTTACATCTTGGTGGTGAACTTGGTTCTCACAGTATGATGCTGAGGGATCTCGGATAACTGCCTTTGTAGATGGAAAAGATATGGTATTGCTGGTGAGGACCTCACCACCAAAATTTTCACTCTTTTTTGTTTAATCCTGAATGGCTTCTATTATGTTTACTTTTGAATCTCATCTATTTTTCTGTGGAAGGCCCTGGGGTCTCTGTTAGGAAATGAAACATGCCTGGAACTTGTCCCAGTATGGGGTGGTCCACGTCCATGGCATTAAATTCTGACCCCTCCAGCACAGTGTGGCCAATTGCTGATTGTACTTCTTAGCTATGCTATTTCCTGTGCCAGGGAATATTTGGGAGCTTTCTAGATGACTTGGAGCAAAACTGTCTCAAGGATCCCAGTAACAAACTAACAGTCCAAGCCTTCAATTCCAGTGGTTGGGAACATTTCCTGGCACTACTTAATTTAGATGACAGATTGCCAACAATTAGGGTAAGGTTTGCAGAAGAACTAATCATTTTGAGTTCTTGCTAAGGTGTTGCTGAAAATGCTGATATTTCTAATTACAGGCTTGGAGACATCTGGGGAGAACTTTGTCACAAATAGGCAGCCTCAGATAAGAAAAGTGTGATTCCCCAGAGCAAGAACTGTGGTCCTTGGGCATTTGATCTGTGTGATGACAAAAGAGGTGGGAGAGGATTACTTCAGAGTGCTGATACATCTGTGATACCTCACAATTTGTTTGGCTGCACTGTGTGGGGTCCAGCAAGGAATGCTGGATCACCATGAGCAATGACAAGTTCAGAAAGGATGGGTAATCACTGAAGCAAAAAGATACAGGTGATTTAGAGGAACAATTTCTGAAAAAGCGGCAAGCTGGAACCAGACTGTCTTTGTGGCGTATGGTTAGTGCTCTTTCTGAGAGTTTATGTCAGGTAAGTCCAATGCCTATGCTGTCTGATCAGAACTGGATTTGACTCTAGGAATGAAAGTTCAGGAGAAACGTGACAAATATAAAATATTAGAGGTCAGGAGAAATGCCATTTCAGTTTATTTCAGGCATCCATCAGAAGTTCTAGCTGGTGTTGTTGTTATTCTTTCAAAAAGCTTACCTGGGATTTTGTGCCCCAATCAGCTTCATTCAGATTTAGAAGGGCAAGGCTGAGGGAGCTCTGGCTGTTGAGGGAATGGGGAAGATGATATAAAAGTGGTCATTTGGATGTGCAGGTGTTTGGCAAAAGAGCTTAAAGGATTAAATTCTACTGGGAAATAAACCAGCAGCCAGCCCAACTCAATGCCTCGTGCGGTGGTCTCTGCCTCCAGCAGCAGATTCCCAGCAGCTTTGCACACAGCCAACAGTTCTATGGTAATAATTCCAAAGTTTCTTTAAAAAGAAAACTTTTCTTCTTGCCTAAGGGCAAGAACTGATTTGTCTTGTGGGTTTCGTTAGTAACTAATATATTTTGGTTCTACTCTAACCTAAAGTAAATCCCAGAAATTTAGGTTAAAGCCTGACTTTTTTTAGTCCAGAGATTATTAAAAACACTGAGTACCAAACAGCTTTCCTTTCCCTAGCCTTATGGAAGGCTGAGGTATGTTCTATGTTTTAAGTCACACAGGATGTCACTCAAGATTTCATTAATCTGAGGTTTGCTTCATAAAAAATTATGATACTGTCGTGGGATCTTGAACACAGTCATACTGAGCTTTCCTGAGCACCACTGCACCCTGCATTTCAAACACATATCTGGGTGACATTTCCTAAAACTACTCCAGATTCTTAAATTGGGAAACACAGAGTTACATTGAGCATGGTCTTACTTTTGCTGATTAAAGGTCAGAGGGAAAATGTTATTAGGAAGAGCTCAGAAGGGTCATTCATCTTCTCTATATTGCAGAAGCTCAATATTGCAGCAGGATAATATTGCAGCAGGATAAAAAATACTTGAAATTCTCTGGACACAGCTTTAGGAGTTCCAGAGCACTTGGGATAGTAACAATCATATTCTGTGATTGATGTCAGATTAGGGAAAGTCTTTACGGGGAATTGATGGGCCCCCACTAGTTAGTGTTCTTTTTTTGTGCCGTATCTGGACCAGCCTCTGGGAGTTAATTTGGGAGCTGGTTTGTGAGTTAGGAGAGTCAAATGCAGCTTTGGCTTTTTTACTCTATGGAATTGACATGTAGTTCAATGTGAACTGAACTTCATGAACTTGTTTTGTTTTTTGATTGTAGTAAGGATTGCAGACTTTTTGATTGTAGTGTCCTGAAAATGTTTGGGAAATGATTTATTGTTCCTTTTCTTTCTTCTCTCCTCGGTTGGATCAGCTAGTAAAAAAAATCAAAATAATTGTCATCCAATCCCTGAGTAAATAGAACTTCATTATATTGAGGTGTGTTCAATAGTGTTTTTAGGCCTGGAGATGTTCCCCATGCACCTTTATATTTATTGCTGTGCAAATCATTAGAAGATGCACAACTGTTTTGCAAAGATATGCAGAGAGTAGTGACACAGTCCAATTCCTGAATTACAAACTGCAGTTTTACAGAAGCGCACAACACAGTTTAAAAAGATCCAAAGGGAAAACTTTATTAGGCAGAATTCATGTACTCCTTTTGGACTCTGAGCAATGCAACTACCACAGAGGGATACAGCATGTTTAAGAAAGAAGAGACTTTAATTAGAACCTCGCTTTTATCTCTCTCTTTGGAAAGGGGCACAGCTCATGTCACAATTTTAAAACTACTGTACTTTTTAAAGAAACTGGGTTTTAATTGCAGGTCTCAACCTGAATGCATCTACTGCTGCTTAGCTTATCACATGCTGCAAGTATATAGCCTGTGGGAGTGGAACAGCAGGACTTGCATTGATTTCCAAACCTCTCTGCATTAGAGTTATAAACTTTGTAGGGCACTTTGGGTAGTTGCCCATCAAAAATCACATTTGACATTTCGTCTCTCAGCAGTACAAACAGAAGTCAAGGGATGAGGAAGCTGTAACAGATCACTTTGTGCCAGGTTATTGCCTGCTTGGTCTATTATATGCTCTTTTCTTTTTCATGCGGAACATATTATAGAAGAATGAGAAATTAGGTAAATATCACACGGCGTTTCAGATGTGTATGTGGAGATTTGTATTCAAACTGTAGAAGTGGTAGGTCAGAGACTGCTGTTTACAGCAGTGCTTGATTAGAGGGAAATACTTTTTTCAGAAATCATCCAACAAAATGTAGCTCTGTGGTACTGTCATCCCTTGAAGCGAGGAATCAGCCCTAATCCTTTCAGACCAAACTGACAGCAATTTACAAAATGCAGCCCTGTTAGTGTGATGCTTGCAAAGTTTTCTTCCTTTCATCTGTTCAGTAAGCTTTAGGTTTTCATTTTTCCAGTGTTTGATTCTGGGGCTTCAGCTTGCGTCAGTCACAGACTTCCAAACTCTGTGTCTTTAGTCCCCTTGTGATGACTGTACTGCAGGCCAACATCCTGGATCAGTAATAGTGTGGCCAGCAGGATCAGGACAGTGACTCCCCCTGTACACTGCTGAGGCCACACCTCAAATCCTGTGTTCAGTTCTGGGCCTCTCACTGCAAGAAAGACATTGAGGGGCTGGAGTGTGTCCAGAGAAGGGCAAGGGGGCTGGGAAGGGTCTGGAGCACAAGTCCTGTGAGGGACAGCTGAGGGAGCTGGGGGTGTTTAGCGTGGAGAAAAGGAGGCTCAGGGAGGACCTTATTGCTCTCTGCATCTGCCTGAAAGGAGGCTGTAGCTAGGTGGGGACTGGTTTCTTCTTCCAGGCAATAAGACAAGAGGAAATGACCTGAAGTTGTGCCAGGAGAGGTTTAGATCGGACATCAGGAAAATTTTCCTCATGAAAAGGGTTGTCAAGAACTGGAATAGGTTGCCCAAGTTAGTGGTGGAGTCACATCCCAGAAGGTATTTCAAAGATGTGTAGATGTTGCATGTGGCATTATCAGATTTATGGTCGGACTCAATGATCTTAGAGGTCTTTTCCAAGCTAAACTGTTCTATGACTATATGATCACTTGAAAATGTGATAGGAACCAGTCCCTCTTCTCAGCTAGATGAGATTAATGAGGCAGTGTTAATTAGCTGTGGTCCATATTTTGCAGCACTCTGTGAATGCTGTCTTTTCTACAACCACAGAAGTGGCAGAATACAGCCCTGCCTTGAGGGCACTTTTTGAAGCCTAGTATGGAGATTTAACCACACAGTTGCAGTTCAAGCCAGTGACAATTGCACCCCTAAGCATAAACCCTGCTCACTGCTCTGAAAAAAAACATCTAGACACATCTGACTCTGAAGTGAATAACAACAGAAATGTTTGGCACTTCTGAAGCAGTTAACATCTGCTCTTATATTAGTTAATTAACAGAGCAATATTAAGCTTTGGAGAAGCCTTATCTTTCATCAGATGTAAAAAATAAAAGGAGATAGCCCCGCTGACACAAGACTTGCTCAGGCTGCACACCAATGATCACTAAACTGCATTTTTAAGCCTCCCATTGGCTTAGCCCATCTGGCTAAGGGCCCAAGTGTGATTTGTCCACATTAGTCACACTCTGCCTGGTTTTAGATAAGATTCAGCTTCTCTTGACCCCTTCTAAATGACATTGTGGAAGTAGGATTGCAGCTGCTCTACCTCACACCAAAACTTGCATATGTTGGCTTTGCATATGCGTATCTGACCAAGTGTCCCCCTCAGTTGTTCAACATTAGTTAGAAACTACGGGACTTCAGCTAATAGTCATTGTAAGGTAAATGTCATGAACTTCTTTAGCAGTAGTACCTATACACCTCTTCCAATACTAAACATTTTTCTCTAGCAACATTTCCGTCAGAAAGGGACAGTGTATTGTCACATCTCAGTGACATGGAGCTGAGGTACACGACTTGAATTCCAGCTCCAGATTCAAACACATACATTCGATAATTCCATGCTCCTGTTACAGCTGATGGAGATCTAGTTCATCAACCCCATAGAGCCTGGAGAGGAGTTATCTTCATGCTAAAATAGATAACTATTGGCTCCCCAATGAATCACGGAATGTTTGAGGTTGAATGGACCTCCAAAGGTTATCTAGTCCAACCCCCCTGCTCAAGCCGCGACACCCAAAGCTGGTTGCCCAAGATCATTTCAGTTGGCTTTTGTATAGCCTCAAGGATGGAGACTCCACAACCTCCCTGGACAGCCTGTGCCGGTGCTTGCTCACCCTCACAGTAAAAATGTATTTCCCTACTTGTGTATAAGGACCTGTGTGAAAATGGGAATCACTCAGAGCAAGTGTGACAGGACACTTCAGCCACACCTTCAGCTGCTCAGCACAGCATGGTACAGCAACAGACGCCTGCAAATGGAGGTCAGTTGTTATTCTGGGCCAGCTCAGGAGATTTGCTTTAGGAATTAGCTTGATCAAGGACCAGTAAATCAAGGACCTCTGCATCACATGTTCTTGGGCAGGACAGATTAACTCACAGAATGGTTTTGGCAGTGCCAAAAAGTGAACTCACTTCTCCAAAAGACCACCTTTCTTACTGCTGTAGACAGTGATCTATCTCTCCTCTTTATTCAACTGGAAATGAAACGCAAAAGGACAGCAAAAATGTCTGTACATGCTCATTCTGAAATCCCAGAGTTGTGTCACTTGGAGGGTGAGGGAGAATAAAACATTAGTAAGACACAGAGGCCTAACTTGTGCAGTTCGTATCAAATTGTTCAATAAAACACACACAGATGGAGAAGACTGCAAATATTACTGTATTGACATAACATGCCCACTGGGCCCTGTGATTGAAGTAGCAACCAAGCTATAGAGAGCATACCTGCCCAGAGTTGAGAGAGAAATGAACAGAGAGACAACCGTGAGCAGCTAATACTCAA
The DNA here is from genome assembly GCA_013397955.1 of Grantiella picta. Classification (NCBI taxonomy): domain Eukaryota; kingdom Metazoa; phylum Chordata; class Aves; order Passeriformes; family Meliphagidae; genus Grantiella; species Grantiella picta. The sequence continues at coordinate 673,503 of VZRM01004164.1, forward strand.
TAAAGACAAATGTTAGAGAGGCTATTTAGATAAGAGAAATGGAAAAAGTGTCTCCTTTCCTGAAAGAGAGATTGGGAAGGGTACTTTATGATCATTAAGAAATGTCTTGTTTTCAGATAAGCAAGGAAACGTGGAAATAAGAAATAGATCTCTGAATATTCCTGCAAAAATTACCAGAGGTCTTACAGAGATTAAGGTAGTTTTAAAGAAAACAAATCCAACGACCCCAGAATTCTGAAATTAGGCTGGATATAGAAATACATGAGAAAAATAAAAGAACATAAAGCAAAAGAACATATATTTTCCTCAGCAGTTTTCAGTTCTGCATCTAGGCACTGACATAATTTAGAATCATAGAATTATAAAGGCTGGAAAACACCTTTAAGATCATCAAGTCCATTCATCAGTCGAGCACCACCACCATATTCACCATTAAACCATGGCCTCAAGAGCTATATCCACACATTTTTTGAACACTTCCAGGGATGGTGATTCTACCACTTCCCCGGGCAGTCAGTAACAATGCTTCACAACCCTTTCAATGAAAAAAAAATTCTAATATCTAATCTAAACCCACCCCAGCTCAACTTGAGGCCATTTCCTCTTCTCCTGTCAAATTTGGTGTGCTAAATTAGAGAGGGAAAACAATCAAATTATCTCTGTCTCAACTGGACTCAAGTGTTGCTGGAAAGCCAGTTGGCAAACCTCTCCTCTGTTTTGCATCCTCTTTGTGAGAGAGCACCATAAAGCACCTGGCCATTTATCTAACTTTAAAAAAAAGCCAGCTAAGGTTTATCCATTTTCCTGGTGTTGCTTGATACACTTGAACCTAAATTGTGTTGCTGCCTAAATCCAGATAAGAAGCTGGAATTTCTGCACTACGTTCGAGTCATAAAAAAATCATGTACTGTAAACATGCTTCTGTGCAATGTGTTGGAGGATTTACGAAAAAAAATTTTTTCCTTTTTTTTTTTTTTCCTGTGCTGGGCCAATACAAGTGAGTGAGCTCAAAAAAGCCATGCTCAGTTATTTTTATGCTTACTCCATGATATTTCTCTGGAGCAGCAATTTACGGGGGTAACGAGCTGCAGCTCTTGTACTGGTATTTTGGCTGTTTATTTACTGATGATAATATTTAGCTAGTTTTGCTTACTGCAGTCCTGGACCCTATAGCTGCAAGGATCCAGAGAGTGATTTGTACACATGGTTCTTTTTCTGGGTCATCGTATTTATGGCATCTTGGTCTCTGAACAGCCCAGGCAGCAGTGAAAATGCTACATAGGATCTATGTATGTGGAGACATCTCTATTTTTTCTGTACAGCTGGACTGCTGAAGTTAATGCTAAGGTTAAGTGACTACAGATGCTTTAGGCCATCACAAGGCCCCATTGGTTTAATTTATCAGGAAGCTGAGTGAACCTCTGGCCTGTAGCAGTAATTTCTGTCTAGCGAGAGGCAAATGCATGACATTTTACTGCATCTGATGGTCACTGCATGACACACCTATTCCAGCTCTCTCTTTTCATGCCACAGAACCAGGCAATTCTCCCTCAACTCATCCCAGAGATGCAGTGTCATATGGATCAACCTGTGATTGCCTCACTTGGTCAAACTTACATTGAAATGTGCAATTCTTTTTCATCACGGGTAATTGTAGTAGTTATGTGACTAAATAATAGCCTTAAAGCCTTGTATTTGTTGTTTAGGACGAATGTATTTTCAGAAAATAATGTCTTCAGGAAGATAAAGCACTCTGACTGCATATCTCATTTCCTCCTGATTACTCCTGTTCCTTGTATTGTAGAAAGTCCACTTTGCTCCATCCTGGATGCCTGTCTGAATCACAAAGATCTCTATTAGATTTTGCACTTCTATCCTCTTTTGATGGACAGCTCCTATCTTGACCAGAAAGCAGGATGGAGATCTATGGGGAATGACAGAAATGTTTGGTCTGGCCAAGTCTCACAACTACTTCAAAGCAAAGATATGAAACTATTTTTATATGGCATATAAAGAGAATGTACTACTGTATAAATAGAATATATTAATTACCATGTAAAATGTTATTATTCTGACACCAAAGAGCCTCTCTCTTTCTTCTCCTCTCCTCTTTTGGCCCAGCCAGACTTTCAGACCCCAAGCATGTGCTGCCCCCACTGCTGCCTCCACTTCTTCTTCCCCAGGAGGGCTGGGGAGATGCCACTGGAGTGGATACTTCTCATGCCATCTTGGTGTGGCAGCGGGGAGGCACCACATACAGCAAAAGAAATGGGGTGCCTCTGGTGCTGAAATGAGCTGGACTGACAAGGCCTTTAGGTGGCCATTGTGAAAGGCAGAGGGAACATCTCTGAGTGAAGGACACTTGCAGAATACATCAGGGTGCCTGAATGCTTCCAGTTTCACCTGAAACGAAGACTTCAGCCATATGCTCTGCAACACTACATTGGCTGTTGATTAAGTCTGTTTGCCATCAGGTTTCTAATTACTTTCTCTTCCCTTTTTTGTTTTTGCCATTTGCAGCAGGTACTTGGTTTTTTATGACGCTACTGTGCACGTGCTTGAGTGTTCTGGCTTGTACAGAGGCTTTTTCTGCACCTGCTTATTCTGTGATTTTTCCTTACAGAGCTGCAAGTTCACATTAACATCAGTGAATATCCCGATGTATTTGCATTTTGTGATTTAAACATGAATGAACAGATCCTTTTACTGATGTGCTCAGAGACATCGGTAAGGGGTGTGGTATGGCAATCTGGGTGATGAAGATTTGTTATGACATTCTTCCTAAATTATTGAATCTGTCTTGCTCTATGCTAATTAGATCCCTCTGTTTGGTGATAAAACCAGACCTGGCAGAAAATGGGAACTTAATTGCTTTCACGAAACATTTAGACAATAATAGACCTATGAACAAGTAGTTACCTGGATTTACAATGCAGAAGCCTTACAATCTCCTTTATTTTTAAGCAGTTGTAAAATTAGTTAATAAATGAGCAATAAATGCAATGTATTTAAATAATTTCGTGCAGTATGTTCTGGATTTTTGCAGTTAAAAAGTAGTTTGGATTAACTTTATTATGAAGATAATGGCATAATATGAAAATAAAAATGTGTGCTCTAATGAATCAAAATGGATTAAATTATTGAGAAGCTTGTATGGGATTTTATTTGATCCAATTTCATCGACTACTTTTCTTAATGATCTTAAAGCAAGAGGAAGCTGCATGATAATGAAAGTAGCAGTTTCATTGAGATCAGAGAATAAACGGAGATAATAAATGCTACAAAGGGATCTAGACTTACTAGAAATTTGAGCAGAGAATAACAAACTGAAATAAAACATCAGAGATGCTAAGTAGTAAATACAAAGGCCAGGGAACTGCAAGAGCAGAAACTCTGTATAAATTGAAGAGAATTCAAAAAAGAAGGAGAAAATATATTTGATTGCCGTAGAGGTGGGTGCACAGAGAAGATTAAAAGAGCAATTCACCTGCCCTGCTTTGTGATGGGAAGGTCTGGGGTCGAGGCTGTTGTATTCTTATGTGTTGGTTCATGGGAAATCTGTGTCACAGTTCAGAAACCAGCTTTACCAGGATAACGTGGGAGCTGTGAATCTTGCCTGCTGACACATTTCTGCAAACCGGTTCTGCTCAAATGCTCCAGAGGCACCACACTTCAGTACAAGCCTTGCATGCAAGGTGTCTTGGGAGGGAGAGCAGGCATTTGTCTGTGAAGGCTTGAAAGGTATGAGCTGAAAGGATCAAATGCACCACTAGCAAGACCAAATTCCAGCCTGTCAGATTCAGCTCAGTAGTTTCAAGAGCATTGTAAGGAGCAAATGAAGAAGAGATCCAAACTAAAATGTCAAATCCAAATGCTCCACATTGGTTTGGATTCATGTATAGACTATGTGCTCACTTTCTCTGTAAGGAAAGAAACTACACACTGAATATGAACATCTCCCTAGTGGAGGTAAAAACCTTTTCTTGAATTTTCCCCCATTTTATAGTCCCAGGATTTCTTTAACTGAGTAGTCTTGGGTTTTATCCTCTTTTTCCTGCGCTCACCTAACAAGTCCAGTTCTCTTCCACTCCTCCAGGTGGCCAAGGTCATCTCAGCAGAAGGGCAAACTCGCTCTTCAGAGGAATATTGTTGGGCACACTGGCAATGTGCCATTTAGGTCTGGGCCTGACCTGGACCAGAAAGGAGCACTAGCAGAGGAGAAGCTCTTTCTCTACCCTGTATGAACAAAATGTCATTGCAATGGGTTTTGACTTTGATTTCCAAATCAATCAAGCAGGATATTTCTGACATTACTTCAATCAAGATATGGTGGTAAGTTGGTATTGTTTGCATCTCCTTTTACCCATCACTCTGCAGGCATGATACCACATCTGCTTAGTCTCCACATGCTGAAGTTCAGCTCCAGAAGGTACCAGGTGAGGACAGCCTCAGAGCTGTTCCAAGTTCTCACCAGTGCAGTGGGAATGTCTGCACAAAAATGCAAGGGTTTACATCAATCCTTAAAACCCTTTCTTTAAATAGATGTTAAAAGGTAACTGTGACACGATTCACAGCAGCAGTTAGCCACCTTATTTTTGTGTGAGGAAAAAGGAGCAGACAAAAGGAATAGTTGTCAGATTTTCAGTCCCTGGCCTGGTGCTCAGGTGTGGCAGGTAATGTGTGACCCTGTGTGAGACATTTCAGTGCCTGGTATGGGCTTGAAGTGCAACAGCAGAGTCGAGTGCTTCAGCCTTCCTTGCAGCGAGGGCTGCCTTTAGGAGCTGCTGGTAACCTGTGGTTTGAACATGGGCAGCAAATGTCCCCACTGTCCCAAAGCAGAGCCAGGACCTGGCCACGCTGGTTGATGCACAGATGCAACTGCTTGTCACTCTTTTGAACCCAGGTGCACGTGTCTATTTTAGGCACTGTAATGATTGGATCAATTTCTGTGTCTCTGACAAATCTTGCTTCCTTTTAGGCTGAGGGTTGTCCTCTGCTGCTGCCCACAGTGAGGCCCCATACTTATTAGGAACAGTATATATAACAGTAATAAAAAGTGTAATATAAGAACTTGCAGCATGCCCTACATAAAAGACCTTTTTACATTATTTTATTTCATCTTGGGAGAGCAGTGTCTCCCAGAAAGCAGCTCAGAGATTGACTGTGCTCTCATGCCCTGCTGTCACTGCCCGTAAATCTAATTAAATTAAAGGTTCAGATTAGCCAACGCAAAGGTCTCCTCTGTGGGGCTCAGTCCCACGCTTCCTGCTGTATCTCATTCCATCAATTTATTCAGTGTCATGTCTCATTACTCTGCATCACTCACTACACTCTGAACAATGAGATGCAAGTTGTTCCTGCAGTGCCCTGGCACTGCCACAGCAAACGGCATTTGAGGGCATCAGCAGCTCACTCCCAGGACTGTCATGGCACCTCTGCACAAAATTCAGACCAGGACTGCTTGCTGGGATCACACGACAGAATTTGCTAATACACTTCTCTAGAAGACATTTATTACAGAACAGAACTGGAAGTGTGAGAACATTGCCTTATGGGTTTTTTTCTTTATAATAAGCTGACAGAGCTAAAATTTTACTACCCTGGAAAATGCGCTGTGCATTCACTTTTTGTTTTACCTTGTCTGAAAATTGCCATTTTAGGGAATGGACATTGGCTATGCATACTTTTTCATTTAAAATAATTACTGGTTATTTTCAAATAGCGGTTTCTGTTACTTTTGAGCTGGACTGAGAGGATAATAAAAGCAGGATGGTTACTGCTCTTTCACCACCTTACGTGATTGCACCATCATATTATCTGTAATTTTTTTGTTCCATTTTTTACTCGCTAGTGCATTGTGCTGTCAGTTGTAGGCCAGTCTGAATCTTCCATTCCTTAAGCAAACTTCCAGTTCTTTCAGTGGACAGTGTTTCAGTAGCTCTTGTACACGAGGTTTATGCATGCAGATTTCTACAGCTCGATAACCTGAGTATTTCGGTTCTTCTGATTGCCTGTGCTTTAAGAGTTCCTTTAATGATGTCAGTTGAGATGTATCTGACAAGAAAGTTCTATAATATAATTTTGTGCTTTGGGGGAGGGAGGCTAGGCTATATATTCTTTGGTGTATATATGTGGATTTTTATCCAAAACCAGATTAAAATGACCCTGTGCAAAAGCAAGTTTTGAAAAAAGCTGATAAGCTGCATTCCTGTGATCTATCAATCAATCGATCAATATTAAACTTAAATGAGTGAAAAATATTATATTGTTTTTGAAACTGCAAGAAAATAGCACACACCAAGCAATGACATATGAACAGAATGCCACAGGTTATTTGAAGAAAAACTTTGCTCAGCTCTATTGAGATGTCTGGTGGAGCACTGTAGTCCTATTTCAAGTACCATTCCACAATTTCAGAGTGGAGCAGCTGCAAAGAAGTCAAGGGAGATTAGTAAAATGCCTGAAACCTAAACCCATGAATTCTGAGGGAAGGCTGGAAGAACTGTGTAGGACGTAAGGAATAAGATAAGTTACTGAAGTGAGACCAAATAATCTTCAAATATGTAAATCAGAACTGCACTGAAGGCAGTAAAATGTAATCCATATCCATTACAAAGATGAAGTAATTACCTAAAATTCCAACAAGGGACATTTAACTGAAAGTTTGATACATTTGCTACCCATGTGGCTGGCTGAACTCTGGAGAAGGCTGCTGGGGGTCCTGGGCTTCTTCATCACTGCAGGCTTTTAGGAACATGCAAGCATATGCCAGGCTGGCAGAGATAGAGCCAAACCTCCTCGTGCATTGTGCTGAGCAGGATGACCTCTAAATCTCTTCCAATCTGGTTTATTTCAGTCCCAAGGAAAATTCTGAAAATGTTCAGTGCCGTCTAATAAGGACAGCAGCAAAAACCATTTCGTCAGTGATTTGCCTGGAATGCTTTTACTGCAAAAGTTGGCAACTTTCACTTGTACTTTCAGGTTTGTACTTTTGTGCATTTATGGAGGAGAAAGTGGACAAAGATAGAGGATCAGTTACAGTTTACTTGATTGTGCAGTCTCTTAGTTACCCTGTCCAGCTAACACTGTAAAAATGTCAATACAGTTTTCAACTCTGTCATTTCTCTCCATCAGAAATTAAACCAGCTTCTGCCAGCTGCATCCCTTCCTTTCACTGATAAAACACCATTGAGCTGTTCATCATTTTTGTTTGCTGGCCAGCCCAGAGATGAGGCTCATTGAAATTCTCTGTGGTGGTGATTTTGTGAGAAATGCTATAGAATTGCAAATCATTGTTGCTGGTTAATCAAATACCTTTCAGCAAGTAACAATATCTTTTGGCTACCAAATGTCTCTTTGGTTGCTTCATCTTATTTCCAGTTTAAAAAAAAAAAAAAAAAAAAAAGAAGAAAGAGTTTTTTACAGTTCTCTTTCCTTTTGCTGACTTTTTAGTACTGTCTTCTGTTGTTTGCCAGATGCTGAAGCTGAATAAATTATTTACTGGGAATATAAAATCTGACGAATGTGCCAGCTCCTATTTGAAAATAGTTTTGAATCAGCAGGGATTTCTGCAAATGTGGCTGGTATTTATAAATGGTTGGTAGTCTAGAGGAACCTGCTGATGTCTGGTAAACCTCAGCAATTCATTATTCATATGGTGTAACTGAGCTGTTATGCCACAGTGTTTCTACTGCCTGACCAGAGATCTGAAAGTTTTAAAATGGGCAAATGGTGAATAACAAGTGAAGAGTAATAGCCTTCTGTGCAGAAGAACCTTTTGTCATAAGGGGAAACACAGCAGCTTTCATTCCATAAGCAAAATCCCATTTGTGTGCACATTTGCAGCCATCCATAGACATTGATCCTATAGCAGCTGTTTTGCATTCATGTGCCAGCTGCCCTGATTCTGAGCCAGAGGCAGCAGAGCAGGGCCCCTCCACCCCTTTCAGATTCCCTCCTACTCCCTCCTGGCCTCGGAGGGGCTGACAAAGCTGAGATGCATATGGCAGCTTTAGAGCATGTCAGCCCCTCTCCGACCATGGGTGAATGGATCCGCCAGCAAAGCTTTCATCAGCACTTGCTAGTCAAATTCCATTTAGACACAGCTAAGCACCAGTGATATCTCAGCTAAACTTTTAGAAATCCCCTTGTCTCATTGGTGACTCTGCACACTGGTGTTGCTCCACTCAGCATCTGTTTCATCCTTCTGGCAACTTTGCTTCCTCAGCATATTCTGGTTTCCTAGTGCTTAGACTTTGATTGATATAACAGGGAACGTGCATCTTTTTATAGTGACTTCTGATACTAGTCTTCATTTCTACGCTAGTATTTGTAATATTTCTATTACAAGCAATCACTGTCCTTTCTCTCTAGGAGATGCAGGGATCTTTGTCTTTGCCACAGTGCAAAAACTTCAATTTTCTAACTGTCTGCACCATTGATTTCCCACAATTCATATCCTCTAGCTGTTATGGAAAAAATGAGGCTTTCAGTATCTTTGCATATTTTGAGATACTGCAAGTTTTCCCAGACTTTGATGAAGGAGGACAGAGTTCCCTCATCTTTCCCTGGTTTCTCTGGGTTAGCTTAATTTCTGAAAGAAATGTAACTGTTGTTTCTGAATTATTGACTGAAACTATAGTCTTTACCTTTTGTCTATTTTTATATTTGCTTGCATTTTGTCTTTAATTATTATTTAGTTCGCCACATTTGGAAATAGGTTATATTTCGCGGTAAATTTTTTGTACTTAATCAGTACATAATTTACTGAGTACCATTGCACTCTTTGAAGAAGCAATCAGAGCCAAGAATGCCCTGCCATTAGTGAACTGAAGGTCACTTAGAATGTTCTGCCACAGAAAATCAAAACCTCCCCTGGCAAGCTTTACAAGATTATGAAAATACTGGGAGACATTTCAGTCTTTTTTTGTCCTAGGATTGGTGAAATGAAGAGTTGGCCATGTTCTAGCTTACCCTGGCCATCAAGAAGTGCAAGCATCAGCATCATTTGCCCTAATTTTTAATTTTGGCTGTATAGAAAGTCCTTGATTTTTATTTTTGCAAACCTGCTTATTTTCCCACATGACCAGAGATGTATCACACGTGGAACATCAGCTCCCGGGCCCTGTGGTTTTGTCACCGCTCATCAGAATGATTCAGATTTTTTTTTAAATGCTGATTTTTGGCTGTTTTCTGCAAGTGGCCTAGGTGAACATGAATGAAAGGAAGCCCTTAAATCTTATATTTGCCTCTTGGAAATAAAATTGTAATTATCAAATTGGGAAAGAAATGGCAAATTGCTCTCACTGGTGGCATATTCTCAGCATAAAATAACCTGCTCTGAGGGAACCTTCAGCCTTGCTGGAACATAGCTCCTCTGGTGAGCTGGGCCACCAGCACCAGACACACATAACAAACAAATGGGAGTAAATGAATGGTAGATGACTGTGGCTGCAGACTTAGGTGCTCTTATATCATCTGATTTCATCATGGAACAAATGGCCTTGCAATCAGATACCTCATTCAAGGGTCAACACCCACCTCTGGTAAACCTTGAATTCTAACCCTAACCTTGAACTCCATCCCTAACCTTGCGGTTTGAGTACTTTGTTAGATTTAGCCCCTATTTCTTTTAGGAAAAACAGGAGAAAAGTTCATGTTATGACAAGATTATAAGTAAAAAGGGATAGGTGAATTGACAGCTGCAGTGGGAATGCTGTGTTTATTAACAGTGGCTCTCTGATTGTAACCTGTAAATACAAAATTGGGGCTGCAGTGACTATACTGTGCTTATTTTTTTTCCTTTATTTTTGCATAGAACATGTTGGTGCAAAAAGCAAGCAAACAGCTTAAATCACAGGAACAGGTAGCTGAATATGAATGAACTGGTTTCTGTGGGTGAATTTGATGAGCTCTAACCAATGCCTTCAGCTTGTCACTATTCCCTGTCTGTAGATACAAGACACAGTGCTGCCATTCCAGGATGATTTCTCTCATTAGTAGGGAATTTGATCTATTTTAGTTCTGCCAATTAGGATTTTGACTTCCATGTGCTGGGCAATCTTGTCTTCATGTATTTCCTAGAAATGATTCTCTGCTTTGGGTTGTAACACAATTTTTAACACCTTCTGGGAATTGTAGCACTCTGTAAGCTGTTAGACTTACGTTTCCCTCCGTAATGTGCTAAACAATAGCCAAGAAAATAGAATCAGAGTTTTTTCCTTCATGCTTTTAGTTTCCTAGCTATCTAGGCTTTGCCCAGCTCAGTGCACATAGCTGTATTTAATTTAAATACAATGCAAATGCAGATGCACATAAAAGATCAGCAGAATTAATTATGTTCGGAGTGCCGGGAGAGCCATTGGGAAGCTTCTTGTCAGCATCTCCTACCCCCTCTGCTCAGTCTGTAAGCTCTGGATGACATCTGACTCAAGCACTCCTTTAATTTGTAACACTGGCAATTAAATGGCAGTTCTCCAGCCTCTGCCCTAGGGAATAGAGCTATAATAGGCTTTAGAGGTAAAGCTACTATATTGCAGGATGAATTTTATGTAGAAAGCTAATGTTATCATGTTGGTGCCCTTCAGCAAATACAGTTATTCAATAAATTAAACATTTTTTATTGTATTCTCCTTGACATTTAATAGCATACTTTAATAAGTTAATGTATCTCTGCAAATTTTTTTCTGCTGGCACCTAGCAATCCAGAGTAGTTCTAATTTGCAGGTGTTATTTGCTGTGCTTGTGATGAACTAATAAAATAATTTGATCAAAATCTGCCAACACATTGGAGGTTTGAATACTTCTTTGATTTTTCCAATAATTTGTTTTAATTGCTGATAAACCAGAGGTGAAACAACATTTAGTTTTAGTGTAGAAAGTAGTGATTATACACTTCTTTTGTTGGTGCTTTGGCCACTGCTGTTCTTTATGCATTTGTAGTTTAGCTAGGTCACTGGGGCCAAATAACCTATTACTTTCAAAGTCCTTTAAAATTTAGTGGACTGAAACATGTAGCAGAACTGTTACATGATTCTGTATCTGATAATGGAACAAGAAGAACATAACATGGAGAGATATTCCTGTGAGAGTATATCAAGTTCTGCCAAGCTGTTCAACAGAAAGGGAGCCTTGGTTCAAGTTTGTACATATTTATTTGGGAGGAGGGCTGGAGGTGTGAAAGGAAAGGAGCAGCTGGGGCCTGGGTCTTCATTGCTTTATTAAGATAAGAATGTGAGCAAATAGTGGTGCTTGGTGGCAGATGGCAAGCTGGAAGGTGAAAAAGCTGCTGCTGCTGCTGCTGCTAGAGGGTTCTGTGCAGGAGAGAACGGGTTTAGGTTCTCCCTGTGAAGCCCACTGCTGCTGTTTGCATCAGGCAAGCTCCACATATTCTTTCACTGCTTTATTTTAAGCTGTTTCTGCCTTGCAGTCAGAGTGTAACTTGTTTTGATTTGCACTGCAGTGGTGGGGTTTATGCTGATTTCTCTTGAAAGTTACCAGCTCTAAAATGGTTACTTGTCACTTAACTCCTGCAGCTCAGAGACACTCGTCACTGCATCGCTTCTGGGTGTCAATAGGTTGGGTGAGCTGTCCCCAGGGTGCTCTGTCCTCCAGCACTGGGGTGATCTTCTCTAGGAAATATCAATGAGATTTAATTGTATTTCATAATGGCTGAAGGCAAGAATCAGAACGAAGACAGTTCAGGATTTTTCTTTTGTGCTTTTCCTGTGCTTTGATCTGGCACATAACTGATAGAAGGTTCTTGACACAGTCAAAGGGGCTACTATTTAAGACCTTGGACTCCTGCAATCTGGATACATTTGCAGCTGGAATTGGGGGGTGTGTGGTCTGACTGACATTTCTTTGGCATCCTCCCGTTTAATTCCCGCACATTATACTTTGACCGCACTACACATTTCCTGTTCAAATTCTAATGCATTGAACATCTTTTGTGCCAGCCCTGAGCCACACCTGCATAAAACTACTGCTGTGGGAAGGGACCAATGACTTTATTAAAAGATTTCCTGTTCTGGGGGTCTGAAGAGAACTCTGCTTCATCCTGAGGTCCAGCCTTCCCTGCTAGATTTAAGCAGCAGTAACTCCTCTTTGAACTAAGAAAATGGGCCAAATGATCTTTCTGAGGATTTATCAATTTCTGTTTTATTTTTAACTATTGATTTTTGCAATCAAATCTCACATGTTGCCTTTTGCCCAGTCAGCACAGCTCCACAATCAAGATTTTCAAGAAAATTCATTGTTGCAATGCCAAAGAATGAATTAAAAGGTTTTTTTATCTGAAGTCAAACATTTTTGCACTACAACCATCCTGGTAAAATTAATTCTTCCTGTTGGAGACAGCAGGAATGGATGCCAACATTTTGAGTCTATTTCAATTTGCTTTAATTGGGTGTATAATTATTTTTCTACAACTAATCGATCCCCATACTATAATTGCAATTATCAAATAATAGAAAGACTCTTTAGAAATTTTGTAAAGCAAGATCTTGTTAAGATTCTGTTAAAGAAAAATCTGTGAACGATTTCAATTTATATTCATTTCACCCCAGAGGGTCTTTTTTTTCACCCACCATCCTAAGTCAAAGGGCAAAATGCATGAAGGCAATTGCAAAGATAAATATCTTCATGATGATTCATAACATCCAGGGAAAGGCATATTCTAGCTAATTCGAAACATTCCCCAGTGCATTTTTGTTCTGGAGTAAGTGCAGGCTTGTAAACCGTGTCTGCATCTGGCACAGCATAAGCAGGGGAAACATGCTGACTTGATCAGCAGTAGATAGAGGAGGAGGTGCAAAAAACAGAGGGAAACAGGCACGTGAGACCTGTTTAAGATAATGTGAGGAGATGCAAACGTAAGTCATCTTCACAGGGACAGTAAATATGATGGACAGTGTGGTACTCTCATTCCTTGGACCATTGCTTTCACATCCAGACAGATTTGAGCACAGACCTCAGGCTATAATGGTCTGACCAAGAAAACATTATCGGTGAAAACCTAAAGAGGTGGTGTTCAGCATTCTGCTTGGTGCAGTAATATCCCACACACACCAGCAGGGACAAGGACACTCTTGGATCTGCTGTGGTAGATTAAAGGCTTTGCATCCTTTGCACTTGCTTTGTGATCAAGAATTGGCATAAGTATACCAACAGGCCAGCAGAGCTTCTGGGCAGTCACATCACATCAGGAACTTCCCAGAGGTGGGTGTGACCAACCAGGGAATGGGAGTGGTACAGATGAGACAAGGACAAAGACAGCAGAGGATCATCCAGGCATTTCCAAGTACCCACAGAAGAGTTGATAACTTATTTTTGGCCTCAGACTGGGTATCATGTGGCTCAGAGCTTCTGCATATCTTTGGTGTGAAGTTGTAGAGTGTATCAACTGATCCTCTTGCAAAATGAACCCAACTGACTGAATAGGAATATGTTAAAATATTAAGCCTTTTGCCATCAGAATATAAGGAAGGTCTAGAAAAGAAAAAATCAGGTGATACAAAGTGTGATAATGCTGGTGTTTTCTGTGTGATAATACTAACAGTCCAGATCACAATCCTGCCTGCGCCATCTCTACTTGAAGTGGTATTCCAGAGATACAAACAGAGAAAAATCTTGTCCATACAATTTGTGTCACAGCCAGCAACTCAGCTCAGAGCTTCTGCCTCCGTGGCTTGATCACCCTCCTATATACTTACTAAAAGCTAGATCCCAGTCTGCATTTTTTGCTGCTACAAAAGGACATTATTTTCCCTATTTCCCTGTGGATGCTGTACTTCCAAGTGTATCCCACCAAAACAGCAATTAACATCAGCATAGACTGACTGACACATGCCAAAAATTTCCAGAAGAATAACCCAAATCCAAATGGGTTAGTAAGAAACCCATCACCATGGTAATCTTAAACTCAAACCAGAGTTTTCTTATTCACAGTCATAAAGACTAGGACAGTCTTAAAAACCACATCATCTGCATGGCAGAACAGAAAGAGAAAAGAGCAGTTAAATGGAGTTCTGCCTGTGGAACAGCAAAGCCAGTTATCCATAACAATCTCATTGCCTGCAAGATGCAAATGCAGGATTTGTGATGGTGTGAAATAATAACGAACAAGAGGAGAGTGAAGGCAGAGTCTGGAAAAGACTAATCCTGCCAGACTGTGACTATGAAGTGGAACTAGGGAAAAAGATGAATGGGAGAAAGAAAAAAACCATCTGTGAAGCCAGCAGAAAACAATGGCCACAAGAAGCTGCAAATGCTAGAAATGAACTTCAATGCAATTAATGAAGTAAATTAAGTGACAGTTGTCAATGGACTGAGAGCTTTTCCAGAGAAGGAATGGGATGAAAAATCCTAGAAATAAGATTGAACTTTTAATTTGAATGTTTTCAAGTACAAGCTTTGGGTATTTTTTCAGAGCTTTGCATCTGGATTTGTCTGGGTTTGGCCTCTTCCATGGGCACTGGCCAGCCCTGCTGCTCAGTGAAGTGGTGATGCATCATTTGGGCTGGGGAACTGTGCAGATGTTTCACATCTCTATCAATATCCTCTTTGTGGTGGGATTAAATACAAATGTGGAAATGCAAGAGATGCTCCTAATTACAAATGTGGAAATGTGAGAGATACTCCTAAACTGCATGGCCTTCTGGCAGTGTGGTGCCCCAAAGTTTACCTTCAAGTGCTGGTGATGATGGAGACGCCAGGGATTTTGCCTGGCTGGCAAGCCCTTGGGCCCCAGAAACCTCTGCTTGTCATTGTACATATCTAAGCACCCTTACATGATGCCAGTTCCTTCTGGTTTGAGCACCAATTGAAAATATTTATTACCAAAAAAATGCTACATGCTTTGTCTGGATGTCTAGTACACCAAGGGAATTTGTTTCCTTGCTTTAAACTGCTTAGCTCCCCCATCAAGATGTGTGCATTAGACCTCCCTAGCCCTGGCCACAGCTCAGCCTGCTGTGTCCCCTGGGAGATGTGATGGGGATGTCTGCCAGCTGCGTCGTGGGGAGAAGGATGCAGCTGGTTGTCAACAGTGCTCCAGCTCTGGGACATGACACAGTGCTTTGCCTGATTATACAGGAGTATCCAGGGAGGCTGCAGCCTCTGTATCTGTGCTCCGCTCACACCCTGTGACTACCTCTTTTGCTTTGGGTCACATGCCTTTTCCCTGTGTTCAAACATTTTTCTTCAGGTTTCCACCCCAAGGAAAAATTTGGTTCAAAACCTCAGCCCACCTACCAAGGAATTAATCTAATCAAAACCAAGACACCAGTGCTGCACAGATCTAAGCTGTCTCCCTGTTAGTCTCCTGGTGTTTACAGTTTGGTTTGACCTATGCAATAAACCCTAAGTGGCCTGTGGGCTGCCTACCAGCAGTGCCTCTTTCCATGTGCCACCTAGAGCAGAAGCACTCCCCAGAAGGTCCTGATACTATTAATCTCTCCTCAAGAGAAATTAAAAAGTCCTAAAACCCTTCCTTTAATCCTTTTATTGTCTTTCTGTCATGCAGTTCACTTTCTGTGTGATTTTTGAGTTAGAGCTGACCTGAGTTGAAAGTAGTATATAATGAAAGCACACTCCACTGATTTATTAAATGGCATTAGGTTTCAGAGACCATAGAGCATATGTGTTATTTTCACTGATGATAAGAACTGCAAAACCAAATTTAAAAAAAAGGTCTACCTGACGCAATCATAATATTTTTTCCCCTTGTGCTACAGCTAGGCTGTTAACAACCTAGGAATCTGTCCTGTCCTGTATCTCAATTGATTTGAAATATGGTGGAAAACAAGCTTCCAGTATTGCTAATTGTGCATAACATTTTAACAGCTGCTGTATTTCATCATAAATCTTTGTATTTTGGGGGAAGAAGCTCAGAGTCAGTGCGTGCAGGGAAATCACAAAACCTCGGGGTTTTTAAAATATTGTCAGGGTTAGAGGGGTGGAATGTGCCAACAATTAAAAAAAAAAAAGTGTGGCTTAAAAAAAGTTAATTTGCAAAGCAGTTTTTCAGTTTTGCTTTCAAGAAGTCGCTGTGCAAACTATAGAGAGGAAAGTCTGCTTCTGCCAGACCTGCTCATCCAAACAACGCAGCCATCTATCAATGGCAGCCTGGCTGTGGTGGGAGGGAGCTTTAGTCCCCGGCATCAGGTACCTGTCCCCAGCTTGGCCAGACTCGAGAGGGTTTTGCTTTCCTTCTCTAGCCTTGCTGGCTGCAATGGGACTGTACCAGCCTTCACCTTGCACATCTGCTGCACGTGGACAGTGAGATTTACCTGCCATGGAGATATTTCATGGAGCCAAAACACTGGTTCCTGTCCTTCCTGAGTCAGTCAGTAGACCTTCCACAATGAGTCCTGAGCAGTCAGCATGTGTGGTGCATGCTAAAAAGGAAAACCAGGATTCTTCAAGTTTATTTGCTCTTGTTGTATTACCCCAAGGCAGTAGAGCAGAGAATCAATCCCTTTCCAAACCATGCTAGAGGTAGGAGTGTAATTACCATTACCTTCAGTGCTGAAAAGCTTCTAAAAGCTGTTCCAATTTTGGGAACAATGGTCTGAGAATCTCTCTAGACTGAAGATTAATGCACCTCCTTCTGCATCCCTGTCCCTTGACTCAGCTATCTCTCTCTGCTGGAATGTGTGTGTTTGCCACTGTAAGCACACCACAACTGCAGCACCAGGCAGCCTCTGATGGGCACAGGCTGCAGAGGCACCTCCAGAATGTGTAAACTCCTGGAGAGGACTTTCTCAAAACTGCTCGCTTTGGGAATGAAGCTAAGATTATTTTTTCTTAGAAATTTGACTGAGTGACATATATTATCATTGTCTGGGGAAATCTAAGAGTTAAGTGGGGCTTGAACTTTGTGGTGGCTGCAAAAGTACAGGTTTTAATACATAAGAAAACTGATTTTTTTGTTGACTGATTTTCTCAGAAAAATACAAGGTAAAACCCAAAAATCCTCAGTATTTTGTGCATCCAATCACATTATCACATTGCTCATCTGCAGATCTCATTTTGATCAGCTTATATTGTCTTTTTCAGTATCTTGCTGCTGACATTTGCTTCACATGGATTTGCTTGGTCTCTAATAGCCTTCTTGTGCTGTCCTTCAGAGGTTTTATTTCACAGAATCATAGCATAGCTTGCACTGAACCTTAGGGATCACCTTGTTCCAACCCTGCTGCTGTGGACAGCAGCACCTTCCACTAGCTGACATTGCTCAGAGCCCCATCCGACCTGGCCTTGAATACTTCCAGGGATGGAGCATCCACAACTTCTCTGGGCAAGATATGCCAGTGCCTCACCATCCTCACATAAAGAATTTCTTCTTAATATCTAATCTAATCTAAACCCACCCTCCTTGTTCCATCACTACATGCCCTTGGAAATAGTCTCTCTCTCCATCTTTCTTGTAGGCTCCCTGCAGGTACTGGAAGACCAAATTGTCACCCCAAAGCCTTCTCTTCTCCAGGCTGAACAATCCCCATTCTATTACCCTTTCCTCACAGAAGAGATGCCAAAATGTTTCTTAACACAACCACCTTCTGTCCGAGCAGTTATGCTCTATGAATAGAGAGAATAAAATTAATATTTTTGGTCTTGAAACGGTATTTATTATATGTTAATGGAAGCTGTAACCAGTCCTCCCATGTGGCAGGTGTGTTATTTCTGAACAAAATGGCTACAGCTCTGTGCTTGGGTCAAAATCTTGGGAACAGACAGGCATTCAGAGCTTCACAGCATTCCTGAGCACCAGTCACCCCACAGGTGCCTGACATGTAAAAACGTAAAATTCTGTCCACGAGAGACAGAGAAAATTATACTACTGCTAGTTTTCTCTACATGAAGCCAGGTAATTGACCGGATTAAAAAAAAGTTGTGCACAGTATAGTAAAGGCAATTTCCTATGTAACTGGTATTTATTTTACAGGGCACCTCATCCATATGAGAGAAACTAGGGGAATTTGGGTTGTGTAATATATATAAAATGATCTTTTAGGAAGAAGCCCCCAAAGTGAAATCTGTCTCAGAATTAAATGAAATGTCTCACATGGAAAATCTGAGCCTCTCACACAGGGTTTGTTTCTGCCCCACCATACTCTGTGATCTGCAGTGTCTTCTCAGGCATTGCTCCCAGGGATGGAAACCTGCACAGCAGAGTGGTAAATAAGTGAGTTTTTGAATTTTCAAACATGACAACCTACTTTCAGCTGCTTGACCTAGCACAGAGAAAGGAAAACGGAGAATACAAAATTCAGCATCCCAGAAGCGCTTCTTATCTACTTTTCCACACCCTTTCTCTGTGTGCAAATAAAACAAAGCAGTCCTACAACCAGCAGAAGTCTGCAGATACCAGCTGGGGTGTTCCTGCTCAAGGCAGTGGACCTTAGTCATGAGCTGTCTGCTCATTAGGTGGAATTTTCTCTCTCAGCTGAATTAAACATTCCTCATAAGCAGAGGCACAGTACAGTGTCATCACCTAATGCTTGTGCTAGTGTGGATGGTGTCCTGCTGGTTCTGATGGTCACTGTCAGCAAAGTGATTTCTCTGCAGGCTCTGTCAGCATCCCAAGCTGAGAGGCCCACATAGCTCCATGTGGCTCCTAGGCTCCTAAGTATAACCTAAACTGATTTTTTCCAATATTTTTTCCTTTTGTTTTGCCCACAGTCAACTGCTTTTCCAGGTCACAGACAGCACCAGGAAGCTGTTGGGTTTGTGCAGGGTGCCTTGATCTTAACATTTTTCTAAGAAATGTCATTCTGTTGCCATTCTCATGATTTCTGCAGGTTTTATTCTTTTGGCAGACATTAATAATTGTTTTATCTCATGCTCCTGTTCTTCCATGTCTCCCTCGAGAAAGGATCTGTTACAGGAATTTCCCCCACCCCCCAAAGAATTGTACCCTTGTAAGAACAAGCAGTGAATTTTTGATGGTGCAGAATTTTGCCTGGGATATTCCCAGAAAATGTGAAGCCTTCTTTGCTTATTACCATGATATTGCATATGTGCTGATCGAACTCACTTTCATTTTTCAAAGGAAAATATTTCATTTTTACTCTGAGCATGATTTTCCAGTGTATTGGTTTGTTCCACAGCAGATCTGCTTCTTACATCCTTTGCTCTAAATGTTGTGGAAGAAGCTTGTGGAAGCATCTTTTGCTCTACTATTTCTCTGATTTCAGTGTAACATTTTACCCTTTTTGCAAGTGATGGTGTCCTTCACATTTTCAAAGTACTGATTCAGATCAAAACTTTGGAATAATCCACAATGCTTTTGCTCAGTCCCTGGAGAAATGCTGTGATTTTTTTTGGTAATATGAACATAGATCTTGACAGGCAGGTCACCTACCAACTTTTTAGAGGTTTATACTTCTATTTTTTTAAGTACACTTAGTGACAGTTTGGTGTGATGACTCCTTTTTCTGAGATGTGATTAAACCCAGCGGGTTTTGCATTTGCATTTTGCGTTTTATATTTGCCTGCATTTTACGTTGCTCAGTTGTACCTTTTACTCCCGTTTCTTCTGAGAACTGGCCCAACTTGAAAATAGTTTATAGATGGTCATAAATTGCATTTCTTAGCAAATTTTCTATTTGACACAAAACTGTCTCCTCACTCTTCTGAAAATCACTTCTTTGCCTCAGGTCTTGCAAACTATCAACTCTATTATTGCCTTGCACTTACCTGTGTCTCTGCCTGTCTCTTGTTCCTATAACGCTTACTCCAACACTGAGTATGTTTACAATGCCCAAAGGAATGAGAAAGCAGAAGACCTCGTAAACGAAATACTTTCCTAATTAACACATTTAATCTAAAACACCCCAGCAATTTAGCTTGAGGGGGAGAAAGAAGGAGGAGAAATGTGCTATCCTTGAGAATGCTCTTAGTGTGTTTATCTTGAAGGCACAATTACACACCTCTAGAAGGTTGCTCTAGCATACACCTCTAGCCCTCTGCAGTAGCTGGAAGTGTGTCTTGCTGTACTCATATCCCTTTCAGCCACAGCTCCTTCCCTTTTACACTGTGCTTCGCTGCTTTCTTTTCAGCCATTTAAGACCAAGTACTATTGTCCTCTGCTGCTGCTGCTGCTGCTGAAGCACAGCAAGACTTTGAAACAGTCTCCATGACAATCAGAGATATGCAGTCTGGATCCTAATGGGGGTGATACATGACTGTGATTGTATCCTGCAGAGCAAGGTATGTATATGCAGCTGCTGGAAGATGTGGGTTAAAAACTGCTGGTTCCTCCCTCCTTTTACGAGCATGCATGGTGGTATGGGGAAACCTCTTTGGTCTGTGCTGCCACAGAATCTTCTTCTCTGGAAATGTTCCCCAGGGGCTGATTTTATCTGGTGTGAGGTTTAGAAAGGGATGAGAAATATTAATGGCTGAATGATTATAATGCTGTAGAAAATGGAGCTGAAAGTGCAGTGCATAGAGATCAAAATGAAACAGAGTATCTGGCTGTGAGATTTGGAATTATATAAAAAGGGAATTTATTCCGGCTTTTTAACTTACTTCTTGTTACCTGCAGAGCTGAATTCTTAAAACATCAGTTCCTGCCTATTATGGCAGTATGCTGTGTTCTGTCCAGTGTCTTCATGTAAAAAGAAGTTTTAAAATACAAAAAGATGTGCTAGTTTTATATACATCAGCCATTCTTACAGAATGAAATATTCAAATGCTATGATTTATAAAGCACTGGATGACTGTAGACTGATTTTTTTTTTTCTTGGCCTTAAGATGTAAAAATAAGGACAAATGCTGTGGAGTGAAAATGAACATGAATTTTCTCTGATGAGCAGGATGTAACCTCTTTTCTGATTGTCTATGCTGATGTCTTTGCCCATTGTTTAAATGTGATAAAACAGCTTTATGCTGATGCTGCTTTAGTTCTCATAAAATTTTCTCTTCAGGGCAAACTTCAGTCACATTAGTTTTATATTCTTTTATTACCAGGTTCTTTGTATCACATTTGAGCCGAGAAGCATAATCAAAAGGTATCCTGAATACTGAAATACTAGATATTTGTATGTGCAGTTGATGGACCATGTGCAAACAGCCATATAAAGTTAGTGAAGGTGAGAACTGTATAGCATGACATATGGTGAATAAAATTGATAATATTGGAACAGTAATGAGAGCTATGTGATGCTTATGTATCTATTAATATCTGTATCCACATACACCCCCATGTCTTCTAAATATATATACAGTAGCTCTAACTTTCAGCAAGTAAAATGAGAATTCATAATGCAGTAGAATGGAAAGAACATGAAAATGAAAACAAAGGCAAAGCCACAATAAAACTGAAGCAGTGAGGGGGAAAAAAAGAAAAAAGATATCTATTAACATTCATTCTATAAAAAGAGGATTGTGGAAGTAGGAAGCTATTTCCAGTGAGAAAATGCTTGAGAGAAGCTTCTTGGGTGTTTTTTGCAGCAGAAATCTCTGACCCTTCATGTGTACTGTGACCATAAAGGCTGTGCCTTGAGAGAGAGGAAATAAGATAAAATAACGTTTGGGTATTTTAGGATGAACAAAAAGCATTTTCTTCATCTTTCTTCACATAACCTACCAATGTTGGACCTAACCCTACACAATATTCTCTATGTTTGCTTTAACCTTGTCTCTATTAAATGCTTTGGTCATCTTTTCTAATGTGTCAGCCTTTATGTTTACTGACTTGTGCCAAACACTCCACAGGTTTCCTCTTTATGTAAAATTTCCCTTTTACCCCAGCTCATCTCTGACAGGTTTCGATATCATTCTGAGGCTTCACCCATTTCTTTTCACCATACTTCCATTCCTTATTTCATTAGGAACACAATTTTACCTGCAAATTTTGCATCTTCTTTCATGCTGGAAATAAGGCTTGGAGAGAATCTCAACTAGGTCTACATGAGAAATATCCAGACAAATCTCTTGAGATCTTGAAATAATACCAAGGCAGAAATCGTTGTAAGTACTATGCTGCTAGGAGGGAAACAGGTCCTGTGGAAATACATCCTGATGGGAACGAGGTCTGACCTCCATGTTATAGGACAGACTCTCTGACAAAGAATATGCACATCTGGCTCAGCACCAAGAGAGAGCTGACTGGGAGGGAACAAGGCCAGGGCAATCAGAGCAAGAGCCAGGACACTAAGAACTGAGCCCAAGGTATGACCAAAAGAGTAAGGGAAGTAGGAACACTCAGCACACTGAGTCTGGCATGGATCTCTAGGCAAGCCCAGGCTGTGTAGCTGTTATGTCAAAATTGGTCCAGAGATAAAAGTCCTCTGGGTCTCTCTTGCCAATCTTTTCTTGTTGACTTTTGGTTCCTCTTGCTGCTTCTATTTCCATTATTTTCTTGCTTGCTAATTGCACCTTTTCAATGTTAGTATCACATAGTTGGTCACTGCTCAATCTATGCATTTCTAATTTAATCACTCCTTGGGCACCAGCTCCTCTAGTGCTCTTATTTGTGCTGTAGTTCTTTAAACTCCCCTGTGGTCTGTGAAAACCTCCCTAGAAATGAAGCAATATCAGTCTTGCAGAAAACGATTCTCTTCTCTGTGCTGCTGCATCTTTGCATACACATGCACAAACTACATTGACCTTTTCTGCTACCATATTTCTTAGATGCTTGAAAGTAACTGGCTGGGTTTTATCCTCTTAGTCCTTATGAAGTTTCTGTCATGAAAGAACCTTCCCCTAATAGAAATCATCTTCCAAGCTAATTTTCCTTTCTCTAGTGCTTGCCCTTCATGGTATTTTTCCAAGGTAATTCTTGTTCTGTTATATTAAGCCTATGTTACTGATGAATCCCTCTGTCCCATGTCTTTGGCCTCTCTGTTTTTCTTGTCTCTTCTCAATTTAGTATATCACCTATGAATTACATTAATATGTTGTTTACTCCTCTTTCGAGCTCATTCCAACTCAGAGTATTCTGTAATTCTGTGATTACTGGAAGTATTACATAAGACAAAGCCAAGGACTGATACTTAAATATTTATCTGTCTTCCCTGTAAACTGGTGTTCTTCTCTTTATATTAGCCTTGTTTTGGTCCTTCATTTCAGACTTCAGACAAATGAGATATTTTTTTGCACGAGCAGGTTCAGTCGAGCTTTGTAAGGATGTTTTTGGGAAACATAGAAAGCAATCTTCCATTCTCATGCTCTCCAGTTTTATGTCAGTGTAGCTGCCTGTCTTTGAGGCAGAGGATGATCAGACCAATTGTTTAAAAAAAATGGCTTAAATCCAAGAGTACTACATTTTTTCTGTTCCACTCATCCATTAATTTGGTAATTCCATTTAAAAAGTGTTATCTTTGTCAGGCAAGATCTATTCTTTATAAATCCTGCCTCTTATTGCTCATCATTGCATCATTCTCTGCAAATGAAGTGACTATTTCTTAAGAAGAATTTTTCTATTGTTTTTGTCTTTTTCCAGGTTTAGAAGCTAAACGTAAAGCATTGTATTTAGTAAGAAATTTCTTCATTCTTTTATGAATGCTGAGACAGTGCCACATTTGCTTTTCTGTTCAGCGTTTGGCAGAAGGAGGACAGAAAAAGGCATAGTTGTCTTCTTCCCCTCTCAGCACCTCCACACACCTGTGGTGTGTGATTCTAACCACTTGATGGTGCAGGAGATGTTGTGGAATGTGGCCATCACTGCTGCTTCCAAATCTCAAGACTTTGCAAGATAATTTACGATGAATGTTATAGTAGCTTTCAGAGAACCCAAGAAGAATGAGTTGCATCATATGTTTGTTTTCTTAGTTTTTTTTTTGTTTCAGCTTGTCATGGCCAATTGATTTTTGTCAGGAAGTACTAAAGGTCCCCAAAGGACATGCCACCAGAGTGTGACTATCTTACGCTTATGTGCCTGTATCAGAGGATGATCTGGGTATACCAGGTTTAAATGCTATTATAATTGTTTATTCCTAAATTAATTTTTCTTTCTAGTGTTCCACAAAATAAAAACTGTAACAGCAAAAAATGCAGCTAGCCACTACTGAGCTCAGTGACAATTCCAGGCTGAGAAGTCACATTTAAGAGTGGCTTTGTCTAGGATGGAGAAGGGGAGGGTTTACTTCACATTATAAAGTTTGATCATCCACAAATGAATTTACATCTTGCTCTGTTGTACCCTCACACAGGAAAGATGAGGTATACAGCTAAGGAAAGAACCCACTGCAACAATATTTTCTAAATATGCCACTGACCGTGAACCAAGGCAGAGTAGAACCTTTGATTTCAGAAATATTAGAAAATATCCCTTTTTTTGTGTCCATGGTCTTTCAAATTATATATGTTTATTTCCATTGACACCTATGTCCATATGTGTGTGTATATATATATATATTTAAATTTATATATATTTATCTCAACTGAACTGCTTACTAATTAGAATCAATACAATGTGTTGTCCTCCTCCTGCTCATTGTGCCTGCTTCCTTGTTCTGCAGT
Source organism: Grantiella picta (assembly GCA_013397955.1). Classification (NCBI taxonomy): domain Eukaryota; kingdom Metazoa; phylum Chordata; class Aves; order Passeriformes; family Meliphagidae; genus Grantiella; species Grantiella picta. The sequence continues at coordinate 697,974 of VZRM01004164.1, forward strand.
CAAAACCTAAACGCAAGCAAGTTCCTTTTTCCTGGGAAGTGTATGATCAAAGGAAGATCAAAGCAGAATCTGAGTTCAGGGTGTGTAATTTTTGGCTGATCAAACACAGATATGTTCCCCTGTGTTGAAACAAAGGTTGGAGGAAGTTAACTAACTGGCTATAACATTTCCTTTGCATTATCAATTGGCAGTTCAAAGGGCTCATCTCAAATCAGAAGTAAACTCTCTTTGCTATCTTAGGACATATTAACCACAGATGTCCTTGCAAAATAATCTTGCAGGCAGAAGTAGAGAGTCATGCACAGACCCCACCTCAGTCTGACAGTCTGCTTGGGAGCTTTTTCTGGCCCGTATTTGTCCACTTTGAGGACATCTAGCTAAGTGGATTGTACTGCAGAGTAGAGGGGGAAATGCAGCAGGAGCAGAAGTTGCTCACATTGCCTCTGTGTTTTTGCTTGTATTGTTTTCTCCAAAGAGGTAGTTGGATCCTAACAAAAGCTGGGAAGATGTGATTCACATATCAGCATTAGGAACTATGCAGTGGGCAGATTATATGGCCCCCACGCTTGATATCATTCTAATCTCTGAAAGCTAGATTGTTTTAAGACATGACATTTAACATCCCCCTGCTAACGTTGTTTAGCATTAACTGTTATAGCCCTTCATGTGCAAATAAGAATCTGATTTTTCCTTTGATCTTGCTAAGTTGCTTAGAGCCCAACAGATGTCAGTAATCCTAGCATCATAAAACAATACTTATTTTATCATCAAGAAGAAATGCATTTTGGTCAGCAAATACATTGAAGATAAAACTTCCAAAGAGGTTATTAACAACAGTGCACAAAACAGGATATGTTTTAAGATGAGTGTATAACAGCAGCTTATAAAATGAATATTTGGAAATAACTTCCAAATTATATTCAGAAGTGGAAACAAAAGTGGTAAAAATACTTCAGACTCCACAAATATGGGCACTGATTCAACCAAATAAGGAAACAACTAGAGGATTGTGGGTTAATACAGAGCTTCCAGAAGTTCATTTAAATGTAGATAACTGAGATCACATGTGTACATGTGAACAGGAAGATCCCAAAAATTCTTTAGGGAAAATCAGGTAGTATGGCCTCCTGCCACAATTGTATTTCCTAGTAAATCCCATCAAACCTCTGAAATTTAAGAGGGGCTGGTGACTAGAACAAAGACAAAAGGTTTCAGGTAAAATTACTATCAGAACATGGACCAAAGTATTACCAGGTGAGTTAACATAACTCCCAGAACAAGGAAGGTAAAAATCCTGTAGCAGGGTATGTAGTAAATGGTCCACAGCTTAAGCTTGCTGGAAATGCAGGTCTGAGCAGAGCTGGTGCTCAACCATTAGTCGGTCTGGTGTACCTGGAGGTGGTGCTCAGGCTCTGCTCTGAGTGCAAAGGTCTCACACTGAGATGCCTGAAACCAAGTTTGTCTCCAGCAAGGTTAAACTTGGAGAGGCCAAAGGAAGTATCCCTCTGCCTCACTCTGCCATGGGGTATGGTCTGACTTGCCTTTCCCTCGTGAAGAAGATCCTGTTTTCAGTATATTCTGTGGGCATCCAAAATGTGGTCATTCAAAATATTTCCCAACAGTTTCCTCCAGACTTGCTGGGGGAGCAGGTGCAGAGAAGGAGGACTCCTGTGCTCTCCTGTTCTCTCTAGCTGGGAGGAAAATAAGCACAAGAAGAAAAAACAGGTAATCTAAGTAAATGTGTTTATTGACACACAGTGAATGTGTTCTGTAATGCCATTATAGACAATCGCTTGTGGAATCTGACATTTGCAGACAGAAATGGCAACAAACCTGTCTTGTTCTTTTCACCTCAGCATCACAGTCAAGCGTAGACTTTGACACTTCAGAGAGTGTTCATCTGTATCTTCCAGTACCCAAAGCTAAGAGGTTTTACTAAGAAAGCAATATAAGAAGAGTATATTTAAACCAAAGCAGAACAGAAGATTCATGCTGTCTGTTATGTGTGCTTCAAGAAGCCTGTGGTGGAAAAAATCCATGAAGACTGAGGGATTAGAAACACAGCCAGAGCCAAACAAAACTCCAGGAGGACACTCTGGTACAGACCTTAAATTTCCCAATGGAAATAGAAGAGACAGAGTAGTTTGCTTATAAAATATAGGCACTAACTGAAAGTGATTGGGTCCTGCCACTTAATAAATTACCATTCATAAGCTGAAGCTTCATAAGTGTGTGGGTACATGGTCTTAGCCCTTCCTGGCTGTAAGATAAAAAATGTGTTAACTTAAACCACTTTCACAGAACCACGTTGGATTTCAACTCAGCAATGAGCATGTGTATGCTCAGTAACAAGTGGTACCTGTTAAAATGACATGAACTGTTCACAGATCTCATATTATGCAGTGATAGGTGTACTAGAAGCTGAAGACACAGAAAACTTATACTGGGCTAAAAACTGTGTAGCTCTATGGATCTGATGCCAGCTGAAGATTGAGCCTATTGCACTTAGAGAACAGATATGTACTTTGGCTTCTAAAATTAAAAAAAAAAATTCAAAAGAAGTGATAACTACAGAACCTTTTTCTGGCAATTTTTCTAAGACTCAACAAAGATGGTGAGGGGCAAATATCAAATACTTGGACAGGCACAGTCTCTACTTTAGTTAGAGACTCTCAGCACAGGCAGAAAAAAGAAGTTCAAACTTCTTTTGATGTTGGCTCATCTCACCCAAGCAAAGAAAATAGAAATGGAACAGGGTGAATGTGTGGGCATCCTTCACAAGGGCTTCTGGATAGCTTTCAGTGCCCACTGAGAGAGTAATCTGTAAGGTTAACAAATGAACACTGGTGATGAAATGCTCAGTTGGTTTGCTAACAGAAACCAGAGATGGCAAAAGGGACAGAGGGGTAGAGAGAGAGACAGTGGGTAAGAGTGACAAGAGGCAACATGTTGAGCCTGTTCTGTTTCTGCTATATATAGGAGGTAGCAGTTATCTTACAGAAGGAAATGTAGAACAAGATGTGCAGATTTGGAGATGATGTGGAACTGACAACCTGAGAAATACCATCCATAAAGGAAGTAAGTTGAAGATGCTGAGAAATCTGTCTTATGTGTAGGATCTGAGGGATGAGCAGGCAGTGCAAACCAAAGATGGAGAAACCAGAATACGGTGGTGAGAACTGTGTTCATTTGCTCATTTGAAATCTTGATATTGTTGCAGGGCAATGACTCAGAAGCCAGAATGGGGGTCACTCAGGGAAGAAAGCTCAGGCCAGAATAGATCACCAGGCCACATTGCAAAGAGCTAAAAATAGGAGAAACACCTTAGTTTTCAGATAAAGAAAGTTGCTCGATTTGAAGAATAAGTGGGTGAACATTCTTGCAGTCCTTAGTCCCTTATGCAGTAATATGCCAAATAGATTTTCCATGGTGGCAATGGTAATTGCAAGTGCAAGTGCAGCACTGGAGGCTCAGCAGCTCCCCAGGCAGCTGGCATTCATACCTGAAAAGAAGCCAAGAATGTATTTCAGGTAGCCACCTTGGGAACCTGAAATTGTGTAGCTAATGCTTTCAATGCTTCTTCTTGAACTTTAGGACAATTTTCACCTACACCAGACCATATCTAAAACACCAGGTATGCATTGTTCACCTGTAGAAATTCTCTAGAGTGCATATATGCCATTTACAGGAATTGTGTGCCTCACGTCCTGACCCCACTGTCTTGAAATCACAGACCTTATTCCTCCACAGCTCAGCAAATCTGAGGTGTATCCAAGGCTTCAGACACAAACGTTTCAGAATGGAGAAATTACCCCTGAAGTAGGTATGAGATCCAATGATGGGCACAGGACACATCCAGCCTACAAAGCTCGCCCATTCACATTACAGGGACTTGGGATCAGACACAAGGCCTGGAAACTCCTGGAGAGACTCAGCAGTGGCACTGAAAAAGAGGATGGAAGCAGTCAGGCCAGCTGCCTGCTGAGGATGCTAGGAAGAATGTGAATGAAGCTTGAAGGAAGATGAGCATGAAGAAAGTGAATGAAGCTTGAAGCACGATGAGTATTAATGACTGAGCTGTGATAAGGCAAAAGGAGTGCACCAGCCTGGATAGAAAGAAGAGGCAGTGAATCTTCTGTAAGGCTTTTTTTCATGAAATATTGGCTATGTGCATTTGGATGCTGCCCAGCCACCCTCACAAATGAGCACTCTCCATTGACACTCACACTTCTGTGCCTCCTACTCAGCTTTCCTCAGGAGGGTCATGGCAAAATGAGGCTGAAAAATAGGAAGTCTACCATTTTCTGAGCTGAGAAGAGCAGTGCCAGGATCAATACAGCATGAAACAACCATTGGACATGGCCTAACCACAGTCTCTAAAGCCTTCATTGCAACTCTTCTTTGTGGTTTTGGATCATCTCTGGAAGTGAAGAAACAATTTCCTTCTTACAGGCAATGCCCATCAAAGATATTTTAAAGTAGAAAAACAAAAGTAGCAAAGGGGTTCTGAGGAGGAAATTATATGGACTCTTATCTAGGGTACAAATAAGGGAACTGTTGCTCTTATCACTGTGGATTTGGGGCCCTCATGTGTTCCCACAGTCCTCAGTGTTCCATGGGCAAAAATCCTGGCAAACATTGTGTTTAGTACAACAGTGCAAATGGCTCTTTTCCATCCGCAGAAGTTTTATGTTTTACATTTCATGTTTTACATCAGTTCTGTCTGCATTTATCCCACTTGCTGTTCTCGGAAATCTCTCCCAAGATTCTGTTTCCCAGTAATGTCACTAACAAATCAGAGACACACCATACTTTCTGCTCAATTAAGAACACAAAAACAACCCTCATGCATGCAATAACCTAGGCTGTTGCTGAGAATGGTGCTGAGCATTTCATACAGATGTTCAGGAGAGACTAAGAGGAAGCTACAGAATAGAATCTTCATGAAAAATTTCCTCCCAATCTTTCTTATTCAGTGACACATGATCATTGCCAAACAGCATTTGGATTTATTCTTTNAGCTGCAGCATTCTATCTTTTTTCTCTTCCACAGAAATGTGAATTTTTTTGGAACCTTTGCCACAAAATGAAATCTTTCAGCGGTGAGAAATCTTGTAACACAGACTGAGATGCTTGCTGCCCATCCTGTTATTTCTTCCCTGTAATTCTCCTTGGGACCCTGTGGTTATTCCTGTCACTAGCTAACTGTTCTCCAACTCTGAAATGCTAAACACAAAATGAAGATATGAAATGGGGAGGATGACGCTCCAGAGACCTGGATGAACAGACATAAGTGGGGCAATGAAAGCTAACATGGCAGGGAAGCAAGATTGTATGCCAGATATTTACAGCTTTATAAGGTCTTTTAGGTTGGCAATGGCCTAAAAATTTATGCTGGAAGCATTGTCTTTATGCTCCACATATACATCACAAATGCTGCAATCCAGGGGCTGCTCTTCTTCTGCCACTGTTAAATTGCTTTACCGTGCTGTTTTTTTAATAAATTTGTGTTATTGTAGAGTGTGATCCCTATCTCAGTATCATGACATTGACTTGAGGGGGACTTCTAGCCTTATAACCTAATTAATGAGAAGAAAACAGAACTATCTTAGAAAAATCAAAACATTTTTTCACAGCCTTTACTTCGGACATTTTCCATTTCATGATGGTCTGAGAGATTCCCATGTTTTGAGGGGAAGTAGAAATGGATTTGTAATATCATGAACTGGAATATCTTTCAGAAAAATGCATACTTAAAAAAACCCTTCAGTATCACTCCATGTTCCTGTAGTACACCAGCCTTACACAAATCTAGTCCTGTACAATTTTTTCCTACAAAACAAGCTATTAAAAGATGGTTTTGCTGCTCCTCTGCACGAATCATTTGTTTGCACACAACGATTACTTACAGACTGTTCTTTCTTAGCTGTTTCAGTTTGTTAAAAACATGTACTTGGTTATATAAGAAAAAGAGACCAATGTACCTTCGCAGATGCCTTTGACTTGTTTTACAGAGGGATACTATGCTGTGGTCTACAAAGTTCTATAATCTATACGTTTGCTTCTCATTATTATTCTAACTTTTGTTGTGTATATTATCTTTCCAAAGCTACTGTTTTATTTGCCTTTCAGCAAGGGAGACTTCACCTTTCCAAAGTATCATATTCATATTTTTACTAGGTTTCTGTTCTAATGCCACCCATTATTTTCAAAGGCTTTCAACAACAGAAGAACACCACTGTGCTCAGAGCAGATGTCTGAACTGGTCAGGAAAATGATTGTTGGGGTGGTGTTCGACCATTTTCAGAGACTTTGGTGGCATGGATTTATAGTGTAAGAAAATCTCCAAGCTCACCTATGCCTCAGGCACTCAGCATTCACTAAGGCACTGAAACTCTTCTCCTTGTTCATGTGCTTGTGTTCTCCTGTCTTTCATATAAATGCATTGTTACACATATCCACAAAGATGAGAATACAACAAGACAAGCTGTAGCCAGCAGTCACAGTGATGAGATTATTTTGAACTGCCTTTAAAGTTTCTTGTGTTAATGACTGGCAAATAGGTCCTCTTAAAAGCCTGGCTCTGATACAGTGTAATGGCAGATGTGCAACATAATTTCCCAAGTAAGCCCTTACCGCAGAGGACTCGTGGTATCTCAGATACACGGAGTTCACCTGTCTTTACTTCTCAAGGCCCAAAGAATGTACAAATTGTGCAAGCTTGCAGTCCCTTGTTAATTATAATCTGTGTTTATGTAGCAGCTCTATCTCAAAGCTCTTTTCAAACATTAAGATTCCTAGCACTTCTTTTATGTAGGCATTATTATCCCTGTTGTTATCATTATCACATCTTCCATTTTATAGGTGGTAAATGAGCAAAATCACACTGTGAGTCAGTAGCTGAATTGGGAATAGAATATTGTAGTCCTGACTTTGTCCCTTGCTTTAATTACTCACTAACATGATTGTTATTTGTGGGTTGAAGAGATTTTGTTCAGTGTAAGATCTCATCAGATAAACAGGATTCTTTTGATTTGCAAGACTTGTTTGTATAGCTTCCATGCTGATATTTTTCAGCTGTTGGTCTTGGTTTAAGTAGCTAATAAGAGATGCTGTCATCTTCCAATTAAATATGTATCAATAGATTTTAATATGATACAATTTGCATAATAGACTGGAACAGCTCAAATGAAGCTTAGTCTATCAAGCAATGAAGTATTTAGGTATTGATGTTGTGTCCTAATCTAGCCATAGTAAAAACCACAATGGAAATCTATGGAGAAATGTACTTTGTAAAGTAGCTGGGTTTTAAATGACAGTTGTTATTAATTAGCCTTTTCTTTTAATGTGCAAATACCATATGCAATTACTAAATTAAGTTAAAGCCACTTGTCTTTTTTTTTTTTTTCTTTTTTTAATCAGAACAAATTTTAGTTGGTATGAAACACACAAATGCATTCAGCTGAAACTAGACAGTTAACCTCATTTTCTCTTTTTCTGGAACAGTTTTAATCTGGAAAGGCAATCTAACCTTTTAATTGGCTCAAACATAGGTAGCTTAGCTTCAAAACATCTCACTGACAGCATCCCACTCTTTTGCTTCTCTGTCATCAAATGTCACAAGAAATAGAATAAAAAATAAACATTGTCATGAGTGGTTACTCAGAAGACCACAAGGTGTGGTCCTGTGAGAACCTGAAGATGCCCTCAGAAGTGAAAGCATGGTCCTCCCACAAAAGAACTGTAAGACACTCAATAATACAATTATTGTTTAGAAATAGTGGATTGTCCTTTTTCTTTCTTGTTCATTCTCTTTCTCCTTTCCCTCCTCCTTCTTATTTTAGATAACAAGTTTCAGACTTCCAAAAAGTCTATCTTTCCAAGGAAATAGCTTTTTCAAATAAAAGTACGAAGCCCACTTTGCTCCCTTCTACTTGCCCCAATTATAAAACAAAAAATGCTTCTTGGTTTCAACAAACAGGGTCTCTTTCAAGGTAATTTGAATACTACATTTTTTGAATGCAGCAGTCGTGTACACAGTCTTTATACAACTGACAACCATAGAGAAGAAAACCTAGTTGTGCAATTTGTTTCATGGTTTTCTGTACTAACAAGGTTACAATTCCCAACATTTGTTCTGTGCTGTGCCAGCACTTTACAGTCTGATCTTTAATTCATTCTTCTTTAATGACCTATTCATTTGCTCATAAACCAGACCTCCAGCTTTCCCAATCCCTTTATTAGACAAGTTACAGTGTATCCCTTCCCCTTCCCCTTCCCCTTCCCCTTCCCT
>VZRM01004164.1:714004-752299 GCA_013397955.1 Grantiella picta
AGGACCCGCTCGGCACCGGCGGCCCGGAGCAGCCGGCGGCGCGGGGCTCTCGCACCCGGCCGCCGCTCCCTCGCTTCCTTCCCCGCGGCAACTAGTTGGGAGAGCGGCCGGGCGGTGCTGCCCGGGGTGCCGAGGGATTTGCGAAGTCGGAGTGGCGGCGCGGTGCCCCGGGGCTGTCCCGGCACCCCTAGCCGCGGGGAGCCGCTCGGAGCGGGGCCGTGGCGGGGCGCAGGGCGGAGGCTGCCGCAGCCGGGTTTGGGGCGGGGGGAGCTGCGCAGGGTGGGTGCCTCGGGGCGCTGATGTGTCTGGCTCCCTTTTTCAGGCTGCTCGGGTACTTCAGAGCGAGCGGGAGGCTGAGCCGGCGGCATCCCGAGCATTTCCAGCAAGCGCCCGCCAGCAGCCCGCCAGCGACTGAAATTTAGGCGTCTTCAGAGAGGGGAGGAAGATCCTCATCTTCCGTAGCCTCCTCAATGAGTGCCAAGCTCTCCAAAGAGTTGAGGCTGTCCCTGCCGCCTTGTCTTCTGAACAGGACGTCTGCCACCTTAAATACCAGCAGCACCTGCATCACGCAAGTGGGTCAGCTCTTTCAGTCCTTCTCATCCACCCTGGTTTTAATTGTCCTAGTCACCCTCATCTTCTGCCTGATCCTCCTGTCCCTCACCACCTTCCACATCCACAAGAGGAAGATGAAGAAGCGGAAAATGCAAAAGGCTCAGGAGGAGTATGAACGGGACCACTGTGCCCGCAGCAGCAATAGCAGCAGCCAGCACCCTGGGACAGTGGTGCAGGGAGAGGCACCCCAAGGAAGAGACAGCCGACTGGGAAGATCCCCCCAGGACTCGGAGATCCAGCGCTCCTCTCCCTCGGCAGCCCCCAGCTCTCAGCAAGCACAGGCTTGTTTGGACACAGCTGGTGCGGGGCTCCTGCAGACGGTCATTTTGTGATGATGCTTTGGGGGAGACCTCACGAAGGCACTGGTTGGTGTTTGTAAATATCTGAGTGATTATTCTGGTCCCCGAAGAAGAAGAAGAAAACATTGCTAATTCAAATGAACGAACAAGCCCATGACCCAAGCGCATGACAGATCACATTGCGTTTTTCATTGACTATGTGAGGAAAGGATGCATCTTTTTACTAGAGAAGGAGCTGCCCACAACTACTAAATATCAAGTCATCCACCTGCAGGAGAGGGTCGGGGTAGGGGGTCCCTTTTCCCTGAACATTATTACCCCAAGGACAGGGATGTTCCTGCTCTTCCTACACCCTGGGTCATCATTACATGGTGTGGGTTGAGGTGTGGGTGAGTGGTGTGGGGGGAGAGGCAGGTCTGGCGGGTGCCTTGGGACCCTTCTGTCGTCTCAGAGTAGACTGGCGGTACACTGTGGTCTCTCCTTTTGTACTGGGATCAGTGCCCCTGTCCCACCCCTCTCACTCCTTTCCAGGACTGGATATTGCTTTGTGTAGAAATGGCCACCCCTAGCTGAGACTAATTGCAAGCACCCTCCAGCCCCATGGCGCCGTGCCCCAGCCGCAGCACTGAGTGACCCACTATCCGGGGGATGGAGTCAGCTGTCTGCATAGAGTGGTGCGTGAGCTTTCCTCTCCCATCAGCTCCCTTCATCTTGAAAAGCACCCCCTTTCCCATGCCATGAACCGTGAAACCCAAACCCAGTACCGTTCTGTGTGGAAGGGAGAGGTAATGTGCAGTAACTTGCCTGTGCTCTCCCAGGGGAGGTTGTCTTTGTATCTCCTGTTGGTCCTGAAACAGTCCAGTTCTGCGCCGGCACTGAACGCCTGCGTTTACAGCTTTGTCTCCCAGCAAGGAATCCTGCAGCAGTACAGATCTTGCTTCTGCTTTTTTAGGCTGATATGTATTTTTAACCCTCCTAGTCTTGTAGACAATTAGTGATAGAAAACACTTAATTTTCTCCTGTTTCCTCTCTTGGGAAACAATGCAGTTGTGCATAACGTCTACTCCTAAACCCTGGCATATATTTATTTTAGAAATGGCTGTTTAAAAGTGGTGTAGTTTATCCCTAAGAAACACGGAGAGTTTTGTTGTCTCTGGATGGCGAGTGCGAGTGGCTGCTGGTCCTGTGTGTGTTGGAGAACACAGTGTTGTTTAAAGAAAATGCATCTTTGCTTAGTGGTAAAAACAATGACCATTACTTGAAGGTACCTTAGCAGCATGCCATATCAAAACTTTGGAACATCTAGTGTGGTATCGTAGCAGAGGCAGCCCTCTACCGTGCATACTAATATCTAAAAATTACAGCAAAGAAAAAGTGATCCTGAAGGATTTATTCTTTTTTTTCCCCTTTCTGTTCTGTCATTTAAAGTGATTTGAGCATATAGTAATAGCATATAGCATACAGTTTTAATATTCTTGTATCCTTTGTGTTTCTTCCCTGACACGCTCTGTGCCCCAGGGTGGCTGACTAGAAAAATCCCAGGCACATGGACCAGGAGGTCTAGGGCCATAATCTGTGAGTGAACGTCATTGACCAGTTTGAAACTGGGAAAGAGAGTGGCAGAAGTCCTCCGTAATCCTCTAAAACCCCCAAAACAGTATTTCTGTTACCCAGTTTTATTGCTTCCTGATCTTTCCCATCCGGTTCTGATGGGAAATTGCTGTTAAGTTTGGATCCGTGCCTCCAGCGTCTTAGGCGAGAGCTGTACCGGGGAGCCCAAGGAGCCGCTCCACCCGCTGAGGTTAGTGTGAACTAGCGAGGGGTGTTTGCACATCGCCCTTCGACGGGAGCCGCGGCTGCCTCTTGCTGCCAGCCGGTGTGATCGGATGATAATGGGTACTTCGTTGTTGCTGGGCAAGGAAATTGGCTTTGTTTTGTTTCCCCTAATAAAGGATGCATGAACTTTTGTGTTTAACCTCCTTATGCAACTGCGGCACAGTATTGCACCACAGGGAATAGATTTAGGACAATGAGGAGTGTTCAGTGAGCAGTAATTGAGCTTTCTGACCGCTGATCTCCACTAAATAGAGAGGTGTTACTTTCCCCTTTATTTTGTGCCTTTAAACCGGACCCCCCTCCCTCCCCCTCCNTCTCATTGCAGTTATAAAATTGCCCTATTTTTGAAGAAAAAAAGAAGGATGGAGAGATAGAGATATATATATATCTTTATATATATATTATGGATATACAGGTATATGTATTATTTATATAATATCATGCCACTGAGAGTAGTTGTGAAAGTGTGAATAGAGTTAAAATGTTATCATGTAAAACTCTATCCTCTGTTAATTAGCTTTGATTTAATATTTTAATATCTCTGTATTTATGTAAATCTGTGTAAATTATATGGTCTATTAGTAAAATTTCATACTGACTTTAATTTTTGCAGAACTTTGAGCTTCTTGTGGTGTCATTTAAGGTTTTTTATTTCTAAAGTTAAACTAGACAAGATATGAGAAGTTGTAAATTCCTATTATCACACAGAATTACTGCAATAAGGTTCATGCATATTCCCAATACACGGCCCTATCTTGAGGTATTGCAAGCTTATGAGGTTTAATTGAACGGTCTCAGGAGATCTAGCTGATACAAGCAGGACATGTAGGTTTTCATTTTCATGAAACAATAAGCAATCTAGGGAATAGATGTGGATTTTTAAAACAGAGTTTATGCTTGGAGGTTCTGTCAAATCAATTGCTTCAAAACCCTAGAGCTACAGCTAAACTTCTGCACTTAGCATTCAGTATTAATAAGGCTGATGCTTCTTTCCCCTCCCCCTCCTACTTAAACTAGAAAAGAGTAGAAAATTGTTCATATTTCTAAAGCATACATTTTCAGCTAAGTGTGAAACTGCCCGAAGGGTTTTAAATATACATATTTTATGCAAGTGTAATATCTACGTATCTGTATCCATATATTTAAATATTTTTGTGTAACCTTTTCTACAATATTTGATAGAGATGCTGGGTAAATGCTTGTACCATTCTCGAACGCGAGGAAGGATTTTTACCTTCTCGATGCAGACATTCTTTTTCCTGTGAGTTTGCACTGGTTTCGACAAGTGATGATGACTGGGCAGCTGAGTGCTGACTGATGGAAGCACAGACTGTCTTACCTCTGGATTTTCCTGGTTCTGAATTGGAACAGGTTGGCCACTAGCATCCTGCATGTGTAAGAATAAGAAGTGCTGCAGTGCTCAACAGTTCCTGTTTTGTCCAGCTGTCATTCCGTGGAAGAAGCACGACAGCAGTGACTCCTTTTTTAGAGCCTAGTGAGAACAGAGGTGATGGGCAATGCGATGGTCATGCTGGGGCTGGATTGGAGAATCAGTGATGCCTCGTCCTGCACTCCTGTCCTCGGAGCCTGCTGCTGCCCTGGGGATTCATCCAGTTCCTGCTGGCATCAACAGGAGTGGCTTGCACTGACTGCCAAGGAACTGGGATCGCATCTGTAGTCCACACGGAGGGTGACAGCTCTCCACATCACCACCACTGACCCTGCTCTGCACCTGTCCTAGCAGCCTCCACAGGGATTGAAACCACTGCCTCCCACGAGGGCTTGGTGCTTCAGCCTGCTGGCACTGGGGAACCTGCACTGCTACCGTTAACTCTGACTCCATGGACTGAGGCATTTGGGTTTCTGCACGGATCATGGACAGGGAATGTCATTTCATTCAAATGTATCGCTCCAGCACTTTTATTTTTGTGTGGGTTGGTCTCCTGCAAATGTAGTTTCAGATGAAATTTGCTGGCCTCTCCATCCAGACATACTTTAACTTTTGATACATCTCTCTCAGATGTATATCTATAAACTTATAGATATGTATCTCAAAAGAAATGCTGGACAAAAAGCAAAGAACAGAGACTTCATGTTATTGACAAAACGGTCCTATGACAAAAAATACTTTTTTTTTTTTTATTTTAAATTTATTTTAGAGGCTGCATCTTTAATGTAAATAGCAAGTTACTCTGTGATTAATGTTTTCCATAGCATTTCTGAGTAATTGCTATCTTGTTTCTGGGAAGCTGTGTTCAGTGTCATGAAGCAACTGTGCTTTTTTTCTTCTGTTGTTATGAATACGAGTGCAACTTTTATGTAGGGAGGAAAAAATACCAATTTGACTTTTTAGATAGGACTGATTTTTTTTAAATCCAGTCATAGGACTTGGTTGATTTTTTTCCTTTCTTGTGGTTATTCTTTCTGCACGTTCATATTTTTTCTATGGGTACTTGAAACCCTACATTTTAATAAGTATGCAAGATATGAAGGGAAACATGACAAATGATGTAAGAAACATTTTTTTTCCTCTTTTGTGTAAATAACAAAATTTATAATGACTTAGATACCATTTCATTATGTTTTTCATCTCTATAGAATTTGGCATGACATATATACAAACCTTTACTAGCACTTTCATTTATGTTAAAAGTTAGAACTACTTTTATCCAGGACTGACTTTCTCATCTCCTTCAGGTATCCAACGTTTTTTCCCCTAAGCCAAGTTTTTCATCTGATTGCTAAATAAATTTCTAGTAGAACAGAGCCTCCTTCTGTTTTTAGTCTTTTGCCTGTAGGTCTCTGGTCTGAATCCAGCCAAACTCATCAGTGTAGAAAATGCGTTACGAAGTTGCAAGAACTGAATGGTGTATGAGCCTTGAGGAGAGAGGTGGCTGGCAAGCAAACAGGTGAAATGCCTGGCAATGGTAATGGTTGGCTTTCTTGTTTGGAGTAGTGGAAGGGAAGCCTCCCCTTCCCCTGGATGGACCTGGGTGAAGGGTGACCCATTCCAGCCACAGCAGAGACAGGTATCAATGTCCTTGCTGATACTGTTGCCCTACAATGTCATTTTCTATATGACACTAGATCTCGTTTCTGTAAATTAGATGTAATGTATTTCTTATTCAAGTCAAAGAGGTTTTCATTGTTTCATCAGTATTATATGTTCTCTGTGGATAATTAGAAGAATTAATTTTCCAACCCTTTTAACCCAATACTTCTACAAGCATCAATTTTGTATGAGTTAGGAAATAAATAAATATTTGGATCAGAACCCTGACAGTAAAAATTGCCTTTATTTATATAATCCAGTGTTCCAGTTGGCTTTTCTTTGTTGTTTCCTTCCTTGAAATGGAGCAATATAATTGTTCATTTTTCACTTTACTAAAGAGGACAAAGACTTTAAAGCAAATACTGCAAAATACAGATATACAAACAGGAAAAGTTTTCACATTGTACAGCAGGATGAAATTGTGTAGACTTATTTGTTTCACAGTCATTCTTTGTCCTCTGTTTTTCATACTGCCTCCAATCAAGCAAAATTTTTACCTAAAATCTTTTGAAAGGACTTACATAAAACACATTGCTTTTATGTTTTTACCTTTTCTTACTACACAGTCAGTGACAAAGTACAGATTAAAACTTTTCAAATGATATCCTAGGGGGTTATGAGTGCTGTAAACAAAAGGCAAGTATAGAAGGTTATAAGGAGAAAATATTAGCTCTATAATACCATAAAAGCAGGAAGGGCTGTGGGATGAGTTTAGGATTCCAAAGGAGTGCCTTTATTTTGTTCCTGGCTCTGTCACTCACACATTGTGAGGCTCTCAGCTTCCAAGCTATTTATATAATAATGTAACTTAACTATTGAACAGACTTGGAACCTGCAAATATACAGCCCTGAAATGAATAAATTAGGCATCATCTACGTAAAAAAAATACTGATAGCATAATACAAATTAAAAGAGTCTTTATGCTGTAATCACCTAGCTTGGACTGTTCAAGTGCTTCCACTTGGCAGCGAGATCCAAGTGGCACACTGCACAGCTGGGAGACGGATGGCTGGGCAAGGTGCTTGAACAGTCACACCGAGAGGCTCAATTTAATTTTTAATTTGAAGTGCAATGCGTATTATGGAGGAGAGCCAAGAAAACTAATGTTTATTTTACCATTTCATCACACATAGCACTTGTCTTCTCAGTGCAGAAAACAGCCATGTATGGTTTTAAGCAAAGTGCTGACTAAGGTAATAAGAATATAGGAAAAGACAATTCTTGGGCATGAACCCATTGCTAAGGATATTCGTGGCACAACCTCCCTGCATTCAGTGGGGCCTTGATTATGCCCAAGAGGATACCAGATCTCACTCTCTGCTGGCTGTCTATCCCTTGCTAGTGTCATCTTGATTTCTGCAATTAGTTTTTCTGGGTCACATGGGTTTCTCCTGTCTTTTGACTCACCATCCATGCAGTGAAGGATCATGGGGGATTACCTGCATGTGACACACTTTTGCTTACTTTTCTTTAGCTTTTGTTGCGTCCTGCTACCTGACTTTCCACTAGAGAGCCTCTCTGTCTGGTCTTTGCACGAGGGATAGGCTATGTTGGCCAGGCTTGTCTCTTCCTCCTAATGGATAATCTCAGCCTGTCTCTGACATTAGGAAATTCCTCATTGTAAGTGATCAGTAGGTTTGATTTGTGCAGATATTCTGTATGACTTGGCTGTCATTTTGGTCCAGCTTGTCACACATTTACCCACAGCCAAACCACTCTGCAGAAAGACAGAAGGTTTTGAGAAAGTGCTGGACTTCAAAATAGCCTGAGAAATACCAGCATGATTCCCAGCATAGTCCACTGGCATTGGAACAGCATCACATTTCCTGATTAAACTGCCAGCCCAGGACCACAGGCTGAAACTGCTGAGGAGTTGTCATTCTTTAATATCAGGAATACCACTGTAAGGAAAAACATCAGTTACTATAGAAAGGAGACTAAATAAGAGAGAGGATATGACTGTGTATTATTACACAAATATATGTAAGACCTGTGAGACAGAGAAGATCAACTGAATGTCTGGTGATGGTTAGCCACTCAATCCACATTTTATTCTTTTAAATGAGATTATCCCAATCTATCCTATTACTTGTGGTCTTGAATGCTTTTAGACACATCCTTTTACTTTGCTGTTTGGCTAGAAAAATCAGTGAGCCTATACGGGTTTATGAACTCCAGTTAAACTGTTTAAAGTCTATTTGTTTTCATTATAGAAATAGAGTTTTATTAAATAATCCTTTTAACAGGCTTCAACAATAGCATAGGGGAACCTTCATTTCAAGCACACTTTTCAGAGCTTGTTCAATCTGGTAAACATGATGTGTAGAGGAGGACAACAGTCCAGATGATCACATGGGGTCACTATAAAAATCTGTAAACAATGATTGCATTTAAACAGAAAGCAAGAAACCTATTAAATCCTGAGACAGTCACGACTTTCTACTTGTCTAC
Source organism: Grantiella picta (assembly GCA_013397955.1). Classification (NCBI taxonomy): domain Eukaryota; kingdom Metazoa; phylum Chordata; class Aves; order Passeriformes; family Meliphagidae; genus Grantiella; species Grantiella picta. The sequence continues at coordinate 722,256 of VZRM01004164.1, forward strand.
AACGACTCAAGTTCAAAACGTCTCTGCTCACCACTTGAGTTATTTTGGATTTACATACTGCTGGAACCAAGCTGACTGTGAGCTATTACCTATCTGACAGAGCTTCGCTGAAGTCAGTTCATCCTCAGATAAAGGGATGAGGATGAACCTAGTGTAGGATTGGAAAAGGTGGGTGATATGTGACAGATGGGTGTTAGTAGGACTGTTTGCGTAGCACAGAAGCCATACTGCAGGTCTAAGGGCAGATTCCTCAGCCCTGTATACTTGCAAGTGAGAAAACATAACAGCATTACACAGTTCTTGGTATCAGATCTGGATGTAATGCCTTTTGAATGTGAAAACTTCTTACAGCTTCCAGAGAAGCTCTTGCGACTGCTATGCTCCAATTAGACCTCTTTTGTTTCTTTTAAAAAAATTTCTTCAAATGCTCTGGGAAACAGAAACTCAAAATATGTCAAAATAAAGTAAGCAACAGAATGCTGTAATCCATGTGAGAAAGGTGTGCTTCTGAAAGACACCAGGCTGAGAAATCTTTATGTGTTCATAGCCTGGGGACTTCACCACCAGAGAGCCGTGTTTCTTCTCTGCTGATGCGCACCAGTTGTTGCAGTGGGGGGCCAGGAGGAGAAATTCAGATTTCCTCAGGCTGATCGAGTTGGTGAACTTGCAATGGCATGAGCTGTCAACAGGAAAATGAAGAGAGAACACTCACCTACCATCATGCATGACACGGGGAAAAAACAAGTTTTGGAAACACAAAGATATTTCTGGGTTAGAACTGGTGATTTGTTGAAGAATATCTTCAGGATTTACTTCAGAGTACCTTGGCTCAAGTAACTTCTCAGCATGAGGAGGTTTCCCTTTGCCTCCCTGTCTCCTGACCTCTTCCACCACCCTTCCAGACCACTTTACCTTCATAATTTATTTTAATCTGAAGCAAGTTTTGGTACACCTGCACAGATGAGTGGCAAATGAGCTAGTGAATCCCAAGGGAGCAACAACCCCTGTGTGTGCTGTGGAGGAGGCATCCAACAGCATGGGAAAGGGTGCAGGGGCACTAAACCCTTCAGAACAGTTGTGTGAGGTGAGACCATGAGTCTATTTGGTGCTTTGATCTCTGTCACAGACATCTGGGATTAAAATATTGATAGTCTTCTGTGGTTGTGGAGCTCCAGTTAGCTCCTGGGCTCTGGCACACCCCACTGCCACAATGCCCACAACTTTCTTGATACCCCGTGGTGTGAAGCTGCATTAGCTTGCCTTCTTCCCTTTCCCTTTGAATGAGATCCTTCATGTTTCCCCTTGCTCCTCTGTATGAGCAACTCCATACAATATCTGCAGCTCCCACTCCTGACCTGGTTGGAGTACAGAGCTGCAGAGGTGAGGGCAATTTGACCTGTGCAAACAAAGTCCCAGCTCTCACTGCCTTCTTCTCCTTGATCCCCAGCTCAGCCACCTATCTATTTTGTAAGGAGCCAACAATGTTCAGCTCTCTGCTCTTCCCTCAAAGACAGTTGAAATTAGCCAGTGGACCCAAAAACTGCTGGGGTAGGACAAGTGACAGGCGGTTAGGCAGGGAATATGCCTGCACAATAATGCAGGCGTTAGTGAAAGAAGTTATTTTTCACATCTCATGAATTGTAAGTAAATTTCAAGACTTTTTTGGTGCCTGACTCAGAGTTTAGAAATGTTTGGATTTGGCAGTGCTGCTCAACAGTATCTTTGAAGCCCATCTGTGCTGTTTACATGCTCTTTTTTCAACCTCCCAGGCATTGTCTGTTTCCTTTGGTTTTCCAGACTGTAATCTTTTGAAGCAATAAATTAAGGGTTTGTTTGATAATTGTGATGTTCGTGTGAAAATTGTTCAGAAGGTGAATCATACATTTCTGAGACTAAAATGGGATCTGGAGGCATAGAGCTACAAAATTATCTACAGTCTGTCACAAACAGGGTTTTAATCCAGTAATTCACGCTTCCCGCCTGGCAGGTCCAGTGGCCCAGAAGCATTCATTTTTTAAGAGTTGTAGCTGAATTCCAGCTTGCAAGTGCTGGTGAATCCAATTCATGCTTTCATAAGTTGTTTCAGTAATTACAGAAGTAGCCTAAAAATACAAGATTTGTCCCTTCAAGGCAGTAGTTTTATAATATACAGAATTAAGTTAGCATATGCAGTAGTTATTAGGACGATGTTAAAAACAGACATCTGGTAAGGAAGGTAAGCCATCTGTGAAAATACAGTTCCTATTACGTATAATAACCCAAACGATGCCTCAGTTATAAATTCACAGCACTGAGGCCCTGGGAGTGCAAACAAAACTGTGTCCTGGGGGAAAAATATGAGGAAGTGTTACATATGCAACCATGTACACTCAGAAGGTGTCAGCTGAAATAAATGAGATGTTTGTGGTCACTATGTAATTTTGCCTCACAAAAATCACCCACCCTATTTTTACAGATTTACTCTTCCCTCCCTTTACTGTTTCCCCCTTACTCCAATGTCTCTTTAGCAAAAAAAAAAATCTTGTGCTGATCCTCCAAATATTTCTCTGCTCCAATGCCTGCATCTGAAGTTCCTTTATGAGCTGCATGCAGAGGCCAAATAGGGTCCACAGTTTTTTATGTTTATATAAAGATATAGATAGATATAGACATAGATATGGATATATGTGTATGTATGTTTATAATCCATATAAAAATTCTCTCACACAGATTTTGTTCTGATGATTCCTCAGGAAGCCCTACATTTAAATTTCAATTTAATGAGGTTTTCAGAAAAGTTTGGGGTTATTTGTTCTTTTTGAACTGCTTCATTTGTGTTCATAAAAAAAAAAAAAATAATCAGTTATCAAAACTTCTGGATATTTACAAGAGTATAAGCAAGTGGCATCAAAACAACTATCTTCCAGTATAATCTCAGAAGGAATCTTCATATTGATTTGTCTTAAGAGAAATAGAATAGCATTCATGCTTATCAATGAGTATTTCCTAAGGTATGCAGATAGTAAGAAGGCAACATAATGAAGCCAGTTGTTTTTGGTTTTCTTTTCAGTTGTTAAATAATTCAGAAAACAGCCACAGGATAGTGCAGAGAATATGCCTTCTAGTGAGAACCTAAAAAACTCAATCTGTTCTGCTTACCCAAGAAAAACCTGAAAGGTGATTTGTGCAAAATCCTACATGGGAAAGATATTTTTCATGGGAAGTAATTGTTCAGAATTTAATAAAATATCCTGATGTGACAGTGCAGAAGCTGATGTTGTATAATATGGGTAGTAGAGATAATTAACTGAGCTGTGGTAGATTCCTATCATTCAAACTGCTTAAATCCACATGTTAGTCCGAAATGTCATTACTTAAAAAGAAGTTATAAGGTTGATACAAAGATTTTTGGTTAATGACATTCCTCAAATGGATTTCTACAGGAGATTGGACAAGATGATCATATCACTTTCCTTTAGGCTTCAGTCTATTGACCTGCAAAATACATTTTTCAGCATAAAAATATATTTTTCTGTAAAGGACAATATTTATTTTGCAGAAAACTGCACAGGAACTGACAATTCAAAGAAAACCATTTCCATGCTTTTGTTGCAAGGCCAGCATTTCCCAGAGGTGAGGGTTTCTCTTCGCTTTCTCATGGCACACCTTCACTACTGCATGACACGTTCAACTGACAGAGGACTTTCAATAGACTTGACAGGAGCTGTTAGCTGCAGAATGGTACAGACTGCCTCAAACAGTACTTCAGTCTCCTCACCTGCATGCTTCATTTCAAGAGATGCACTGAAAGGTTAAGAAGTGTGCAAAGAAGGCAGTTTCAGGAAGAGAATATCACTGGATTAACTGAGGGTTTTCAACTGTAATTAAGGTTACAGTTGCGATAAGCTAAAAACATTGTGGGATTTGCAAACAACTTTTCTATAGATCAAAAACTGAACTTTACAGATTACTGGGTAGGAAAAGGATAATAATGTTCTAAAAAGTCCTCTAGTGGCTCTCTCTCTGTGTGCTGCTGGAAATCTCCCAGAGCAACAGGATTTATATGTACCCAGCCTGAAGTTTTAATGCAATAGTTCTCACAATTGTCTGAGCCAAAAGAATCTGCATTCTTCATTTGCATGTTTGTTGTACAGAGAGAAAGATATTACCCAACATCATATTTGAAGAAAATGGCTACCTGTCATAGAAAAGTGACCTGTTAGTAGATATAGCTTCATGGGAAGGAAATTCAGTAGTCTGAAGAAAGGCATTAAGTACTCCTGCGATGTTTATTTCACCAGCTAACTTTGTAGATGGATACAGAATTTGCTTCCTAAATCCTGAATGGTGCAGGTCAGATTCAAACAGCTAAAGTACTTGCATATTGGAGGAAAGGAAGAAGTTACTAAGAGAGTCAAAGTCTTTGTGCAGTGGGGATGCAGTGATAAGTAAAATGGAAGCTGTGAAATGAACAACAAAAGCAAAAATGGTGGGGTAACTTCTTCCAGGCTCTGCTTTTCCTGATGAACTCTCGGAGCCACTGAAAGTGTCTCGTGGCTATGGGAAGAAGGAAGAAGCAGCAGACTCTGGGTACTTGGCAAACATAAAGCATCATTTTGATCCTTAATGCATATCCAGGGTTAAGCAGCAACTAGGTGTGGGAATTTGCCTGCTTTAGGATCATTGCCTGCTTTAGCCACATAATTCCTTTGTTGGATGTAACCCAACTAATGCACTAGGGGGCAAGACTCAAAAGTTGCAGTGTCCAAATCTTTAACAGGAACTACCTTTGCATATCTCCACAGTGTTTGATCTAGTGAAAACCCTTTCCACACCCACCCAATTCTGTATTAGAGATAATACACTTATTAAAAGAGCAGTTATATCCTTGCATAACGTCATATCCTATACCAGATTCCCTTGCAAAATGGGTGCATTTACTCCCCACAGTTCTGTCTTGCTCTGCCTTCTGTTTAGATCCAAACCTATAACAAGTTTATGAAGATGTGGTCTGCTATCTGCAGACTATAAACTCTTTGGGGTAGTGACTTTGTTCACGTGTACCAGGCACAAAAATGGTGCTATGAAACACAGAGCACCTCTAATTAATAAAAGCGCTTTTCAATTATAAGGGTGACTGAAACAAGTGAGAGGGTATTCATAGAATCATAGAATAGCTTGGTTTGGAAGGGATCTCTAACCTTAATTTAAAACTGTCTTCACCAGCTTGGCAAGCTTGTGACCAAAGATGCCCTTCTCCTTCTCTAGGAGATGGACCCCACCAGGACCAGGTTTCTCAAAGTGAATCCCATGGTCTGAGTAGCCAAGCTGTGCCCTGGTTACCCTGGCTGTTGTAATACTCACCATTTGCTCTGAGAACTGTCTTCTATGTAATGCAAAGTGAGGAGCTCATTCTAAGTGTATGCAATTGTTTGTGACATTAATTCAGTCCCAGATGTGTTGAATTGTTCTAATATGCTAGGCTGAGAAGCTGAAGCCACTGAAAATGAATATGGTGTGTTGTTAATGTGCTTGATTATAAGAGAATTAGAACACGTGTTGAAATAGTGTCAGCTGTATTTAATTTCCAGTAGATTTATTGAGCATGAAACTCATGTGTGATGATGTATTGCTGTTAACCTCATGAAAGAGGTTGTATTGTCCTGGATTTTGCTTTTCCAGTGCCCTTGTATTTCCACTGCAATATTACCATTATATGTGATATTTTTTGCTCACAAGAAACAGCAAACATTTGTAAATGTCATCATCCATGGGACAGTGATGTGCTCTTTCAACGGTTCCTTTCTATAATGAGAGTGACCTCAATTTTGTCACTGCTCACAAATGACACAGCTTACAAGCTGTACGTGTGCTGCAGAGCTGCCAGCAGTGGCAAAACTATTCTGTTCTTGGATGTAGAAACACATGGTGTGTTGTTCTCCAAGACAGAGTAATGGTGACATTGGTCTGTAAATAACTAATAAATATAAAAAAACACCACACACTTTAGTGGGAACTGAAGGCAGATAATATATGCACAGCTCAGGAGACTGAAGTCCCTGGTCAGTTCACTGAGCTGCTGCAGATTTTAGCTGGAAACAAGCTGCCAGCACATCTGGTATCATACCAGGAGACTCATTTGCATGAGTGAAGAAAAAGTACAGATATTCTGCTTAACGCCAGTTTGCGCTTCCAGATTTCTCATTTTTTTCTGAGATTCACCTCCCAACAAATCCTCTGCACCCACTGTTGCCCTGGTCTTCAATCAGCTGTGAAGGTCTAGCATCACTGAGTCCTTGAGCTCTGCTACTGGTGTATTTGGCCTCTTGTTTTAGCAGTGGTCATCTGGCAGAATGGTGACATGCATCAGAATGGGTGCTGTAAAAGATGTTGGGCTGGATGAGATTTCCCAGACTATCAGTTGCAGGTGATAAGTGGAGTTTAAAGCTAGGCAAAATCAAGTATTTAACCCAAGCAGGAATCCTCACGGACTTCATGCCTGTCTGTGCCTGGGACTCACAAGTGTGGGTTTCTTCTCAGTTTTTGGAAGAGATTCATCAGCCTTGGACAGTGGAAGAGAATCCTCAGATGTTGGACAGCTGATTTAAATTCTCTATCTGTCTGTTGTAATATTAACTCTCCAGCCAGAAAAATAACTATCAGGCCTATTGCTATTCTGGGATGGGGTTTTCTCAGCTTTTTTTGACTGATGAGTCCTTATTTTGCATGAACTAATTTAATATTTTCTGACCTGGAATGGAAATTCAAGCAGAGTATTTTATTGTTTGAATGAGTCCTGCCCTCTTTTCATTGCTACTTCTTGTGAGACATAATCTGTTCTGTTAGATAGATGGATGATAGATAGATAGCTAGATAGATAGCTAGATAGATAGACAGTTAGAATGTAGAGGGATTAATTTACCTGTGCTGAAGTGAAGCATTGGTAGAGAGCCCCTTACACAATGTGTGTTGTGGAGATGGCAGTTATTAGTACAGATCCTGTAAGACAGGTATGAAGTAAAAAACGAGGGATGCTATCAGGATTGTGAGACATTGATGGAGATATTCTTCTGATCTAGTGGCTCTTGAGACATCTGAAGGATCTGAAACTGCACTGATGGTCTCTGTGTTTGTAATACATTACTGCTGTATCAATCTGAGTTAGAACTTCTAACACTTATCTGCACTCTGTAAGAACCACCAGGTTTCTCCTTTGGTGAATATTTGGCTTTTTTAAAAATCTTTTTGTCTCCCTCTAATGTATTTGACATTGATCATTGCTATAAACAGGATTTATGTCCAAGGGGAACTAATCTCCTGTGACATTCTTTAGGCATACTGTGTCCTGCGCTCATGAATAAACTGATTACCAGATTGGGGTCAGAGACGAATTTTTTTTCTAGGTGAGACCATCACATTGTCAGAGTTGTCCTTGTCCTATTCAGCACAGCTGTTAAAGCCTGACTAGCAGTTTTATTTAGCCACTAGTAAATCTTTCCCCCCCCCATTATTCTATGTCACTGGTGACATACTTGCTCTTCTGTGTAACTGCAGCTTAAGGCTGACTTAATGTGATAGAGAGTACTCTGGGATCTGTGCCATGGAGAGGCATTTGGCACATGCTTTTGACCTGGATAATTACTGTGTGGTTATGTGGGTTTGAAGAGATGGGACCCAATGTGTCAAGGCCATATTATTTTTACCCTGACCCTTCTTCCTATGTTCCTTGCTAGTTTATTTGGTCATTTACAGCAATTAGTGATGAAGCAATGATAAGAAAAATTATATAATTACCGTTTCAGAGAACACATTGCTCTTTTCATAGATGAAACTTCAGTTTCATTCCTTGAGATGCACATGCATTGCATGCTGGAGTCCTTGGGCAAGCTTCAGCCATGGGGCATCTGTGCCACCATGAAACCATGTCCCTGAAGGAAGAGGGAGAGAGGTGGAGGTCGTCAGAGTGGAGACAGGGATGGAGAGAAGTGGAGGTAGGGGAGAAGTGGAGGTAGGATGAGCAAATGGCCAACAAGCTTGTTTTAGCAAAGACATTGTAATTAAACCCAGAAGCTGATGCAATAATAATGGTTTATTATGTAATGCTAAATACTACTATTTTACTCTAATTTTGATGACAATTTTTCTGTTTCACTGAGCACTGTGCTGAAAGCTTCTTACAAACAAGCTTGTAAGTGCATCATGTAAAATTTGGGCGTGTCAAAATAATCTTCTCATTTCAAAGGATCCAGTGTACCGAGGCTTCTTCTTCCTAACTGCCCATGCAGTGCTCTAGAGTGCTTATTAGAGAAGGGAGGCATATAGAATATTAATAAGAAATAGCATGCTTTTCTATTAAATTTACTGGACAGTTCAAAATTTAAATACTTTGTATTATCTTCTTTTTTTAACTATGGGCAGTTAATGGAGGAAACATATTCAAGGAGACTTTTAGATCATTTTTACAGGAAAACTAATCTAAAAGGCAAGAACTTGAATTGCTGCATTTCAGTACAATGTTAATGCAACTACTGTTCTGGATGATCATAAAATGAACTTATTCATGTAGACAAGCTGTAAAATTATGATGCTAACCAGCAAATTTATAATCTGAGTGATAAACATATTAACTTGTTTAAGGCACTTAGAAAAAAATTGTTTTAAAAGGATAACTATAATGAGGGTTAGTGCTCATAAAGATTTTCTGTATACATGAGTTTTCCATATATGACAGAGTATTATAACCATGCAATAACAGAAAATGGATCTGGAAGAAATATCATGAACTCATCAAGCCTGAGTGATGACAGGGAGCTCTCTTCTGCTGTACCAGAATGAAAAACCTGTCTTTCTTTGGTGAGCAGTTCATTAATCACTGGTCACATATCATCACACTTGGCCATTCTTATGTCATGTATAAATTATTCAATAATCACCATGAGCAAATTGTAATGCTTCATAAAAGTTTAAGGTGTGTTTTCATGTGCCTTTTTCAAGGACAATGCAACAGTCTCTCTTTGTAAATGACACTCTGCCTTAACAGAATTGTCCCTGGGGAACAGAAACCAATTTGAGAGTAAAGTGTTACAGGCTCTTGTCAGAGTTGGTCAACACAGCTGTAAGACTTTCCTATTGTAATCTGGAATCAGTGCAGCTCCTGATAGCCTGGAAGTACTTAGAAATTATTTCTCCTTTCAGTTCCTTTATATCTGAAGTCTGGATCACCAGAAAAGTGATAGATTTTGCATAGCTTTGGAGGGAAGGGGAAGGATAACCGGTGGCATCATCTCACTCGTAGATTATAAGGGTTGGGGACTGACATTTAGGAGGAAGATCTGTAGTCTCCAAAGCCTTTTACACTAAGACTGTTCAGATTTCAGGGGACTGAAAATTAGATTTGTGTTGCTTTAATGGGTAATGCTAAAGGTGCAAAGACTCTTAATGTAAATGGAATTTCTCTGAACAGGTGTGGTGCCTCAATCTGTACACCTCACATGCAGAGGTGGTTCCTTAATATGTCCCATGGTAGGCTCTAAAAAAGCATTAATTGAGTCTGAAGACAGTGCAGCCACTCTTCACAAGTCCTCATTTCTCGACTTTTTCTCTGCAAATCAGTGGGTTTTGATGACTTCCCAATCATATAGCATAGGTTCCATTGGGACTACATGAAATGTTGTGTAATACATTCAAAATCCTCGACAGTACCTTCACCGGAAGTTTGCCTTGCCTCCAAGTCACCTTCAGGCCATAGAGAGCTTTCAGTCTTGAGTTCCTTCTAACTCTTGTTCTATTGCTGCTGAGAACATTCTCAACGAACCTTCTCTGTCTGCAACCTCTAGGGGAAGTGCCTTGGGAAAGGGCAATTCTTCTGAAGAACCCTGGTTCTCATGACACGGATTTGTCTTGTCACATTTGATTATTGTATACCACAGCATCTATGTAGCAGAAAGTTCATAATCTAAACAGCCAGAAGAGTTAAAAATTGGACAGGGGCTCAGGACATTGGAAATTGGGAAGTCACCTGTCCAAGGTCAGACAAATGATCAGTGTGACATCTGGGAATAAAAGAATAAGGTCCTGTCCCAGTGTGTAGGTGATGCTAAATGCCTGCCAAGGTTTTTGCACATGAATAAACATCAAATTTGAAATTGATTTTTCCTCTGGAAAAAAATTTCCCAGACCCCACAGGTTCTTGTATTTCCCCCAACCCAGTTTTCCTTTTTATCATCAAATTGCAAGATCTGGTCTTCCTAACACAAGCACACAAAAACAAGAACACGATGCCTAAAGAGAGTACTCACAGACATTGGTGCTTCCTCCCTAAGGAAGTGCTGCAGTGAGATGTCTGTTTTGATTGCTTTTGACCTATGTTTTCTTTGTAGTTAATGGAAGGAGATAACCATCAGAAGGAGGATTCAGGCTCAGATGGGAGGCAACTCAGGAAGATGTTACAATTTAAGATAAGTGAATCTGGGCTCTGTCCTAAGAAGGATGCTTTGGATCTCTGCACAGTGAAGAGAGAGATGACCACTTCCAAAAAGTAATAGATGCTTATCACAATAGAGTGTAAAAGACTGGTAGAAATTAAATATATTCATTGGTATCCTATACAAGAGAAAAAAATTTTGAATATTGCTGACAACTTTTTCCCCCCTCAAGTTGTTGTCCTTCCTTAGTAGTATAAGAAAAAAGGAAATTTGGGCATAAAAATTTTTGTGAACTGGTCAGAGGACTCATCTTCTGAAAGGATCCTACAGAGTTCCTCTTTGTTTTCTTAAAATGTTCAGCATTGTCATTTGATTTAAATGATGATAAAACTGCTTCTGAAGCCTTCAGCATATTGGCTCCAAACCAGACCAAGTGCTGTCTTTTTGTTTCATAAAATGGCTGTGTTTCAATGATAAACATAGCCAAAGGGGAACATTTTGCTTAAACTATTTTAAAAACCCCACAGTGTATTGTTTCCAATTAGTTGAAATCTGCTTTAATAGGGCAAAGCAATTTTTTCACAAACGTTTTCTTCAAGTTGTCATCTTTCTCTGTGACTTATGGGGGTGGGCTGAAGAACCCCTTCCATTCTTGGGTCACCATTTAGAATTTGAGCCAAAATGCTGGCAAGCATTTTGAGCACATTCAAGTCAACATAGGTAGAGGGCCTTGGAGTGTGCTCTGGATTTGCCCTGAGTTTGGCTGTTTACCAATATGGCCTGGAGCTGGAGAATGCTGAGGATCCCCAGGCACAGGAGCTTGTGGGGCCTGGCTAAGAAGGCATGAAGAGGTAGAAACTTAGGGGACTTTTGTGGCAAAGGAGGAAACCTGTATTACTTGTACAAGAGAAAGGAAGATGGGGAGTGATGGGAAGCATGGGATTAGTTGAGAAGGGATGACAGAGAGTGGCACCTCAGCGCTGATGGACTGATGCAGGAGAAATGAGAGAATTGCACTATCCCACCTATAGAGCAGGAGGGAGAGCAGAGCAGGCAAATGCAGTTTTTACCATTCCATCCAAGACAGAGAGCTACTTACCCCCAAGCCTCTCCCCCACTTCAACATGCCACCAGTGCCCCTTTTACTGGTGCTGCTAGCCGAGCTGAGCTGTGCTCCTGCTGAGAGTGCACAAAGGCACACTCCATTGTGGACTGTGCCTGAGCGCTGCGCCACTCTGGCAGGGAGAGCCCAAGCCCTCCGTGCACAGTAGGGCTTTTGCCCAACCAGCCTGTGTTGAACAGGCACACCACATTTATTTCTCCCCGGCTACCTCAAGTGCAGCTCTTCCGGAGCAGAACGCTGGGGCATCGAAGCTGAGGGTTCAATTCCATAGTCCATTTGATGTGACTAAACCAGCTGCCCAGTTGTTTCTTTTCAGTGTTTCCAGTTAAGTAAATTCCCCGATCTGACCTTCTGTGCATCCACACAACATCTCGTGTTGGCACAAGTGAGAAAATGTGGCTGGGGCCAGAGAGCAGAAGGTAGAGATATCCCTTTAAATAGCAGCCCAGATTTAGGTCAGCTCAAACCAGTTATGAAGCCAGACCTGGATCTTCAAGGACTGACAGACAGCTTTATGGAATGTTACTTCCAAGCAGTAAAATATTATCCTCAACCACTGCCTATTTATTTCAGCTTTGTCCCACACATTGTGCGGTTACTAACACAGCCCTATACAAGGGAAATGTTAGGCATAGTTGATCAGTGTTTGTAAAATGCCAGAAGCTACAGAAAACTGGAGTAAGAGGCATCATCTCAGCTTAGGTTTGAATAAGATGCCTGGCAAAGCATCCAATTCCTGTGTACTGCATCACTTAAGCTTTTCAAGTAACCCACGCATTGCATGGCAGGTTATACTTTACGGTGACACTAATGCCAGAAATATTCAAAAGAACCTCTGGGAGGTAGGTGCAAACTCTCAAACTCCTTTGCAATGACTCGACCCCACAAGTTTACAACCTGATTTTTTGTGTTCCTGGAGTGCTGAACACAGTGGGTTTGCAATTGAACAGGATAGCTTATGTGTAGAAGCTGGTGCAGTAAGTCATAAATAATAGTAGAATTAAACTCACCTTCCTGAGGTCCGGTAGACAATGACACATAGCAGAGTGGTAATATATAGTATATGAACTAAGGAAATTAGAGTCCTCCCTTGTTCCTAACTCCCATTTTCCTCAAAAGGAACAATTATATGGATTTTCATGTCTTACATCTGAAACATTGGGCTTATATTTTTTGTGGCAATGTTTTAATGCAGTTCCTCTTAGAGATGTGAGCATAATGCTGTATCTAGAAAACCCATCAGGTGAGGAGCTTCAGCTTTTGACTCTGCTGTGAGCGAGATATTGTGATGATGATTATATACTAAAAGTACGAAAGTGATTAGATTGCGCAAAATACCACTTTTAAAATAAAGAAATGTTAAAATAGAAGGAAACCTCCATTTGTTCCTATTTAATTTTTTTTCTGTACGTTGCACTCAGACTCTGGATGACTTGGAGTATGAAAAGAGTAATTATTGGGATGTAAAAGACAGTTTGACAAACTAGTACTAGTATAGAACAATAACAGAGGAAAGTACATCTTGATCCTCAAGCTGAGATCTCTCCTATTTCAGGCAAACATGTCATTTTTCCGCTTTTGTGGGCATATCAAGCTCAGTTGTTTGTTGGTGAAAGCAAGGGGGAGAAATAGAAAAAACTGTAGCATAGCTGAATGCTTCATTGTGTGTTAAACCATCATTCATACTTTAATGGTAATTATTAGAATGTTTGATAACAGGAGTTTGGGAAACATGTCAAAACAGAAATGACAGGTAAAAGAAAATCTAAACAAAAAGCAAAATCACAGGCTTATATTTTTCACAACATCACAGAATGGCTGTGAGATTTTTCCTTAACTTCTTTCTTGCAGGTAGAATTTCTTAGCTCTAAGCACATGAAAATGGAAAAAGCAATTTTATATTATACTTACAAAGTAACAGATTTGTTGAGTACTTAGAACTGCTAAAGAAAATCAGTTATCTAATCTAACCAATGTACTGTATGATCCTTTTTCAATGGCTAAGACCTCTGACAGAAAAATAGTTGAAATATAAATCCAGCAGCTCAGACTCAGGAAAGAAAATTAAGGAGTTGTTCATGGCCTTCTGTTAGTCCCAACTGTTGCCTGGTAACTGTCTAAAAATTAACTGTGCATCACCTGGCTTCTAAGGACCGTGGCATCACTAGAATTCTGGCATCTGCTATGTCTTACACTGAAAAGCAGAACTTAATTTCTTGGTTATGATTTTTTTGTCAAAATCAGGGAATTTACTCAACTACACAGCTAGATGCTTATGGTAAAGTAATTTAAAATATTGTATAAAATAATATGTAATATAAATAATGAACTACAAAACAAACTTGTTTTAAAGTATGGAAATTTCGCACAATCTTTTTCTGATATTACTATATAGTATTCCATTCTTTCTTTGGGTGGTGTAGATAATGTATTTAATTTCCTTCTTATGTCTGCACCTACTGAGCTTCAGCCAAGCTTTGCATGAGACTAGAACTGAGAAAAAAGTGCATTGACAGAATCTGTGGCAGGGATACTCCTGAAATGGAAATCTGGTAGGTATACTTGGATCATCACATGTACCTTGACAGTTTCGTAAAAGAAACTAGTTTTCAAAAACTTTCCAGGTTTTTAGATGCTCTGTTTTGAACAGATTTTAGGGTAAATTTGTACCTGCTATTCCAATGGTAGTTCTGAGAAGATTGTGAAAATTTCAATGGATATAGGTGAGAACACATAACCTGAGTGGAACTTGTGTTCTGCAAATCATAGAATCATTTAGAATGGAAAAGAGTCTTAAGATCACCAAGTCCAACTATATGCTATTTTTTTTAACTGAGCAATTGAGCAATAAAATTGCTAATTTAAATTGAATTAAATTGGTAACTAACCTGGGACTGCAAGCTACTCCCCTCTTTTATGCTTTTGGCCACTAAACACCGAAGGCCCTGCTTCAGAACGTATTTCAGTGCATTGGAAAATCTGGTCTGAAGTGATTTTTTAAAAACTGTTCACTTACAGACACTGTTTCAGGTTATTATGCAACACTCATCCTAACATTAATTTTCTATTCTTACAGTGCTCTCCTTTGCAAAACCCCAGAATGTCCCACACACATCAGTTAATTAAGTTTCACAATACCCATGTGGGTGCATTGTTTTATTGTCTTAATTGAACAAAAGGGAGAAGAGAAACACAGAGAGATGAAGTGACCTAGCCAAGGTCACTTTGTTAATTAAGATTAAAAGTTTATTCCAGAAAAGAAGATAAGCTCATCATAAGGTAAGTGAAGCAAAGTGAAGGTTAGCTTACCATTGCTTAGGTTTATTTGCTGTCGTAGCATTAACTGAAAACTCTTAAAATTTGCTTGAGTTAAGTTTCTAATGGGGGAGAAGAATCAGAGAATGTTGACTTGTGTCACTACAAATTTTGTTCAGTTCTCCTGATACTAGGAAGATTTGGACTGGTCTTCCTGTGCTGCACATGATGAGTGGCAGCAGCAGCCTACAGGAAAACAGGTAAATCGGTGGCTGTGGGCTGTGTTATAGTGCCCTTGGGCGAAATGGCAGAGGAGGGAGTCCCCCCTCACCAGTAACCCACTGAGAGAAATGAGCCCTCCCAGGCTGTCACAGGGAACTCTCAGCCCCAGGGGTTGAGGAATGGCCAAGGGAAGAGGCTTTCTAAAGCACTTTTCAGACTGACAGGCTCACTGCCTATGGGGTGGGTGTGAGACATTGTGTGATGCTGAGGAAGTACCTTTGGAGATGGTACAAGACTTTTTATTGGCTGTTCAGGGAGGCGGGGAATGGGAAGGATCAAGGCGGTCTGAGCAGCAATGAATGTGCAAAGGTAAAGGCAAAGTGGACAAAAGGAGCCACTTGTGTGTGAGCAGTGGCTGGTCAGCACATTTGGCTGGCTATGCCGTGCACCTGGTCAGCACTGCCTGGCCTGACTTCTCATTAAACTCCATTTCTTAACTATTTTCTTGATAGAGGGACTGTGTGTTCTGGGCACATGTGTATGTATGGATGTGTCACTGCCACCATCAGTTGGACCATGTGTGCACATCCTGCCCACAGACTGTCCACAGACTGTCCGTGTGTCTGTGGTGCCAGCAGTGGGGGTGAGTGAGGGATGTATGCCTCTGTGGAATTGCTAGTGAATATCAAACTGGACCAGCTGATGAGAGGGTGATGTGATCTGGGAGCCTGGAATGTGTGTCCCAAAGTGAAACAACATGAGGAGTTGCCTACTGGAGGAACCAAGGGGTGCAGGACAACCACCAAAGATGTCATGAAGTCTGAGTAGAACGAGCGACTCCTTTGCATGCCGTGTGTGTCTTTGTGCAGGAGGCAATGGGGAATCCAAGAATTCAGGGCTATCTACAGGGTGTGTGTGTCTAAGCCCAGCCACAGGAAGGATCCATACAATGTGTACACATGTGCATGTGCAAGGAGGTCTGTAACATCAGCTGGAGATGGGCTGCTGACTCAGGGGCTCATAGATCCAGGTGCCAGGAAATGAGGAAACTGGAATCCAGAGGCAACCACTGGGCAGACTGAGTGCCTGAGTCCAGCTGCTTGAGGGATTTGCATCATACATATTTAGACATTTCTTCCTGCTAACAGACCTTCACCCTTCAACAGCCAGAGAGGGGAAGAGCATAAGGTGCTGCATGTGTCTCTGTTGTTGTATGTGGCTGGCAATATTTATGTACCTATGTGCTGTACAGTGTTTGTGTGCCTGTGGGAATACACAGTCAGCCTCCCTGCTGGCTACACCTGGGGACTTGGAGCTGCAGCAGCCTCACCTCTATTGAGCTCCTTGATTCATCAATCCCAGACAATAAATATGTATGTGTTTATAGATCTCTATATATGTAACTACATGTGCATATTTGTGAGCCACAGTTTTTCTTGTGGGTGTTCCTGTCAATCAGCTGCATCTTTCAGGTTGCAAAGAGGGCAGAAAACCTGCAAATTAGGGGCATTTGGGAAAGCTATTCAGCCATCTCAGTTGACACCAAAGACCTCCATATGCAGTTGAGCTATCTTTTATCCAAACAGGTGGCATCAAAGGACATAGGTATTAATTTGTTTCAGGAAGGTCAAACACATGTGGTCCTTCAGAAAGCTAAAAAAGCCTCATTCTGCAGCACTAGGAGCCAATCCTTTATAGGGCTTATAAAGCTTTCCAAGCACTGCTTTCTAGCATTGCAGATGACACTCACCTAAAATACTTGGAGAGGAAGAACTTTCATCAGCAAGCTTTTTCTAACATCAAACCTTCAAGAGCTAGCAAACTGAACAGATTTACATTTTCAGTCTTGCTCTTCTTGCAAGGCATGGAGTAACAAAATTTTGTTGGAAACAAAATGAAGAGGGCTTTTTTCCTCAAGAGGAAAATGAAAATCCAAATTGAGGTCAAAACCCAATAATCATTACTGTCTTGGAGTTGAGAAAACCATGTGTATCAGTGCAAGCTCTTTTTTTATGGATTCTTTGCGCAAAACCACTGATGACAATCTATGTGATAGATAAATTACATCCCACTCATTTTGATTACAGCTTTCCATTTCTCTTTCGGAATGACTGCCCCAGTACTTTCACATGAGTGAACTAAAGGACTAGAAAAGACAAACAGCTAAGGGGAAAATAACAAAGCAACAGATATGGTGACAGTAAATTGATGCAGTGAGTAAAGAAGGGACATTCCCCATCATTGTGCCAGCCGGTGCTGTGGAGACTGACATGAAGTAGTTCCAACAAAAAAGGACTAGGCCTTTTCATACCAGCTCTGCACTAAGGGTGAAGTTTTTGTTTATTAAGCAAAGCCCTCTGTGTTGTGTGGATATCTGTGTAGGATATCTGTGTGCTGCCACAGTCCATATAGTACATACAATGCCTCTATACCACAAGACCTTCTGAAAAAAAGAATGAGATTTGTTATGAAGCTGATGCAGATGAACTGATTTCTGTTAGAAAAAGATAACCTTAGAGAAGAGCACCCCAAGGTAACACACCAAATACCAACACTGAGCTGTTAGAAATAATTTGTTTTTCAATAAATTGTGTAGAGCAGATGTACAGCACAGGTCTGTGGAGCCACAGTGTGATGTCCCACCGCACCTTTTGCCAAGCATGCTGCAAAAGCTGCATGGTGGCTGCTCAGCCATGCCACAGCTGGACATTGTGATGCTTTTCAGCAGGGGCTATGCTGGGCTGCCTTTCTTGCCTGTTTCAAATCCTTGGGAGTATGCCCACTGCATGGCTCACACATCAGTAGGGATATCCAGCGCAGCCATAACCTGCCACCAGATTCTCCCTTGGCCATCAGCTGGTGGAACTGCAATAAGCCAAGGGGACCTGGAAAATCCATGGTTGCATTAGCATTATAGCAATGGGGCACCTTTGAAATTTAGGCTTATTATTAAAATTTTTATGGTTCCCTCCTTCTCTTGCAACACAAAAATGAATTACTGATTAATTTTACAAGTCTTGGTTTTCACTTTGCAGTATTAATGTTACCCATCACTAACTCCTGGCAGGTTATTGTAGAACTCTGATGAAATTCATCTGGTATTAAATGGATCGCAAAGTGATGAATCAAGGCCAAAGTTCCTGCACTATCTTTCTTAATTCTAGCTAGCATTTATGGCCACCTGACATGGAAAATCAGCCTCTGCCCAAAAGCAGCAGAGTTTGAATGCCAATGACAAATTTAAAAGCATCTGATGAAAGTGTTTCTGGTCTGTTTGTTTTTGGAAATAGGAAAGATGCCATTTTCCTACACAAGCTTTTTTGAAAAACACTGATAAAAAATTTGGGCCTACTCAAGGCCAAGTTGTTGTTTGCATGGGATCATTTTCTGAGGCAGTCAATTACCTACAAGCCATATGTCACAGCTCAGGAGACCTGAGGCAGGTGTGTGTTGGAAGAACCCACTGCTCCATCTGCCAAGTTTGTTTTAAATGTACATAGCATAAACAAGCTTGAAGTCCAGCTGGAGTGCCACTGCCAGTGTGGCAAAGCAGATGACTCTTTAATTTCTTATGGAAGCAATGGATGGAAAATAACCCCAGCAGACTAAGGGAATTTATCAGACCTTGGCCAAAAAAGCTGATGTTTCTGTTTAATACACTGAACTCTTAGCAATAAAAATGATCATGTTGGTTTGGTGAGGAGTCCATCTTGGGAAATGGTCCAAAGGAAAGGACTTTTCTGTTCAGCATACGCTGAAAGCCAGACTCTCAGCCTACAGATAATTTTGGTTTCCTTGAACTTGTCCTCCAATTCCCCTGCCAGGAAATGACCCACATTGGTGCAGGTTTGCTCCCCAAAGCCCATTCCTAGTATTTCAGTGATAGTATTTCACAGCCCAAAGCAGATTGATTTATGGACAGTCAACACCTAGACATCTAGGTAACACCTGCGCTTAGGGCAGCATCCTATGTTTATGGCAGTATCTGAGAGAAGGAAAATAGGAATGTGAGGTGATTTAGATAATGATGTGAAATGAAAAACATCTACTTATTCTCATTTGACATTTCTTAGCAAATCCTATCTACTATATATAATCTAGGTTATACATGTTCTGTCACAGAGATTGTCCTTATTCTGATTATAATACTGAGTCAAACATATTGATGATGTTATAATTCTAACTGTGTATGTTTAAATATTATGTGAGGGTGCCACTCACATGAGGAAATGTCAAGGTTTACTGTTGGTTTGATATTTATGCAACTTATTAAATTGCTGTTTGAAAAAATGAGCATGTCAGCAATAAGCTGTTCTTTGTCATGAGTCTATCCTGTAGATTTTATGTCCATTTATGAGATAAAAGGACTTGTGCTCAAGCCAGCCTCTTAATGTGGAACCAAATGTATCTAAGACCAAAAAAGAAATGGCAAGAATAGTTCCATAGGCCTGGTGCAAATACAACTGTTAGTAGGGCTTGTTGCTTTGGATTGTGTGAAGTGTTACCCTCTTAAAAGAAGACAGTGCAGCCATGGATATTCACAAAAATGAGAAGTTTATGTCATGAACCTTTCCACAAGGGCCTTGCACTTGGGTTAAATAAATCAGAACAGCTACAGTGAGAGCTGAGCTCCAGCCAGTTGTACTCAAACTGTAGCTGCCAGAGGTTTACTGCCAAGATGAGAGGAGTATCTTTGAAGACTGGTCCTGGGTTCTAGGTCTATGTGAAATGGTAATAGGAAGATGAGGTGGAGAATGTGCTTGTTAAATTCTCAGATGACAAAGGTATGTGAAAGTTCATGGAAACTGGAAATGGATTTTGGAATTATATGGATAAAATGGAATTTGGAATTCTATTGAAAAAATGGAGAAAAGTTCCTAAAGCAGATGGAGTATCTGTATTCAGAAAGGACTAATCTGTTGCATAAAAATTGAATGGGGAAAACACAGATTAAGTGCTGTTTCCAAAAAAAGGGACTTGGCATTTGCCATGGTTTATAAGATAACCACGAGTCAACATTTTTAGGCTATGACAATAAGAAGACCAATCATTGGATTGGGGAACAAAAAGGGATTCCTGGAAATAACCTTCCTATTCAGAATGGCTATAGCGTTTAGTTTGGAGAGCTGTATTTTGAGAAAGATGTGGAAGAATTGCAAAAGGCTTCTGAATGATGTAGCCTAAGAGTGACAAATGAATGAATTGTAAGAGTTTATGCCAGAAAGAAAAATCTTCTAGCATGGAAAATACAGCTGCAGAGGGGAAGACAGAGTGTTGTCTTTTATGTTCTTTCTATAAATGTAAAAAAGGCAGTGGGCTTTACTTCCAGAGAGAGGAAATCAACTAAAGAAGGACTCCCTAAGGCATTTTCAACAGTGAGAATTAATCCCGCTTTCAGCAGTGGGTGGCCTATGGATAATGTCTGGTACAATCCCAGAGCAGAGTCATGGAAAAGTCTTATTTCCACCAGTGGCACTCCTGTTAGTAACTCTTGACATCAGGGCTACATCCCAGTATAGACAACTAATTTCAGCAACCTTGGACTTCTTTTTTCAATTTTAAGCTGTTTTACTTTGGGAAAATGACCTACGAAACACTCTGCTAGGCTGACAATGACCATGGTAGCTTGATGTGATTCTAACTTACCATGAACACTGAAGCAGGATTTTTCCAGAGGACAACCAAGTCACCCTTAATTGTAGTGAAGGTAATGGCAGTGTTCTCGTGCCAGCAGAACATCCTACATTCTCCACTGAAAGGATTGATCCAAGACAATGAATAGCTGGTCATGCCTGGTGGTTTGTGGCAGCCTTGGGCTGCACTTGCTGTTGAGGGATGATGTAACATAAAATGCTGTGTTTTTTGTGCAGCTGACACTACATTTCGCTGTAACAAATAAGCCATCCCAAATGCCAAATCTCCCTGGAAAAAGGTATCTTTCTTTTTGTGAAATCGTGTTGATCTAATTTTATCTGTTAAGTTAGGGCAAATCCTGACATCATTAGTTAATTTTATTTGTTCTGTTCCTTTTTCAATGTACAAGTTAACTCAGCAAAGATAAATAAATAACAGTTGCTAATCTTAGCAGGGGAGTCTGTAACAACACAAGGGACAGTGGTTAACAGAGGAATTTGCAGTCAGCACCTCTAGAATGGCTGGATTTCAGCAGTCTGGGAAAGTCAGCCCTTCCTCTAAGCCTGCTCTCAAACATTTTGCTATTCCTTTTGGCTTTTTAAAAATTATTTCCCTGCTAGCAACAGTCATGGGATGCTGCTGGGAAAATATGTCAGGGTAATCCACCCTTGATGCAACTGCATTTTGGGTACAGCCTGAATGGCAAGAAGCAGCAAAAAGATCACAAGTACTTTATTTTATTTATTTATATGACCAAGAGAATAATATCAATACAGATATTTTCTTCTCTTTACCTCCCTTCTCCACTAATTCTAGGACTGCCTTCAAACTCACCTTTAGCTGATTCAATTGATAAAGATGAATAATGTGCATGATTAATGCTAAGCATTTGTTCATTTGCCTGAAGTCTCAAGCTTTTGACTCACCAAATATTTCAGCTGTGCATTGCTCTTAGAGGGCCTGTTAGATGCAGAACCTCTATGCTCAGTATATCACAGCTGCCTGTATATGGTGACTTCCAGAGGCTTCACTGAGATTAGCTTGCCAATAGTTGAATGAGAGCTGAAATATGTCACTGGATTCACAGCATTCTCTATTTTTATTCTCTATTTCCTAAAATTGACCTCGGTATCCTTATCTCACAAAAACCTTGTACCAGGGTATCTATATTGAGACACGCCAGGGATTAAGGCAGAATCTTCTCTTAGAAGCAAGACAGGGATGGAGAAAGCCTCCCAGATTGTGCTTCTCACCCCTCAAGTTGATTATACATGTTTTTGCAAAGGTTCACTTTGTTTGCCCCAAAGCACTGTCTGCAAAGTGAGCTCAAGAAATTATAGTAATTCAACAGAAATTAAAATCTCTTTGCCATCACTGAGGTCGCTTTATACATCTGGCAGTAGCAAAGCTTGTGGAGTGGTGAAGTGAATTCAGCAAGAATCAGGCCCAAGAATCCAAAAAGCAATTCTCTGTGTGTCCGTTCTCCCTTCGCTTTTAAAGTCTACATTTTCTGTTATTAATATAAATTGTCACAGAACAATATCTGCAGTGTGTTTACACTGCCTTTCACAAATGTGGCTGCAGATCGTGGTTGTGTGTCAGACATACCTTTGCTCTACCAATCTTCATAATTCCATCACATAATTACAATAGAACCACCCTCAGCCTCCATATACATATCAAGGGTCCTGGCTGCCCCTGCACATCCTTTTTTCATGTACATGGCACACACCGCTGGCATGAAAAGATGAGGCAATTGATAATAAACTTGAAATGGCAAGGAATAAATATGGCAATCTGTGGCTGTCATTAAATTGTTCCAGGCATGAAAAGTCCCATAAAATACCACTGACCCTACAAAACTATGAATTTCTATTTTAAAACAGCAGCTGTTCTCTGTTATTCTGTATTACTGCATGAGACTCAGTGAAGTGCTCAGTATTGTCTTGGGATCAGTTTGCTTCTTTTAGAGATCTGAAAAGGGTGCCTGGGAGTTGCAATTAGTAGAGGTTTCTAATGGATGCTGCGTCTTCCTGGAGAAGCCTTCTTTCACTCAGTGGCTCCATCTTGAAATGTGTTGTGTCTCTTAAGATATAGAGTAGGAGAACAAATACGATAGAGAACATAACCAAGCCTCATGAAGGAGAGATGTGCAGGACCTCCTGGATCAGAAAACTTGTCCATTCCCAAACAGAATTTAATGACCTTTTCAAACGCTGATCTCCCTACTAGACTGACCTAGCAGCACCAGTGACTACATGGGTGACTACATGCAAATTGCCCAGTTGATATTCAGACATTCAAGTTCCTTATTTAATCTCTTTAGGAATTAAAATATGTTCTGGCCTTATTGTCTTTAGATGAGCAGCTGCTGTCTTCAGCATATCTCCTTAAAGTGAATAAATGTCTCAATTGCTCCTTTCTTATTTCTGTGTCTAGAGTTCACCATTTAATTCCAGACTATAATTGCATATTTTTCTGAGGTTTTATCTATTCCTTGAACTTTGCTGAGCTCTGGATAACCATAGCTAGTTGAATTTAAATAGTCCAATTAATTTTGCATAGTAGCTGGGTGCAAGTGAAGGTCATTCTTGAATCGTCATTCTTAGCCTGCAGTAGGGCCAGGTATGACAGGGAAGTGGTATAGTGACTTGAAGAAAATCCATTCCCATTTCTGGACAGTGTGAGTTTGTTAAAAAGTTCCTGCAATGGAGAGTGGTAGTGCCTGTCCCAGAAAGACTGCAGCTTATTTCAGTCTCTGGGTGTTTTTTCAATTTGTGCACAGAAAATGCTCACATCACATATATTACACTGCATACCAGATAAGGTTAGATATGCTTTTTTTTTCCTGGTTTTCATAAGACTTCAGTGAAAGCAGGAAACAAACAAATTATGAAATCCTCAAAACAGAAACCTAAATGGTGGGTGTTGCATGTGCAACCTATAGCATGCTTCTGTTATTTCCCTATAGCAGACATCTCTCCCTATGTCATTACAGCTAATTATTGGGGATGAAATGGTTGATGGTTTGGATGGAAACAATATGACCTCAGCAGCAGCTGCTTTATGAACAGCATCCAGCTGCCAGTCAGGGATAGCAACTCACCTCTGTGAGGGGGAAGCTCTTGTGGCATGTCTCTAAGCTTCTTCTGCCTGCCCAAAGCAAAAATCAGGTCATGGAGATGGATGCTAGTCTTTAAAACAAAGTATGTTTCCTCCTGGACAATCCAGAAGTGCTTGATTCATGTCAGGACAACACAGAAACTTGGCTTTGATTGGGCTATTCTCCTGCACAGCTACTATTGCATCTTTCTTTGAGTCGAATTCTTGAAAATCCATGCCTGATGTATTCCATACTTAGCCTGCATTTGGCTTGGAACTGGAGACAGACTGAAGTCCCTTCCAACCCAGTCACCTCCAACCTAAGCCATGACACTGCCAACAGTACCTTCTTAATAAAACTTGTTTTCTGCCTGTAATAAACACAAAGCCCAGTTCTGCTCCTATCCTGTAATCAGCAGTTGCTTTGCCACAAGTGGTTTGTGCTTTGACTGTTAATAGGTACTGTGAAAATGCCTTTTTAAACGTCATACATCTACATTTGAAATTTATGTTTTTACTGGCTGCTTCAAAACTTAAAACTACATTGGAATAAATCGGTTGTCTTGCACTTCAACGATTTTTTTTTTACATGGACTTTTTATAGAGTGAAAAAACTTTCTGTTTTTTAAAGTTTTTTTACAAACATAAGCAAGTGCTTCCTTTAATAAACAGCAAGGTTCCCATCACATAGCTACTCTGCATGCACTATTTATTTTGTGTGTGTAGGCATAACTGTGTATTCATTATTTTAAGGACGTGTTAAGACAGTCAAATGAGATGAAAAAGTATTTGGGTTATCTTAATGGAAAAACACACCTAAAAAGCTTACTTTAAAATTAAATCAGTATTCCTACTCTCTATAAATCAACATTTAAGAAAATTTGCTCTGTAAATATTCCTCCTTTTGCTCACAGTTTGGAAATAACAAATTTTGACTTCCAGATTATTGTAGAAAGTTTAATTAAAGGCAAAATAGTACTGTTTAACTATTCATATAACAATGCAGGCACAACTCTGATCCCACCAGTGTACATGGAATAAGAACCACTGATTTTAGTAGTTAACAATTTCCATTTCATGCAAGTATAACTGAAAAAAGGGTCATCTTTTAAACTGCAGTCTACTTAGAACTTTAGTTAAAAGGTCCCATACAAATGTATTTGTAATAATGCTTCACAGCGTTAGGCTCTGATTTAGTACCTAGAGATAGTTATCTTGAAATTGCTAGTATTTGTCACAATTTATTTTAAATTTGAAACTATGTTAATACTAAGTGTTTCAGGCAGCCATGTAAACACCATCTGGGCAAAATATTTGTAATTATTTACAAACAAAAAAAAAGAAAAGTATCAGGGACGCATTTTCACAATAACAAGCTGGCACACTTATCTAGCAGAATGTGTCCCCTGGTCCTGTCCATATGCTGGTTGCTCTTAGGTCAGTGACGTCCACTGCAGTTCCCAGCTGTTTTGGTTTTGTGTGTAGTTATTTTGGTTTCATGAACAAATAAAGTCTGAAGAACTGTGCCAACATGTACAAATGGAAGTGCCTGGTCATTCCTAAATCAATGCTTTTTCTTGGTCCATGGGGAGGTATTTACTGTCTAGGCAGCACAGAGGTGAATAATATGTTTACCTTTGGAGTGGCAAAGGGTGTCTCTGCCTGAGGTTCTAGCTGATGGCCTTTGGGTGAGGGGCTTCAGAACTAAGCCAAATGCTGTGTTTGCAAAGTCCTTAGAATGCCACGGGGCCATGTGTCATCCAAAGAGAAGCATTTATTTGTACTACATTTGCTGCCTAGAGTTTGTTCTTGAAAGTCAGTGTCAGGATAACATCCCTACAGGCACCTTTAAATACATGTCCCAGGGTGGCCATGATAACACACTCTCAAAATCTTACCTGTGACAGTCTGGGCACTCCTCCTGGAAGGATGACTCAGGATTTGCAGTATTTTATAGGTGTTTAAAGAAAGCAACCTTCTCCTAGAGTTGTTAATAATAACAACAGGGGAAAGCATTTATGTGCTAAGGCACAAATTCCAGCCCGCTGTGGTACAGGTAAATCATCCATCTGGATCAGTCCGGGAATTAATTATGCTGAGCATTTCCAGGAGCAGGAGGGCCAGTGTCCCAGCTGCTGACCTGGCTGCTTCTACCAGACTGGCCCTGGATCCAGAGGGATGTACCAAGTGCCATAGGCACCAGGAGGGCTGAAGGATGGCTGCAGCAGCCTGCCTTGTTGATTCAGTGTGTAGCCCTTCACAGCTTGAGTTTTTTTTCCTCCCACTCTTGGTATTGCCAGAAGTACGGAGATGTCTTAAGCCCTACTGTCCTGTACTGGGTCTCCTCATTCCAAGCTGCCACTCTAGGAAGGGCAGCTGGAGCCTTTGGCTGCAAAATCATTATGGAACGGTACAACTGCCTGCGGTAATTTCCTGGTGCCGCGGGCCGATCCAAAGGCAGCAGCAGTCAGCCATCAGAGCCCCAGAGTGAATCATGCACCATCTGTGCTCGTGGGCCGACTGTCTGTGTGTGCAAAGTTGGGTAAACGTGCAGCCACAGCACAGGAAGGCAAATCGCCCTCACTGGCATGGGGAGGGGCACATTGCCTGTACCTTTTCCCAGGTCTGAGCAGGTGGGGCAGGCGATGGTGGGGTGTCTGGTGCAATCCCAAAGGCTCGGGGGTGCTGCTCCTTGTGCTGTGTGTGAGGGGTGTGTTTGTGGCACTGGTGTTTCTCACTAAGCCCTCATTACCAACGGGAGAGAGATTAGACAGAGACAAAACTACTTCTGGGCTTATTCTTGGAGCAAGCTGGATGAAGCAGGCAGGTAAGGAGGGAGCTCTCCTTTCCCTCCACACAGGAAGGCAGCAGGAGCAGAGGAAGGTGTATCTAGTCTCTGTCCCTCACTTGCTATCTGCTTAGCACACCTCCCGAGCATGCAATGGCTGTGAGTGGGTCCCTTGGTGCTGGATCTTTGCTTTGATACAGGAGGCAGTGTGATGAGACAGCATGCAGGGTTAAAACTGAAGATGAAGGGGCCTGCAGCTATCTTTATTCCAAGTAGGCTGTGGCAGTCAGTCACAAGCCAGAACAGTGTCCAAAGGCCATGTGTGCTGCCTGGGATGGTTTGCATGGCATCACTGTCCTTCTGCACAAATAAGACCAAACAAATAACTTCTGTGGTCCAAAGGGGAGCCTGAAGCCTCTCCGGTGTGGAGGTGGGGCAGGTGCACCTGCAAATATGTATGGGTTTGCCAGCAAACACTGTCAAAGCTTCTCTGAGTACTTCACTGCTTTTAACACTATGTAATGGCCTCATCTCCCCTGTACACTAACAAAGGTTTCCTTTTATTCCCACTAAACCACAAGCAGGTCACCAACGGTATGTAAATATCTGAACAATTTTGTGTCCTACTTCACAATAAGCATAGAAGCATAGAATCATTAAGGTTGGAAAGGACCTCTAAAATCATCAAGCCCAAAAATTAACCCAGCACTGTCCAGTACATCACTAAACCATATCCCTGACTCCCACATCTACATGTCTTTTAAATACCTCCAGGAACTCTGACTACACCAGTGTCCTGGGCAGCCTCTCCCAGCACTTGACAACAAACCTTTCAGCCAAGAAATATTTTCTATCATCCAATCTAAATTCCCCCAAAACAGCTGAAGCCATTTCTTCTTGTTCTGTCACTTTTTACCTGGGAGAAGAGGCCAACACACACCCAGCTACGGCCTCCTTTCAGGCAGTTGTAGAGAGCAAAAAGGTCAACCCTGATTGTTCTTGTTCTCCAGACCCTTCCCAGCTCCCTTTCCGTTCTCTGGACACACTCCAGCCCCTCGATGCCTTTCCTGCAGTGAGTGACCCAGAACTGAACACAGGATTTGAGGTGTGGCCTCAGCAGTGCTGAGTACAGGGGGACAATCCCTGCCCTGGTCCTGCTGGCCACACCATTGCTGATCCAGGCCAGGATGCCATTGGCCTTCTTGGCCACCTCAGCACACCCTGGCTCATGATCGGGTGCTTACTAATCCAAATGCAGTTGGGGATTAGGGAATAGGATGGCAGGGAACAGAGCTGTGGTCTCTGTGTCCCACCATGAACAGAAGGACTCACTGCCTGGGAACAGCCTGTTTAAATTGAGGTGAAGCATGTTCCCACTGTCCTCTTGGGAGTTTCTCAGTTTGTAATTGAGTGCACAATTCTTAGCTTGTAGAAGATGAAGAACTCCAGCCTCTGGGCTTCTGTAACTAAACTATTAAAAATAAATATACTGTAGAGGAGACAAACCTTTAGGGAAAGAGCTAATTGTTTATTCTTGCGCTGGATTCTTTCTTTTTGAAAGGTTGATTTCTGTCTTGCTATTGACAGTAATTGTAGAGAAAAAAAAATGGAAACAGCAGCACAGAATAATAAAAATACAGTGTGAAAGACCAATTATGTCCTAATATAAAACTGCCTGTACTTTATTCAACTTCACTTTCAAATAATTTCAACAAGCAAGATTACAGATTTTCCTCTGGGAAATTATTCTTTAGTTGAGAAAAAGTAATAATTGGATTTTTTTTCCTGATTTCCTTTCCAAAGTCTTGTTTGCTTAATATCCTCCTATTTCTTCAGATGCTTTCTCTAATCAATTTCTCATGCTTCTTTTTGTTCAAAACCTTTGGATACTTAAAATGATACTTACAGTAATGGTAGGAGCAGATTTGACAACTCTGAGCCCTTAAGAAATGCTCAATTGTTTCATTTGCCTTTAGCTTTGTTTGTGTATTTTTGTATTGTATTTGTACTTTCTCCTCATTTAACTTAAAACAGTGACAAACCATCAAATACAATAATAATAGATAATGTCCCTGCTTTTTCTTTAAATAACAAATCACACATTTAAAATGTAAATCTCTTGTGTTGAATGTCATGGGAGAAACTGGTAACTATGCTTCAGAATATATGCATTGCTCAGCTATTCGTAACAGCCGGTTTTGCATCAGAAAATTTAATCACTAGATTTAATCATGCCATAAAATCCCAGAGCTGTTCACAAATACAGTACTATTTCCAAATCTGTACCATCTATATATTTTCATAATTTCACAAGTTAATCTATACCTGCTATTGATAAAGGTATAGATAAAGGTTACTGTTTTCTGATAGATTCAGTTCTCTCCTGTCTTGTTTTCCTGAATGAAGTGAAAATAAATACAGGAATTGGGACTGTGGCAATATGACTTATCGTGGAGATTGTAAAAAGGGGAAAAAAGGTTAGACAGAAACTCCCTGCACCAGTAAAAGCACTGGGTTTGTAAGTCAGCATTTATATTTTTGATAAATCTTTATTTCTTTCTTAATTTTAATCCACAATCTAAAACTTATTTTCCCGATATTTTTCTGTCCCTGTAACTTTCTACAACCTATCATGGCCCCAGTCTAAGTGAGAAGGTCATTATAGGATGGGAGGAAACCACTGGCAAGACACAGAGGGTACTGTCCTTCATTCCAAGTGTAACTTTGATCTCAGTGAGCCTCCCTAGAAGTCTTAATGGATAATGCAAGATTTAGCAAGCAGACAATAATATTGCTCTATAGGCAACAAACAAACAAAGAAAATACCAACAACAACAACAAAATGGAATGTTTTTTACATGGTGCCTAATTCAGCTGTGAAACTCATGACTGCAATGAATTCCAGAAGGGTTGAAGAAAATTCAGATGGAAAGTCCATTGAGGCTATAAAACGCAGCCCAGTGCTAGTGTTCCTCTGTTGGAAACTGACTTCCAGTAGACTTGGAGAGAAAGTGGGGTGTCTACTTTTTATTAATATTATTTGTTTCTGAATTCAGCTTCTTGGATTGTTCAAGCTGATTGCATGCCAGTGAATCAAGCTGCAGTGTGGGATAAACTGGGTGCAGAACAAGGCAGTGGGCAGTGACACACCACCTCCAAAGCTTTAAGGTAGAGAGGTTACCACGGCTGGCCCACATAGATTTGCACAGCTGGTTCACTTCAGACTGGAGGCCCAAGGTATAAGATACGAAGTCAAAGGCCTTGTCCCTTCCCTCTCTCCATTTCCTCTGGCTCTCTTCACATTCCTGTATCTCACAATTAATTTTTTGAATTAGATCCTTGTAAAGAACAATACTGTTTGTTCTTCCCCCAAATCATACTGACACTGGCTGCAATATGTACAGCCAGCTGAGAGCATTGCATAATTTATCCTGCAAAAGCAGATTTTCTTGCCATGGCTGTGTTCCTGAGACTGTCTTGCATTCGGGACAGGAATCTGTCCTAGTCCGCGCTCACC
>VZRM01004164.1:752335-771758 GCA_013397955.1 Grantiella picta
ACTATATTTCAAATTTACTGGAATTAAGTCTCAAGGTGCTGAATATCAACCATTGATCACATAAGCTGGCACAAGTTAAGTTTCTTGTCAAATTGCTGCTTGCTTTCTTGGCTAGAACAACACCTAGGGAGATTCTTAATGAAACCTCCTCCTTCTGCATTGTCATTTCCCTATCCACCTGCTCACTCCAGTTAAAGAGGAACACTAGTGTGCTCTGTACCATCCCTTCAGCTCCTGCTTCTCAGAATTACAGACAATGGGATGTTAAAAAGCTGTGTGGAGAACACCACGGTGCAGCAGCTCCTCCTCACTGCCTGCTCTTCTCCAGCTGTTCTTGGCATTCACACACTTGAAAGCAGACATGTTGCTGGTACCAGGAGCAGACGCAGGATACCAGCCAGAGTGGATGCTGCTCAATGAATCCTACAACAACCGATAGGCAATGGCAGCAGAGTGATGCAGAGCTGTCCATCAGAATCCAAACTCTGGCATAGCCACGTTGCTGATGAGTCAGTTCTCTACAGCATCTTGAAGGGGCCTTCAATCTCTGTATTATTTTGCCTATGAGCAGACAATGGTAAAGACCATGCTGCATGACAGAGATGCCTGGTCTCTCACAAGCAGAAATAGCATAATTTATTATTTATCAAGTGCAGGCATCTCATCAAAATGCAGTGGAAATAAGACTCAAAAAAATTCAGGTGCTATTAAACCTCTTATTCGTTCAATCTGTGAATAAAGCTGAAGTCAGGCTTTGACACTTCTTTCCTCCATCCTCCTTTGTTTTGCTTCTTTCCTCAATATGTTTCTTTTGTCTAAGTTATTTGAAGAGATCAGGGGGTTTTTTTTGTTTGTTTTTTTTGTTTGTTTGTTTGTTTGTTTGCTTGTTTTTTCTGACGTCTGAAATTATTAAATAATTTTGAGTGGTTTTTTCACCTTCAGTAATTCTTATTGCAGAAATGCTGTGATCTGTGAAGCTCAGCCCAAAAAAGGCCAGAAGGAGAATTCATCCCTAGGGTGTCAATCACCTCTGATCCCATCAAACCACCAGTCATATTGCTGGGACTGTCTATTGGCTTGCTAGCTCATGCCTTTATTGAGGGCAGGATCTTTCATGCCAACTTTTGTTTAGGAAAATTTGATAGAGGCAATAAATTGTTTCCATGGTTATTGAATATTACTGCATGAAGGACAAATTCTCCCAGGTGTGTAGGAATCAAGAGCTGCAGACAGGCACCCTGTGCATTTTCAAAAGCATACAGGTCTTTTTAAGTGTCACTGTAAACCTGTAGAGCATGAAATTAGTGTATTGGAATCAAAGAAATTACACTAAGAAATTCTCTATGAGCTCTAGGTGCTAATCACCTTGAAAAATTTAACTCCAGGTAATTTCTTGGTGGGATTAAATCCAAATAAGTAGATGCAGAAGATACACTGCTTTCAAAATAAATCTCCTAAAGACCTCAGAACTCTCTTCTCTTTGCTGTCTAGCCTGCCTCCAAGGTAATCTGTACAGGGCTAATGGCATTGAGTTTCTTTCTATAGCAACAGCTTCCGAGAAAAAAAAAAATATATATATAAGAAACAGAATAAATTCAGTTATGTTCCATGGATGGCCATTCATGTTATCTCAGGTAATTGAGTCCTTAAACAGGGTTGAAAGAGGTTTCCTGTCTTTATGCAGAATACAAAAAACATGAAGAACCTTCCTGCCAATTAGAAATAAATCCAGGAATATTGAAATATTGAAAAAATCCAAACTTGGCAATTACTTCGACATACCTTTGTTGGTGTGCTAAAACAATTCATGAAAGGCATTTCACAGCTGCTTTCAAACATGACCCAAGCTGTTACAGTGGTTTTATTCACAAAGTATCTTTTTTCCCAGCACTAATCACTGAAAAAAATTCCCAGACAACATGAAGGTTCTTAACAAAAATCTCTGTTGGGCTAGTTTCTCAGACTGCTTTCTCACTGAAGCAAGACATGTATTTTTGAAAGAGTTAGATGGGAAAAACACAGCCTTAGGATCAGCTTCCTAGGGGCTGGAAACACAGTTGAAAATGAGGTGATTCAAGTCAGAATTTGGGGATTCTGTTTTAAAGATGCTCCTTCCCGGTACATTTCTATCAGTGACTCTTGGATAGCCATTGTTTCCTAGAACAGGGGAGACTTTTCTCCTCTTTTACAGCTTAATATCAACACCCTCTTAAAAAAAAAAAAAAAGAGATTTCCTCAATCCCTAAAGACGTTTCTACTCCCATCCTCCATCAACCTCAAAGTCAGCAAAGCCCATAATGATGAGTGGGTTAACTCTGCAGCAAAAAATTAAGCTCATTTCTTAACCTACAAAGATCTATTGTTTGTTTTGATCTTAGAATTTTGAACTTGTTTGTGTGAGAGGTGTGTAGCTAGGAATGGAAAGAGCTTCATTTCTTGAAATAGTTTAGGATTATCTCTGAAGTCAGTCCATGCAGAAAAACTCAGGTGAGATTCAGCCACTTGTACAGAGCCAGCACAGGGAAATACAGCTATAGGAAAATATGATTATGTATAAGCATTATGGAAATTCTATGAATGTCACAAAAAATAAGTGGTCTGAATATAATACAAAGGGATTTGCAGGTTGTCTCTCACTCTTCTGAGATCCCCATATACTACTTTCAGTCTCCAAGAAAAGATTTGCCACCACACGAGAAGCAGGATTCCTGGTCAAGTGCCATAAGGCTCCTGCAGTCACAGCATGGCTACAACTCCAGAAAGGCCAACTCACAAGAGCATTCCTTCCTATTTCTTTGTATTGCAAATAAAAACAAAATCAGATTTACCATGGGTATTGTAGTTGCAATCTTAAACACAGAGTTATTATTTCTCCATAGTAAATGTGAAATACAAATCTCTGGGCTATTGGATATTATTAAATTCTCTCATTCTACTTAGCAAGATATAGGATGACATTAATTTATTTAATAATTTAAAGATTTATTTATTCCTTTTTCTACTGCAAATGACTAATTCATCCCCCTGGCAATTAGAAACAGCCTGGCGGTTTTTGTTCTAAAAGTGCAAGGAAACTGATAGCAACAATTGTGTATGAATTTTCTGCTCTGCATTTAGAAGAAAGAATCAGTTAACAAGTTTGCAAATATTTTGCTTAAAAGCTTTCTACCATTTTAATAAATGCTGACTGAGATGTTTAAATTATTCTTGAACTGTATAGCCTGGGTATTGTAATAAATTGGAATCCTGTTTGCCTCCAAGTTTTAATTCTGTATAATCCTTGTTTCTTTGACTTTTGAAGGAGAAGACGACAAAGAGTTTAAAGAAAAAATAACACACCAAGTAAACACGAATTTTTTGCCATGATTGTTTTCAAAGTTGAGATCTATGTCAGGTTTATAATCTCAGTATATTGTGAATTTTGCATGCAATATACAGCTGTGATGGCTAGGAAAACCATTACACCTTTGTGAAATGATCAAGAACTCCACAGTATTCAGTCAGGGATATGTGGCAAGTTAGTTGAAGCTGGACTACAGCATGCTATATGAAAAAAGAGAAAATAACTTACCTTTCATTTACCTCATTATTTTCTCTTTTTTCCCCTGAAGATCTGCACACTCTTCCTACCTTAGAGAGATATTCTGAATGTGTATGCAGTAATTCAGCTCAGCAAGGTCAAATTTCCCCTGAAACATGCCAAATTGTGTTGAGCTGTTAGTTTATTGAGAAGCTTTAAAATCCTGACTAATCTGCTTTTTCGATAAAAAATTGACAGTTTTCTCTAACAAATCACGCCTTTAATACTAAGACATCTTTGAAATGTCTAGGAAACTGCAGGAGATAAATTATCTGCCAGCAAGAGTGAGGGCGAATAAAATGAACTAGCAGGAAGAAAGAAAGAGAGGAAGCAAAGAAGGAAGAACTGAGGAAGGGAGCAGGGGCTGGAGAATAATTTATTGTACTAAGGCTTGTGAAGGTCCATGGTGTGTTAGGGCTGAGAACAGACCTCTGCTCTCTGGCATGGCAGAGGCTGACTGAAAGGCTGACACTTCTGGCAGGACCTCATGGTGTGGTTATCTTCTCCCAAGGGAACAGGTCTGAAAAAACCCTGGCTTCCTCAGAGTCCTGGATGACTATGGGAGGAAGCTGCTCTCTGGGACCCTGGGCATGAATCTCACCCATGTGGCAGTGGTGATTCCTTTATGCTGCAGTGTCTCTTACTGTTTTTCCGTCAGCAAGGAGTGATTATGTAATTTTTCTTTCTTCTTAACATTGCATATCTCAGGGCTGTAGAGTAAACCAGCAATTTCAACCTTTTTGATTTGTGGATAAATTAACAATTTCCTGAGACATGTGAGAGCCCTGTTCAAGGACTCTGAGTGGGCTGGTGATGGGCTGTCTTTTCTTAGCTCTTTTCCTAGACACCCTAGAAACAGTCCCTGGACCTCCAAAGGAGGTGTACAACAAAGACTACAAAGCCAGAAGGTAGGTTCTGAGGTGAATATTTTTGGGGGTTTATGATGAAAAGCTTGGTGAAAAGGAGTCTGAATATCTTGTTATAGGTGAGTGGTCATTGTTGTGTACCCCGTAAATAAACACTGCTGAAGCAAGCAGGAGGAAGACACTGAAAAGAGGATAGAAGCAGAAAGGAACAAACCATTCTAACAAAAACCATAAGGCAAAATGCTGCTTTTTTACATAGGGAGTCTGAGTTTTTTGTGCTCCCAGTTCAATCAATAGAGAGAGCTGTGAGCTCAACTGGCAACAAAAGAAATAAACTCTGATGAGTAACACGGTAAAGGAGCAATCCCTCTTTCCTCTTCCTGGGGTTTTGATTGCTGTGGGAGAAAATTCACAGGGCTAGGTTCAAGGAGCTTCTCTCAGGAAGCTGCTCCTGCTGCTCCCAGTGCTCTTTCCAGGTTTGCTAGTAGGCTGATCTTCTGCCATTTGATCTTAAGGTTCACCCACAGAGGTCTCCAGGGTGCTCTCAGATAATCACCCAGGTGGTATGCTCCCTCGGGGCATCCATGGGTTGAATGCTCCCAGGGGAAGTATCCAGGCATTATCCTGAATAAGTATCCAGGGAAGTATCCTGATGATATTCTGGTGCTGATTGCAATTCTAATCAGATCCCAGAACCAGAAGAAAAGTGTATCCCTAATCTGAATTCAAGCTGTGTGAGCAGCTAAATCTCTGAGTGCAGTAAGGAATCTGCATTTTAGAAGTCTTATGTCCAAAGCTGGTAGTTAATAATGACACAGAACAATAATTAAAAGGGGGGGGGGGATATTTGCAGACCTTAATTAGATGACAACAAAAAATATTGCTAGCCTATTTTCTCTTTTCCCCTCAGATATTTTACCAAGTGGAAAGAAATCAGTCATCTACAAATGTAAAGGTTTAAGATCTGGATTCAATTTTTATTCTGAATAATAGAAATAAAACTTCATTTGAAAGAGCTGAAATTCCATTCTATGCTATAAGGAAGTTTTGGCTCAAGAGGGTCAGACCAAAGTCATGTTACTCTGTACCAACCTTATTTCTGACATCCTTTTTTTGCCACAGGTAACTGTCATGGACAGTATAGCAGGCTGTGGGGACTTTTGAGTCTAACACAGAAGGGCTCCTATGTTATCCTAGAATCATAAAATATCTTGGGTTGGAACAGACCTTAAAGGTCATCTACTTTCAATTCCCTTGCCATGCGCAGGAACACCTTCCACTAGACCACGTTGCTCAGAGCCACATCCATCCTGGTCTTGAGCACTTCCAGGGATGGGCCAGCCACAGTCTCTCTGGGCAACCTGTTCTAGTGTCTCACCACCCTCACAGTGAAGAATTTCTTCCTAATATCTATCTAAGCCTACTGTCAGTTTAAAATAATTTTGTTCTCGAAACCAATTTCCTCTTCATCTGGCATGATGGAAAATAACTCTGTTTGCTTCAAATGACCTAGTTATTAATCCCAGGAAAGAGAGGGACAGTATGTTCTGGATTCTGGAAATATCAACATCCTTCACCTTGGAAAACAGTCCCTGCTGAAACTAAACCCACATGTATTCCACAATTGGACCTTCCATATGAAGAGCACAAATAGTTTCCCAGAAAGGCAAAATGCTGCCTGCCAGATTGCACCACGTGCCCACTCATGATGACCTGACCAACAGGGTACTAAGCAGGTTTAAATGTTTTCCTCTTCAACAGAATACTTTCAAACTGAATAGACAGCTCTCAGTAATTACAGGCGAGAGTGTATTAGCCCCCGAGGTGAGGAATGCAGTCAGACAGTACTTCACAGTGGATTATTTGCTCAGAAACTCAACTGTTTGCTGAAAGCACTCCATTACAGAACTTTGTAACAGCCTGAATCTATCCCTTCATCTTTTAACTCAGTACAAGAACTTAGTCCAAAGGGCATTAGTAAGTACCACAGATTTGTTAAATATACTGATTCTGATTTACTTTTCATTGAGAGTCTATCTGGGTCTGTAGCTGCTCTGTAAACACACCATCATGAATGTTTGCACTCAGGGCTCCAGTTCCAGTTGCTCCAAATAGAAACACTGGTCTCCTGGGTTTTGAACACTGCTTCTTTCGTAGCAGTGTTCAATCACTGAAATCAAAACATTAACATGAATGTGAAACTCCTATAAACGAGAGGAGAATCCCATGCATTGCAAAATCCTTCCTTCCTTCCTTCCTTCCTTCCTTCCTTCCTTCCTTCCTTCCTTGCCTCCTTCCCTCCTTCCCTCCTTTCTTCTCCAATACTTTACAGAAGTTATTTACATATGGAAAAGTAAGATCTACTGCCAGAGGAAATCTTTGACAACAAAAGTTTAACAACCTGATCATGTCAGGTGTTGTCAGCTACCAATCTCCCCTTACCTTGTCCCCCTAGACCCCAAATGGCAGCAGAATGTAATCCATCAGCCTGAGCTGCCTGCAGCAGTATCCAAAATATTGTAGGGCAANCTCCTTAAAAATAGTAAGAAAAAACCTCCCAAAGCACACACAAAACCTTGAACATATAAAGCTTGACAATACATAGATTTAGCCCCAAACTGAATCACCTTAGGCAAGAAAATTAATAAATTTAAATACCAAGCTGGCGGTTTTTCTTTAATGCCATCATGGTTGCTGATGTTGCAGAGGCAGTAATATCTGGGTATGTAATTTTGTGGACATTAGTATGACATGGACAGCCCCATTTCTATTCTCTCAAATGAAGCCACCAAGGGGATGAAGAAAACAACTCACTTCACTGCTCATCCCTCTGCAGGCCTCTTAAAGCACAGTACACAGGTTAAGCTCCAGTGCTCAACTCTTCAGACTTTCCCTTATAAATATTATGTGAAACAAAGGTTATGTGAGCATTTATCTACAGACTCATTTGCTACTGAAATGGGCAATAAATAACTAGTCAAACTGGATCAAGGGAGCTGGACAGCTCCTGACCTCCTGTTACACCACAGGGGTTGGCACTGCCCTCTCTTCCCTAAAGACTAGCTGCAGTATCACTGGGAAGATGCAGCCCCAGTGAAGCACAAGTGGAAGTCTGATAGTGAGAGTTCTGCTCCCTGTAACTTTACTGTCTGATTGGCTCCATATGCCTAATGCTGGAGATGGTTTGAGAGATGCATGGATAAAACAGTTTAGCATTTTCTGTAGCCTTCATCCTCTAGGTACAGAACATGAATACATCGCACAGCTGCACTTTGAAAAAAAATATTCTCTGTGCTTGATTATGAAAACAGCAAAAAGACCACGTGTCATGGGCTTAACAGTTTCACTGTGGTCACATGGCACATGTATGTGTTTTGCATTGGAAACTACTCCAGCTTGCGAGTGATGCTTAAAATATGTTTTGTTTTTGTCACTGCCTGCATCACTGGTCCAGATCACTTCAGCCCTTTGTGCCTTTAGTCCATCATCAGCATTACCTACCCCAGCCCAAAAGGTCTCACACACTCCTGTTAAATCCAATTTGTCTGTCCAGCTAGGCCTAATGGATGTGACTTTGTCTCCCTGCACTTCAGTGTGCTGTAGAAGCAACCATGAAGTCTTTGTAGATTAAACAGAGAGAGAAGAAATAACTTCCAGGACAATAAACTTCCTTCTGTCCTTTGGACTGATGATTTCCTGAGGTTGGACAGCTTCTGCACGTCAGACAAAGTTGTGGTCCTAAACACCTTTACTAGCCCAGCTGTGGAGCAGGGCATTGCTTTAGTGCTGGTGTGCAAGGCTGGAGACATACTGCTAGAATAGGTAATATAGTATTTTTTTGTTCCATACTTTGTCTTTTTAAGATCTAAATGCAGTTGTTCCTTGTGGAAAATAATATAATAAGCAGTGAATTTGGATTTTACCACTAAGAAAGCCAATAGTGGATTTCAATGCAATTTTTTTCTATTTTTAATGAATGCTTTTTGCATTTGAATTGGCTGTTTTTAAGGGATTAACTCAAATACCAGACAATTATATATTTTTCTCTGGGTACTTATTGTTGTTTTCAGTGGCGCATAATTTTTAATATGCTGAGCAGCAGCGTACTGAAAGTTGAGTCAGCTTTATTGCAAGGCCAGATGAAATTGTCCAGACTGAAACTTTATGGTTTTTTACAACCAACAATAGTAATTACCATATTGGAAGTATTATAGTACAAAATAGATTGTGTTGTGAGA
Organism: Grantiella picta; assembly: GCA_013397955.1. NCBI lineage: Eukaryota > Metazoa > Chordata > Aves > Passeriformes > Meliphagidae > Grantiella > Grantiella picta. The sequence continues at coordinate 761,020 of VZRM01004164.1, forward strand.
AATGAGGCCAGATGGAACTCCAGCTGTCTCCTTAAAAAAGAAAACATTAGAATCCAATTAAAATATACTTTGGATTACGTTACAGGAAAAGTTTTGCAATAATTAATTTCAGACCTATACAAGTACTATCAGTTTTAATTTACAGCTTAACTCTTCAAGTTATCGTTGTGCTTGGTTTTAAGGCACAGAAGTAAGAATGTCTTCCTCTATCTGGGCTGCTCCTAATTGCTTTCAACCACAATAGTAGGGTTGTCACAAAAGTCCTGGCTGGTTCATTGCTGGATCATGCCTATAGTTTTGTGTGTGTCCATTCAGTGCACAGTGGAAGATGGAACACATGAGGGCTTCAGTTCCCTCCTTGGTGCTGGATCTCATGTCGTCATGGTAAAACAAGTTTTTTGAGGGACATTTTCGATTGAAAATCCTGATTCAATAATGTGAAAATTCTCTGCAGAAACAGGTAGTTTTTCAAATTAATTTCCCACTTTCCAAATGTCTGAAAATATTGTTCTTGCACTTTACTTTATGCACGTACTGCATTAACAATTGAAATGATTAATTTTTAATTTGTTCAAAATAAATAGCTTTGCTTCATCCAAAGCTATATTTTTAGAAAATGTTTGGCTTGAAGTTTTAGATCTCCATGCATCTTTCTAAATGAAACCTTAGATGGACTTCAGAAATCTCTAAAAATCTTGACTTCCACCCCAGCATTTTTGAAGACAAACTGGTTATCTGAAGACATATCTCATATTTGCCCCTTGGTAAATCACTCCTAGGGTTTCCAGTTGCCCTTTTTTTGTAACAGTGAAGCACAGATTCACCGTCCAGTTTAATTATCTAAGGATTTATGCACTGGGTGAAAATGTTCAAGCCTGTCTGTTTATAGAATGAGACATGCAAACCCACACTTAGCACTTAAGTAGGTGGCCTCATTTTCTGAAGTACTAACTATTTATCCAGAGGCCATGTTTATTTAATGTTAGGCTCTCAAGTGCAGTGTTCCAGCCTTATCTCTTTGAATTTCATGATATTAGAAGAAACAGCCTGCCACACTTTTTATGCTAAATATACATGGAAATCACCCCGAGAGCTATATTGTACACAAAAGAGAGGAAAAGACAGAAACAAACCCACCACGTGGGTTTTTTCATGAGTTCCTGCTGCTTGGGCTGTCTCCTTGTTGCTGACAGTGAAACACAGAATGTGGCGCTCTGTCTTTGACTGATCATTGCTTCTGATCACTGAAAGAAATGCATAAATTGCAATCAACTTCATACAGACAACATGAAAAATGAATAGAAAGGAAAGACAGAATGGTTGATGGAGGGCTATACATATTCTTATCAAGCACAAAGTTGTGCAAAATGCTGTAAACCTGAGGATTTTGGAAGAAAAATCAAAACAATCCTCTTCAGTCAAGGCTGCTGCCTTGAAATTACATATCCTGTGGGAAATCCCATTTTCAGATAAGTCAGTTTTGATTTATTGTGTTTCTGATATTGATGATTGCTGGTACTATTATTTACCATGGAAATTATGATGCTATCACTGGCTTTACAAGTGGCAAGCATTCTTACTAAAAAATCCTTTCTTGTAGCTATGCTGTAAGGTTTAATTTCTTAGTGCCTCTGACACTTGACTGAAAGATGCCACAGAGCTGATTATTAAGAACAGTTGACAGTCACACTTTGCTTTCTTTTCCCGTGGTTCTAATGAGATGGGATACATTTTCTTCCCACAAAAAAAAAAAAAAAAGAAAAAAAAAGAAAAAAGTTTCAACACTGCTTCGTAGTTAATATGCAGCAACAAATAGCAGTGCCAATACTTACAGCAGTGAAAAAATAACTGCTGTAGTTTGAGTTTGAAGCCATAGAAAACTTACACGATGATATGCACATTTAGGTGACTGTCTTTTGTAGCTACCACTAACAGTTTTCTTGCAAGGGACAAAGATGGAGAAAAGGTAAAAGGTGTTGGTGAAAAGGCAATGTGTCAGCAGGGCCTGACACAGGGCTCCATTTCACAGAGCTGTCTAACCCTTTGTGTCACCTACCACAAGTGCTGTGGGTGAGTATTACGACTCTGCTACACAGATGGATCATTAGATGCAGCCACCCATTACCATGCCATCACCTCTCAGCTCATTACTGCTTTATCTTTCTGCTGTAGTGCCACTCCTTCAGAGTGTTTTCCTTCAGGTTCCTGGGCAGACGAAGGAAGAAGCAGCATATTGGTTTTGGCAACTTAGCTACTGCTGAGGCTGAAAAGTTCAAGAACTCATTCAGAAAGGTATAAGAATATAGTGTAGATTCCTTGGTATTTGCCCTGGTTCCTGCTGCTGTTGCTTGTCTATGTCTCACACTGAAGAATGAGAAAAAGATGAAGGGAAAAAAAAAGGTGAAAAAGAGACTTTTGAAATTGATGCCACAGACAAGCAAAATATAATACATGAAAAGGCCAAATTTGCTTGGAGGTGCCAAGAACAAGGCAAGCAGATGAAGCTTTTATTACCGGAGATCACAGTTTTGCTGAACATTGCATATACAGAATGTTAAAAGAAGAATTAATAACAGGCAGAATAATTTTTGGCAAAAGAGACAGCCAGTTCATCAGCAGAACTTACACTCAGGCCCAGATCACTCACTAACAGCGGCTTGAGCAAAAGTGATGCTGACCTACATACCAGCAGCACAGAGGAGATTGCAGCACACCAGTGAAGAATAGGAACACAAACATGAAAAGAGCAGCTGCAAGCACTTTTAATACCAGAAGTAGTGCTTGGTGAGTGAGGAAAAAAGCTAAGAAAACAGCCAAGAAACTTTTAACAGGAGACAAGATGGAAAAGCTGTGGGAGTCATGGCAAAGATCTATGCCCCACAGGCCATGAAATCTCTCTGAAGACTCAGAATGTAAGAGATGCCACAAGGGACATATTCTCAGAGTGGTTCGGGTAGCAGGGAAATGATCACTAAGCCCTGTTTCTATTCTGCAACCTGAAAGTACAACACTTTCTTAGAAATGCACATTGAATAATAAAAATCTTGCATTTGAAACGGGAGTATTTGACAGCAGTCCCCACAGTTCCATGGAAAGATAAGAGCAATAGGGTTTGAGATGGATGTGTGGGAAAACCACACAGGAAATTGTGTGGCTTACAACACTACGGAATGCATTTTCAGCCACTTTTCTGGGAACCTCAGAAAAGGATGCAAAGCTCATCCACAAATTATTTTGTGGTGCTGAGTCCTGCATTGTGACTATAAGAAATTCTCATTTGGCATCGCATATTTTTTACCCCCTGGAAACCTTGAAATGAAGCTATATTAAAATGTGACCACAAATCTTCATTCAAAGACCCTTGATCTTCCCTTCTACCCTGCAAGTGTATAAAAAAGTTCCACAGAAGACTTAGTCTTTTCCACAGGTTTGCATATTGATAGGGAATGATAACATATGGCTGGAAATGTGACAATCATCTGACCCTCTCAAAACATGTCTTCTTGTCCTTTATTAACCAGACTGCTTTTAAGGAGCTGGGTAGATTTTTGATTCAGTATGTGCCAGAGCGTTGGGAAGGAATTTGTTTTTCCAGATTCAGTAGACTGGTTCTTTTTGCAATATATTTCACCACAGGCTAAAGAACCTCTTCATGACCTGAAATGGAAACAAATTGAACTGGTCAGAATATGAGCAAAGATCAGAAATAGGCCTAAGAGCAATGTAAACACATAATTGAAAAATTGAGCGTAAAAAATATTGCTGTGGGGTTCTAGTCTGTGTATATTTTATATATATTACATGCACTACTGGGAGCTCACATTTTTGTTTTCTGCAAAAAAATTGGAATTAAAAAAATGAGAAAAATAATAGTTTTTAGCTGAAGAAAACCCAGACAAGAAAATCCTCTTTCCAAATGCTTGAATGTTGATGAAAATACTGCTTTTTGGTTTATTTTCATAAGAAAGTGAGTTTATTTTGCCACCCTCTGTGCATTGTGTATGCATTGCTTGTGTGTGTGAAAAGATTTTTTTCTAAAGATTTTGAGTGTGTTCAATTACACTGAAAAAGGGTTAGAAATGCCATAGGTATTCAGTATTGGTGAATAAATACAGGAAGTATTTTAAGGTCATGCCTAGCCATTAACTATGTTTTTATAAGTTGTTGTGTCAGTATTTGCAAATATTTTAATGCTGTCATTAGTGCATGGTGCTCCACACACCATTAGCCCAACCAAGTCATAAGGCCTAGCACAAAATTACAGCTAAAATTTACAACAAGGTGGTGAAACAGAGTATCATAAATAAGCAAATGATGGCAAGAAAGTCACTAAAACAGCTTCATGTACATAGTTTGAAATAAAAATTAGTTTTAAGAAAAATAGAATGCATTCTAGAAATGAAAAGATTTTATATTTATTATTGTGGTTGACAATGCTTTTTCAGGGCATGCTCCTGTAACTATAGAAGATTATCAAAGGAACAACTCTAAATGTGATGTCATAAGAATATAAAATGTATTTATTTCAAGCTTAGGCAATGATAACATTAGAAACAAAAGCAAAACTGGAATTTGAAGGGATTTTGTTTGTAAGTAAGTGAACTTCCAAGGAAGATAATGCTGCTGCTTTATTTATTTAAAATGTTTTCTAACTGGATGACATTATGTTTAGAATAAGCTTTCTCTTTTTTCTTCCAAAGGAGTTCATAATTTAACGAACGTCTTTAATTCTGTTTGTTTTCCTATTCTGACCCTGGCTACTCTACATAATAAGACTTTGATGGCTTGCATGGGGGTAAACCTAATTGCTAGGCTTCAATGCAAGCTTTTCATGCTGTGGAAGCTCTTCCAGGGAACATACAATTTGTCAAAGTTAAAGAGCACTATAATGTGACTCTCACTTGTGTGATTGTTCAATTTTAAACAGAGTTTGGGCTCAGCAGGTCCTTTCAACAGACTTTTCCATTTCTAATTCTGCTACTTGGAACAGGCTATATAGAAATCTCTTCCAATTGAAACAAACTATTAAGAGTGTTGAAGAATGCTTCAGTGCAACTAAGAAATTTGAAGATGGCAATAGTGTTTATGATTTGTAGTACAACATTGCCTACAGGTTCTGACACAGTTTGGAGTGACACTGCATGAAGGCTTCTTCAAGGCCAACCTAGAAAGTTTGTTCTCTCAAAAATTTTACAGTCTAAAATCTGTATTAAAAAGAGAAAAAAAAAAACTTTTTCTTTTTTACTTCTGGCAATCTGAGGCAAGCAAAGAAACAAGAAAAATATATTTAAAAATACTGGACATGCAGTGACCTATGTATATTTATTGCATGTGTTTAAGGTCAAATGTAAGGAGCAGTTGCGAGTTACACAGGGTAGAAGACATGACCTTTCTTAGCCTACCCTCTGCTGCCACTGATTGCCTTCCCCAGCCTCCCTACAGGGGATTGGTGTCTTCTTGTTTCATTGCCCCTGAAGTGGTCTCTGCCAAAAAAACTTGATTTACCTTAAACACCCCTATCCATGTTTTTAAAACACATCTTTCTGACAGGATGAGCTCAGGAAGTAGCTGTTCATGCAATTTTCCTGCTGCAAGGTGATATTAACCAGCACAGAGAGGGCTGATGAACAGTTTGGGACTGGCTGAGAGCAGAGCTCTTCCCAGATGCCTGCAGCCAAAACAGCATGTCTGGCCTGTGCCTAACACCCATGAGCATGGGCTGTCTTTCAAAGCAGGCAGGAGCTAGAGGAGGCATTCAGAAAATGGGAAACCAGGCTGATGGGTCAAGGAGACCAAGTATACAATATTCCTGAGTGGCCTTGAAGAGAGTTCATATATTGCCAAGTCAGATAGTGAGAGGAAAAGCATATAATACCGAAGACAAAGACTGTGAAAGCAAAGAACAGTTTGAGAAGGGTTGTTAGCAACAAAATCTCCACTGGAAGCACCCAGAGACTGAGTAGAATATGTATGAGCTGCAGATATCATATGCAGAGTGTGTCCTGTAGTTCAAGTCCTGATTTAATATTCCTTCCAATTCGTCAGATACAGAATGATTAGGATGCTTTTTCCATTCAAAATGAATGTAAGCATAGCTCTGGAAGCCAAATTCTGTCTCCAAAGCAGGGAACTGTCTGCATTTACTTCTTCCAGACCTAACTACTTCTCAGGGACTTAAGCTTGTGTCTCTTTTTTAGCCTAGTGAATCCAATTTTGTAATCCACTTTGTACTTTCCTACCTTTCTATGTGTCACTGCTCTTCTGCTTAAAGAGAAACACATAATACCTTTGGATTTAATTTTGTAAAATGTTTTTGATGAGAAATATCTTGTCCCTCTTTTCCACTCCCTCCTTCCCTGTGAGTTTGCCCACTGATCCTTTGCTTTTTTTTTCCCCAGATGTTTCAACCTGCAGATCAGGAGTTCTTGAAAGCAGGCTCATTGAGTGATCAGTCATCACAGCTTGAAAACATCTGCTGATGTATTTGACACCCAGCTACTATCCCCACAGTGGCTGGCTGCTCCATTGTGATGCTTTTAAAATGGGTGATAATGAAGCAGATTGTCAGAGCTGGAGTGCTCTGCAGGTCTTGCTGCTCTCAGTCTCTCAAGCCGAATGCTCCTGAGTCAGAGATGTCTGCAGTCAGGAGTCATTTTCATAAAGCTTCTCAGCATCACAGTGTCTTCCGCAAGGTTCCCAGATCAAATACTCTTATTTAACTAGTCTGAAGGAAGGCAAATTATTCAGGAATAATGCAAATGAAAAAAAATATGGAAGAGGAATAAGAAAAAGAAACAGTTCTTCCATTAGTCTTCCTCCCCTATCCCCATGCATACAAGATAGCAAAGATATCCAGAGAAGAACCACAAATTCTTTCCTTTTACAGCCCTTCCAACGCAGAAATAAGGATGCTCTTTGTCATCCCTGTCACCCAGCTCTTTAACATTTTGGTTCTGCCAGCACTTAGAAATTCATTCATAGCCTAGAATATCTTGTCCAAAATTCAAACTCATAGTGAATGATTTCTCCAAAAACCTCTATTAAACCATTTCTTGAAAAACAAAACAATTCTTAAGACTTTAATTAAATAGATCTGAGATTAAATTAAAAAAGGAATCTAATTTCCTTTGCATGAGACGTGGTGGCACTTGGAAAATGTAACCCAGCATTGCTTCATGTGAGTGTTGCTCAGGGTACATGCAGAACATCGGAGTGAGGATATTAAATACAATCAGGATGTCTCACAGTATTTTAACGGGAAAGAATCAAATTTAAACTTAAAAGTGGTAATTAAACTGGGATTTGAGCTGAGTATTGTGCATTGTAGCAGTCTGATAATTACAAGGGTATTTCAGGAAACTAATATACTTTTAACTTTAAAAACCCCCTCTTCCTGATACACTGCAAAGTGTTATGTTATTCACCCCTCTTATTCTCCATGCCTTGCAATATTTTCTTTAGAAATAGAGAAATCCCACTAATACAGTTTCTGGACACTGAGGGATATATTATGGGCACCTACTATGGGTGTGCTATTTAATCCCTATATTTAGTTCTTCCCATGATCTGTATCAAGATTTGGTGCTCTCAGGTACAATTGGGTTAAAAAGGTGATTGAGCTATAAAGATAGGGTTCATATGTGGTCTCAAGCGTAGTTCATGGTCTGAGAATCACTTTCTGGCCAGACTTGTACTGCAAAGTCTGTCCTCTCTAATGTGTTTGCCCATACACTGTGTTATTCAAACTATCTTGTTACCAGTGTTTTGGGTCAGTTCCAAATGACTTTTTTTCTTCCTTTCTTTCCTCACTGAAATTAAAAATTTACATAGGTGAATAACATATTGAATTTAACCAAATTACTTGTCTTCCCATTAGGGAAATGTTTAATTTTATTTTAGATTTCCTTTGTTACCCTTTTTTTTACTATTCTGCCTGGGGAACCTTTTGGCTTAATCATGAGGTTGTTATGTTTGGAATACCTGAGGAAAAATCATTTTGCAAATTCATTTGCTTTGATTTTCAAAGTCACAGCCACTCAGATTGCATTTGTCCAGATGAAGTCTCAAGCACATTGTTTATTCTTGCTTCTAATGACTACAGAGCTGGGATTTCCAGTGAGGCCTTTGGTATCTGTCATATAAAAAAACAAAGGCACATAAAATGAGAGTGGTTGCAGAAATGAGCTGAAGATGGATTATTCTCTAGCCAAGCCTTGCTGATTTCAGTGACATCTAGCATCTAGTCCAAGTTTGTAGTCCTCATATTTTTCAAGAGCTAGACCACATGGTCTTCTGGCAGTCACAGGAACACAGTGTTTTTCAGACACCTCTGATGTGCCATTTGCAACCTCTCTACTTGAGTCCTTCTCAATGTAAAATTCAGGCACAAATATATAAATCTCACATGTTCTGGATATAAAGCCAGTTTCAAAAGTTTCAATTTATTAGTAGCACTGAAACCTCTTAAAATCTTTATTCATAACTTGTCATCTATCCTCTATCCTGTTACTAGTTTTTGATGCTTGGATTAAATATCTCCAAGATATTTAATCAAGCCTTAAAGAGTTGGAAAATAAAGCAAAATAATTTTTCACTGAACCCTCATGACCCTATTTTCCTCTTTGTGAAAGTCAGGTTAAAAAGACCCAGCCTTTTCAGGCAGTATGCATCCAGGGGAAAACCTTTCATCCAGTACATTTTCAGAGTCATGTCTTCGTATTTAACCCTCTTCTTCTCTGAATTTGTCCCTGGTACCTTCATTTCTTTGTCCAGACTTCCACAGTTGCTCCTTAAGTACAATTCTGCAGAAGACTTTTTTTCCAGTTGCTGTCCCTGACATTCATAGATGGAGAGAGAATTCATTAAGCACACACAGTGGTATGCAGAAGTCATGCTTAGAGATTAATTCTAGCCCCTGGATGTGAGAGGAGGAACTGCTAGACTCAGACAAAACCAGAGCAAGAAGATGACAGCAGTGTCAGTGCCAAGATGGATGTCCAGGCTACACAGGTGGCAAAGACTGGGAATGTGTGAAACACTTGGACTTTGCAGGTCATTGGTATTTGGGGTATTTGTGGGGTAGAGGTGGGTGAGACCAACAGCAGTGCCAATAGGTGACCACATCAGCAATGCCATGTGAGGCCAAGAATACCTGGGTAGATGATTCAAAAATACCAGGTTTGGTTATTGATGGGACAGAACTCTCATCAAGGGGAAAATGGGCTTCAGAGGCAGGTTGTGTAACGGGGGGGAGGCTGGAATCTGGGAAGAGAGGTACAAGGAGCAAAAGGGAGCCAAGAACCAGGAAGGATCAGGTTGGATGGGTCTCTGAACAGCCTGATCTAGTAGAAGGTGTCCTTACCCATAGATGGGAGGTTGGAGGTAGATGACCTTTCAGATATCTTGGAACTGAAATCATTCCATGACTCTATGACCATTAAAGGTTCATTGCAACCCAAAGGATTCTATGTTTCCATAATTCTATGAAAGCAATGACGAGATGTGCACATCCCATGATGGGCAGCATCTGGGGGATGTGTCAGGCAGCCCCATGTTTGCTGATGGCAGCTGGAGCAATACAGACACCCAAACCTGCTGTCCTGACCATGCTGTGAGGCTTGGGCTGCAACTGGAGTGGGAGCAGGTGGGTACTTTCCTCGGCTGGTGAGCAGATAGACAAACATGGACAAAGAGATCAAGCATCCTGGTATCACTGTGTTGGTACTTGTTTCACCCTGACAGCATCCACACTTTCATAGCACCTTTTCTTCACAATGTCTCCTCACACATGAAACTGGTTCCTCTTTCGAACCTGAATGCATTGCAATTAAAACTTCCTGGATGCTTTTTTACCTTTATGAAAAGTTTGAAAATTTCTTCTCCCTTTTCTTTGCCCTTCTTGCCTGTGAGCAGATGTTTTTCAATGTGTAAGAGACTACCTGTGGGGATTGGGTGAGTTTTGTATTTAATGGAATAAAGAGGTGAGTTACAAACACAGCTCTGTCATTGTACTGCATTAAACAGTGAAACAAAGCGTGAGGTTTGAGAACAGAAAGCTTAGTCCTTGAACACCTCTGAAGTACTGTAAATCTTTTATTACAGACACAGGAAAGAATAAAAAGATTAATTCCTTTGATTCTTTATGCATCTGTTTTATCATTTTCATTTTTTACCTTCAGCTCAAGGAAATTTTGTAAGAAAAAGTCTTCTTATTTGACTTTCTTTATATCACTAAGGCTAGAAATTATTAGACTTTTGGGAGAAAAGTCCAAAGTCTATCTGAAATGTGCTGATTTTGCTGTCATTCTTCCTTTGAGACAAAGAGGGAGAACATACACGAAAGGGCAGGGAATATTGTCATAGCATAAGGCAACTTTCTGCCCTCATGCTGTTTCTTTATAATTTTGCTATTGGAGAAATACAGGGTTTGCACCCTCTTGTACCTCATGCTAAATTCAAGTGTTGAACTGCTTAGCCACTGTTTTTCGCTTCCTCTCTGGTCCTAGGCTTTCAAGAGTTTTGCAGGAGGTGTAATGTTAGCTGGCTAAGGCACTATTCTTCCATTTTTTTCCAAAAGAGAGCAGCTGGAGAGAAGGCAGGAAGAAGAAATAATGTGAAGGGGGGAAAAGGAACACAACAATACACAGGTTGGAAAGACTTCAGATGGTCCTATTGTCCTGATCTCAGTCAAATACTCTTAGTTCACCTGTTACTTTCATTAGATAGTGAGCACCAACCCC
>VZRM01004164.1:771786-851019 GCA_013397955.1 Grantiella picta
CAAGTGCTATGCTTTTATTTAGCTCAGATTTTCAGTGTTTAGCTTTTATTTTTCCAGACTGAATCTCAACTTAATTCCCCTTTGTATTCCTAACCTCCTGAAATCCTGCTAGAATACTTAATAAGGCTGCTCTTCTATATTTTTTATTATTATGGCCATCTAACCTCCCAGTTCAGTCAGCTGCTCAGGACTTCATAAAGCTGGGTCTTGAAAAGTTCCAAGGATAGAGAGCATTGTCAGGGTTCAGGCCTGTTTGTGTGAGCCTTCTCCAAACCTTCACTGCCTATGGGTTTGGAGAAGTAGAAATTGTGATAACTCTGGTGATATGCAAAGGAAACTTTGAGCACATAAAAAGATCTTTGAGGACGTGAGCTCTGAAGTTGTGTCTGTGTCCTGTTCAAAACAGTGTCCCTTCAGCTCTTGTCTTACACATGTATATCCCAAATTATGCCTGGACTGTCACCAAGGTTTTTTGGGGTTACTTGAGTCCTGTAAAACTAGATTGGGACATCCAGGTCCTTAATGCTGTGTTACAGATTAGATGAGATCCATCTATCCCCACCTTGAAAAGCATTGCCCTAGCTAAAAACACCTTTTGTGTAAATGTTACTACGTGTTTCAAAGATTGCAGGGAATTTCTTTATTTTTCTTGTTAGCATTCAATAAGTAGAGCACACAGTCGTGATTGGTATCTTCTTAAAACAAAAATGACTAAAAGGAATGTGCATCAACCCTAATAGCAGTGATTCAAACCTTCACTTTTTATGTACTGCAATAACAAATTTTATTTACTTGCTTTGGTAACATTATATGGCACACAAATGTCTGTATTTTTATGTTTATAGACACATTTTTCCTCAACTGTCAGTTGTCTCTGTGGTGATGAGGGTTGCAAAATATCATCCATTTTGTTTATATTTATGCCTTTCTTTACCCACCGTACAAGCATACGTAGTCTCAAAAGCTTAATGCTTTCATTTGTCATTATCAGTATCAGAGCAGGCACTGAAATCTAGGAATGTCCTGCTTCTCCCCAGTCATCTTTAAGTGGAGAGCCTGGAACTGGACACAAGTATTGCCTCACCAGTGCAAACAAATAGCTCTGGAAATGGCACTCCTTCCAAACTCAATTTTTACCAGAATGACCTGCTTCCACCTGGAGAAAACAGTACCTTTCAGGCAATTTCTGAGTATTGCTGGAGTGCATCCAAAGCAGAGAAACAAAGATGGTGAAGGGTCTCGGAAATGATGAGTGGGTGAGGGAACTGGGGTTGTTTAGCTTGGAAAAAAGGAGCCTTGGGGGAACATTATTGCTCTCTACAACTGCCTGAAAGGAGGGTGCAGCCAGGTGGATGTCAGCCTCTTCTCCCATGTAATAAGCAATGGGATAAGAGGAAATGGCCTCAGGTTGTGCCAGGGAAGGTTTAGATTGGATATTACAGAAAATTTCATACCTGAAATTTCATTTCTGTGTTTGTTTTTGGTGAGGCTAAATTCTAAGTCTGCAAAGTAGAAATTGTTCACTTGCAGTATTTCCTTCACTTGGAATGACTGAATGGAAATGAAATTATTTATGCACTCATCAGCATTCTTCATGTCTACACTTGTAGATTTGCAAATACTGTCAGCTGCATTTAAATGTTTTTACCTACTTGTGCATTTGAGAGTCCTCAGGCAGTAGAATAAGGTAAATAATTTTCTCCTGTCATTTAAGGTAGTCCTTTAATTTTAGCCTAATTGACTTAATTTAGATTATTACCATCAAATAATTATCATACTATTTTGGGAAGCAAAAGCAAAATCACAATGTAGTAGAATTGTCTGAAGATGTGTATGTCAGTGCCCTGACTGCACTAGTAGGTTTTGGTGGGCCTGATCCCCTCTCCAGGAGCTCAGGACCCCATGGCAGCTCCCCAGGACCCAATCCCTGCCTCAATGATCCTGCAGCAGGGCCAGTCTGAGTATCCCACAGTCCCTCCCTGCCTGGCCATGGGCTCCACCAAGTCTTACCCATCCACATGTCCATGTCCTGGTCTGCATGGTGACCTGCGGACTGACTTGCCAGCCTGATCTTGGCCATCTCTTGTCATCACAAACCAGCAACCTGATTTAGAGCAGTTTTCTGGTTTAAGGGCAGATCAGAATAGTGAGAAGAGCATTCCTAAGATCCCAGCACCTGCTCTGGTAGCAATAATGACAGGTGACAGGTATGAAACTTTTGAGTGCATATATATCCTCGTATGGTCTGTAAAGAAAGGCATGAGTATAACTAAACAGGATGGCGTTTTGTATGCAGTTTGGAAGAGAGGAAACAGAGAGGTTCCAGGGTGTCAGCAGATGTGCAGCTGGGCACAGTGACCAGCTCAGGAGCTCTCATCTGTGCTCATCTAAACACTTAGAGACTGATGACAATGGAAAATCCTGAAGAAATCACCAAGCCTGTGAAACCTAAAAGGTCAAGGAACCTTTCAAGCATTTAAGGACCTGCAACAATAAGAATGAGGGTATCTTTTGACTGAATCTCAGAATGCTAAAATCTGAGTCTATTTTGCAGTTGTATAACCTTTCTCATTTTGAAAGGGATGCACAAATATTAATCAGTGCACACATTTGTACCAGAGCAAAGGCATGCTGCCATCATCTTCTGGTACCTTCTAGAGAATTCATCTTGTAACCAAGGCCAATACACTCCAACAAAAGACTAATAACATTTCAAAGGGCAGCTCAGACTGGAAGCCTGCTGCTTGTGCAAAGCTGTTACTGGTGATATCAGAGTAAAGCCCATCCTGCAGAACTAACATCTCCTGGGTCTGGATCCTTCTTCTGGCACTGACCTTTGAAAGCAGCTCACAGTTCACATGTGGTCCATATGTGGAGACGTGTGGTGTCTCCTTTAGATGGGACAGCTAGAATATGCTGTTCTGGATTCTGGCATACTTTAGATTTATCTAGATTCATTGGCTGGCCCATTTTTTTACTCATGTTAATCCCTTGTCAGCTGGTTTTATTTGTTGGGTTTTGGGGTTTTTTTATACATATTAGGGTGAGCATTTAATTTATTATAATAAATTTTAATAAAGAATTTCCAACAGTGATGCCTAAGGCTAGGCACTTTTGGATTATTTGGATTATATGTGTGTGGAATAATTTAAATTGCTATGTTTAATATACATGTGAGTATGTATGTGTGTGCATATATATGTGTGTGTGTGTTTGTATATTGATATATATATATATAGAGGACAATAAGGTGATTAGGAGTAGATAGCATGGATTTACAAAGGGGAAATCAGGCATGACTGACCTGATAGCCTTTCACAGGGACATGATTTGCTAGATGGATGAGGAGAGAGCACTAGAGGTTGTTTATTTTTGCTTTACTAAGACTTTTGACACTCTCTCCCGTAACATCCTCCTTGACAAGCTGATGAAGCGTGGACCAGATAAATGAACAGTGAAGAGCACTGAAAACTTACTGAACTGCTGGGCTCAGAGATCTGCAATCAGCAGCATGAAGTCCAGCTGGAGACCAGTAACTAGTTCTGTACTCCATGGACTGATACTGTGGCCAACACGGTCAAACATCTTCATTAATGATCTGTACACTCGACAGAGCACTTCAGTAAATTTGCAGATAACACAAAGCTGGGAGAACTGGTTGAGAAACTATGTGGTTGGACTGCACCATGAGGAACAACACTGCCAAGTCAAGGGAGTCCTTCTCTACTCAGCTCTGGTGAGGCACATCTGCAGTGTTGGGCTCTGTGCTGGGCTTACCACTGCAAGAGAGGCTTGGACATACTGGGGTCAGTTCAGGGAAGCACCATGAAAATGAGTGAGGGATTGATGCAACTAGGATCTGAGAGAGCTGGGGATGTTCATCCTGGAAAAGAGAGATCAAAAGTATCTTATCTTTATCTGTAAAATATCTGATGGGAGGCAGTAAAGATGGCAGAAGATTTCTCAGTGCCCGGACACAAGTGAAAAGGCAATGGGCACAAATGGGCACAAGAAAAGTTAAAATTTTGGGGTTTTTTATTGCAAGGATGGTTGAACACATGAACAGGTTTCCCAGAGGACGGTGGAGCCTCCATCCTTGGAGATACTAAAAAACTGGAGGGACGATGTCCTGAGCAACCTTCTACAGGTAACCTTATTGTGGGCAGTGGAGTTGGACTAGATGAACTCCCAATGTCCCTTCCAACTTCAACAATTCTATGACTTTATGTGTCGATATATGTGTCCATATGTGCATGTACACATTCACAGCATTTTTATTACTCCCATTTTGTTTTACAGCAATTCAAATGATTCCTTTCAATTCACATTATTGTATTGGTATAAACACCATAGTTTTGCTGTCAGTTCTTTCTTCGGTTCCATCAAGTCTCAGACAGAACTCAGTAAGGAAGAGTCTCCTGGAGTGAAAAAGCACTCCTCATAAAGGGATGTAGAAATAGCTGTACAATTCTTGTGAACGCTGTAGTAAATAGCTGCTGTTGAGGGTTGTGGCCTAGGATGGATGCTGCACGGAGAAGAGGAATGCTGGGCACAATTAAGTTAATATCTGCTGACTTTCAGGCAGAGCAGTGACTGAGAGGCTCAAAACTTTCTCTCAAGGTAGCATTTCCAACTTGCTGAGTTATAATGTCACACTAAGGCTGGTAAGGAGTGAATAAATGGCAAGGTCTGATGTTGAGGTTAGATGGTTAGGTGTGACTCATCCCTGCTCATGGACCTCAATGAATCTTGTTGGACAGCTTTCGCATGGCCACAGAGCTCCCATTGGCAAATCCTGGCACACTAGCTTCTCTAGGAGGGGACGAAGGGCTCCATCCTCCTCAGGTCTTGAGCAGCTACAGCTGGGTGGGGAGACAATAAAAAATTCTGAAGATTCTGCCCCTGTCACACAAGCATTTGTGCTAGGCAGGAGACAGCATGAATGGTAGGGCAGACAGCAGGCTCCCCAGTGCTGCACAGCCCCAGGGGCGATATTATGAAGGTATGGAAAAAGCAGGAAGTTGGAAAGCATGGAAATTCACAAACCCAAAGTATGCAGCTTTATTTCACTCCTGTTTTCTACAGGCAGTTTGATGCTGCAGGGACCTGGCCTCATTCAGTAGATACAAATTATGTATGTAATTTATTATGTTTTGTTTTCTGAAGCTCCTAAAAAATTAAAATCACATTGTGCCACACTGTCTTGACCTCAATAAGTACCTTCATCACTGTCAGTCCAAAAAGTTTAGTCAAACCAAACACACCGAAGTTTTCCAAAGGCTTTAAGCCCTATCCAATCTAGGCTTGCTTTTGTGGGGTTGGCAGAAGATGCAATTCTAGCAGTATTTCAGGTGGCACACCAGCTATCATGGCTTGGAGATCAAGGTCCAGAGACAATCTTGTCTCAGCCATACCTCTCACTGAAGGACACAGGTGAATCTGGTGGTTCCCAACACAGTCAATTGCTATGGCACCAGCTGTTCAATGAAACCATTCTTCTCCCCCACTCCAGGTTCTTCCCTGCTCTGTGTTGTGGCTAATCCCCAAAAGCATTCATACTTGCTCAGCTGGCGCTGACTGCTAAGCCATGTCAGCACTCTACAGACTGGAACAGACTGGTTTGCATTGCAGCATCACTGAAGTTCACAGTGCTGGTAGGGAATCTGACATGCTGTGTTAGATAACAAACTTTGGAAACAGAGAAGAAAGAGATCAAGGAGAAGGAATAATGGTTTGAGTGTGATAAAAACTTGGATGGAGGATGTTCAAAACTTATTCCCTTAGCAGATCCCATTGCCCTCCTTATGTCAGGATGTAAACTGTTATTTGCTAAAATGAATACAGAGTATTGCTCTTCCATATGGAAGATCCAGGCTTTGACTCAGCCACACATTGCAGATGGAGGTTTACTCCCACAAACTGCAGATGTAAACCTCTGTCTACAACCCTGGCTGTCTCCCCCTCACACCATCCCAGGGTCAACCCCCTCCTTCCAAGGCCCCAGAGCCCAGCTCCTGGCGGTATAGCCATAGCTCAGGCTGCTGTGGGTGTTGCACAATCAGGAGAAGCCATGGGATATCTACAGAACAGAGGCAAGAAAGGACACAAAGGTGACACAAGCAGGTAGAGCAGTTGGGATGGGATACTACCAGCTCAAGGGTTCAGGACAAAAAAAACTCAAAGCAAACCAACTTTGTGGGAAGGTATAAAATCTTTCAGAAGAAGAAAAAAGAAGGGGAAATATGCAGACTCAACATCACTAAGAATGTGACTTCAGGCTTCAGAGACCAACTCTTCTCCCCTGAGGTGATGCCCATGCAGCAGCAAGGGGCTGGGAGCTGTATGGTGGATGGGAGCTGTACTGTGTGTAGCCCCAGTTATCCTGTCTGTGTATGTGCTTTGACCATTTGGTTGTTTGTATACTCCTTGCAGAATCTCTTTCACACAGCTAAATATGCTCAAGAAAGAGGGATGGAAAGAGGGTGAGAGGTGGTGGTATTGCTATTTGTCTTTTTTTCTTTCAAATGTAGGTTCTTACAAGTATTTTAAAGATCAGGAAAATGATTTATCCTGATGTCTAATCTCTTATGAATGAGATCAAATGTTTAACAAAATTTCAACTTAGGTGACAAAAGCATATGACATTGTACACCTGCTCCCATCTTTGTCCAGGAGTTCAGGAGCAGGACAGTAAGTCCAGGTTGCCACTCAGTTAATATGCTGATGTGCTCTCATTGATGTTACTGCCCTGCCATGAGGTCACTCATTCTGGAAAGAGTACTTCCAATGGGATGTCACAGGACTGTAGCAAGAACTCTGCTAGTTGTAGCTCTGTCTCTTGGAGGAAGAACTCAAGCAGAGAAGAAAGACAAAAGAGAAAAGGATATATCTGGACAGTTTTCAGTGTTCCTTGTTTGGCTGGATGCCTTGAAATGGACAGAAAAAAAAATCAGAACATTTTAATTTATGGGCCAAAGAGGAGAACCTCTTTAATTAAAATTTAGGAGCCAATTTCAACAAGAGATATTTGGTAGGCAGACCAGAAGAAAGAAGACATTATGCTTTGACAAACTTCAAAATGTCAAAATCCATTGGTAAAATGAATCTAAAACAAAGTGAGGAGCAACCAGGTAGCAATGGAGGGGAGACTAAGAAGCTATGCTGAATGCGAAAGATTGAATCCCAAGAGAATTGTATGAAATCACAGAAGAGGACAAGTCAGATTTTCAGATGCTCTGGGCCAGCCTTGGGAGGCAGAGGTGAGCCCTGTCTTTGGAAATCCTCTCATCTATGGTAAGAATTAACCCTGCACTTTTGCTCACAAATTTGGGTTTTGCTGGGATTCGCCTCTCTGGGAAGGGTCAGGGTACTTCTCGTCAGGAGAGGGATCCTGAACAAGCAGCCAGAATTTCTCCCTCTCAAATGTATGGGTTAGGGTAACAGGCAAGAGTTCAGACTGTGCCTGTGATACAAGGCTGTTCAAGATAACTTATGTGCCTGTTTTGTGCTGCCAGCACAACTATAAATCGAAGAAAAAGAAATGCCAGGATTTATGAACAGGTCAATAGAAAATAATCAATTTTTGGATGCAGCAATATTTTGTTAGCTGCTTGAAGGTTTCCAGGTAACTGAAACTCCTTTGGGTAATTCCCATCTTCTTTTCTCCACAATCAACCTTCCTTTTTCTGTACTCTGGTAAATAAGGTGTTGCCCTGTCAGCACCCAGTCACTATGGAGTTAAAAAGGAGGTGATATTCATATACTGACTATGTAATTCTCTTTTCAAAATACTTGACAAGTGCCTTTCTGATACTACAGCAACCACACCTACTTATCTTTTCTGACTTCTTTAATGGACTGCTTTCACCCTTGTGTTAAAAGGCCAGTTCTGAGACCCATCTCAGGTACTACCAGACCTGTTGCAAGCATTCTTCCCTCACCTGGATACTTTTCAGGTGCGTGTTTTCATACATTTGCACCTGCTGTCCTTTACATTTGGGACAGTTGTGGTGCATTAAAGCAGTGTGCCTCCAGCATCCCTCTCTTAGGCCTTCACAACCTCCTCTTTCCCATTAGACCCACAATGACTTCACATGGACTACTGGTGTGATGAAGCCACCTGACCACAGACACAACCAATTCTTCTTCCTATTTATCAGTACTCCTTTGCATCCTCTGCTGGCCCTTGTGGCTGATTCTGAGTGCCTTGGAGATATCCTTACATTCTATGTTTGTATAGTACCTGGCACTATGAGCTCTTGATTCATTGCTAGGCTCTTACAGACTATAGCAAGATTAACAGGAATAACCATGAGGAGGCGGATTGGATTATGTGGAAACTAGTTTGGCATATTGGTGTCATTTCATAGACTATAAATACAATGCTTTTTGCACCACTAATAACTTTTTCAGGAAAGATAAAACATGAACACTTGGGGAAATGTAAGAACAGCTTAATAGTGAGGGAGTTTTCTTTCAGCTGATGTGTGAGCTGATGTGAGGTGACATTTCACTCAGTAGCTGAGTAAAGTGTTGCCTCTGGGCAGATGGTATTGGATTCCAGTGCTCCCAGTAATGAAATAGGGACTAAGAAAGAGGGAAATAGTTCTTCCATCTGCTGCAATATATTTATTAACAGACCTGGTACAAACAAACAAATTTTAAAAAACCCAAACAACCAGTTTCTGTTCTAGAGGGAAGCAGGCAATTTACGGCTTTTCTGCTAGTTTAATCAACACATGGTATCTTGTACTGCACAAACCTTTTAGTCTTGTACTATGATGAATTTTGCCATAACCCTGATGCATGGCTCACACAGAGCTGAAGGTCAGAGAGTAGCTTCAGTAACGACAGTGGGACCCTCCATCTCTTTAGGAAGCTGTTCAGACATGTACTGACATCTCTGCTAAATGCAGGTACCAGTCCTAAGTAGAGGGGGAGCAGCAGTTTCCTACTGTATTTACTCAGAGGTGGTCAGCCAGTTACTAAAAATTGGGTCCATCCTTACTGAAGCTGCAAAATGCTATTTTTGGGAAGAATTATGTGTGAGGCAGAATGGACGAATGAGGTCTATACAGTGGACAATGCCCCACTTTCATGACAGTATTTAAACTGAAGACCTCAAAAGATCAAGAGAAAGTTAAATGTCTGACATCATTCTTGCAGATCATTTATCGTCATGTACACCACATAATTCAGTTCACTCTAGGCATCTGAGTGTGGGATTCATTTACCTAAGAAGTAGTGGTTAATGCCTTACAGTATCCAAGATGTCAGCACAGGGCTGGCAGGTAAGACACAGGACATCAGGGAGGGTTTGCCTTTCAGCAGTAGCAGCTAGACATCAGATGGGTGCTCACCAGTACTGAAGAAGATGCCTAATACCTGTGTGAGGGCAACCTTTAGACCTCTTCCTTCTAGGGCATGACTGAATCATTCTCTCAGCTCTGCTACTGACTAAGACATCTGCTGTCTCTAAGAGTGCACATGCAGTTATCTAATCTGACTGTTTCTCTGTTGAACTGCATTCCTTACATGAATTCAGTCCAGGATTAGGAGTACTCAATGCTGACAGAACTGAAGAATTCCTGGGTATGGTATTAACAGATTTTCAGGGGTTTAGAGAAATTCAGTGGTACTAAATAAGACACTTTCAGATCTAATAGGAATGATCTACCTTGCTCGACTTCAGGTGTCTCCATCTGAACTAGCTACCGGCTGTCCACTTCATAGTCCATGGAGAGATGTAGGACTGTCTGGAGCAATTAATGCTTAGATTTCTCCATGAAGAATTGCTCCCTTAGACACTACAGAAAGAGTTCAGTGTGACTACCTGGAGTGTAGATTTCAGCACTACAACTATCTGTGACCAGACTAATCCCATCATTTTTACCCTCAGAATGACACACCAACAAAGGGAACTTAATTATTTTTGTTTGTTTAGTTATTTTTCATAAAGAAATGCACTTAGACTCTCACTAGGTGTTCATATTGTCCTACATGCTTAAATCAGTGTTATTTACTTTTGGCTAATGTAGCATGAAACACCTTAAAATCATCTCATTTTAAGAAACTCAGAAGCATTCACTAAGGAGACCCTTTGGTCTCCCTACAGGCATTAAAGAACCCAACCTGCCAATTTTTAGATCAGAGCTAAAATCATTAGGCTTCAGATTCTAACACTGAGTTCTAAATACCTTTGGAAATTCAGAGGGATCATTTTGATGAACTCAGGTAAATATTGTCACTGTGTTGCAGTACTTTTTATCAAAAAGGTTATTGCTCATATTTGCTTAAATTCCTCTTCTGATTCAGTCCAAATGCCTGCCATTTATTCATTTTTAGTGTCCCATGTAAATAACTGAGTACAGATTCAGGAGGTGTCCTTGATACAGGAAAGATTTGTTCATGGCTGGTCATTGTGCTGGCCATATGTACCACAGCATGATGCAGAGTGCATTTTTCAACTGTAACACCACTATGAGAGTCATAATAAATGAAACTTTTCATCATTTCATTTTATTCTGTGCAAAACTGAATGTATTAATCATCCAGTAGTCCAAGAATTTATGGTATTTTCTCATTTCTTGTAATTCATAAAGGCCCCAATACATTTCTCCCTTGCATGATGACTAACAGTAAAACTGCATATCTGTCATACTTAATCAATGAGAAATATTAGGGCTAATTTGTGTTAAAGAAGGTCTGCTTGTGTAGATTTTACTCACTTTTACTGATATATATTTCTAAATGACTGCTGAAATAAATGCCTAAGAATAAAGACTAAAATAGTACAAAGAAATCAATATGAATCCTCAGTCCCAGAATTTTCATGAAATTAGAAGATAGAAGGTGATCGTTGCACAAAAATTGATTTTTACGGCTGTCAGGCTGTTTAGTATCAGTATCTAGCTGGTGGAGGCACATGCTCATATACTCTCTCACATACACATACTTGTATATGGTGTTTTACAGAAGTAAAGGTATAATTGTTTAATGAATAAATTCATGCTACATGTTGGTATCTGCCTCATAAAAGTTAAAAGGCACAAACCCTCTAGTCAATATGCTTTTGGAACTGGGAAATCCAAAAGCAAAATTCAGACCTGGTGCAGATGAGCACAACTTCTCAGACTGTGTGCCTTGTTTCTGTTTATAGCAGGGAAGAGTTCTACCTATGTAAATCACAAGTGTTTGAAAATTAGATGGTGTGGAATTCTGGACTTAACTAGGTCAATTATCAATCACACCCTTCCACCTGCCAGTGATTTCGGTGGAGCCAGGATTTTTGCCTGCCTTGCTTCCCAGCTGCATGGTGAAAGTTAGTCCTTCACACTGGCTCTGCAGCACCATGCTAAGGTTGGGGAGCAGCAGGACTGTAGCCTTTTACTCCAGAGAACAGACTTCTGCTCCCATCAGGGACAGTTTGCTCCAGTGCTAGAGAAGCAAGACTACTTCAGGTACCATAGCAAAAACCTTCACCCAGTATTTCATTGTGATATTCATTAGGATATTTCATTGTGCCACATACACCTGGATATTCACCCATATACTGGGCTGTGAGTCCTGACTCTTTGAAAGTGTTTTCCCAGCCATATTGGAATCTCTGTCTCATTCATGGTGCTGTGCTGCCATAACACAGCTACAAAACAAATGCAGAAAACATTTCCAGCCATAAAGTTGTGCGGTTCTGCTTTCCTATGTAAACTGCCATTGAAGTCTTGAGCATGGAAAACAGCACTTAGCCTTGTGAGTGTGGTGCTCCAAAACTGTGGCTCTGCTGGTCACAATTCAGCCCATACAAAATTAAAGTAGACAGGGATGCTGGATGACAAATTAACTGCCCTGAGAGTCAGTACATCTTTTCACCAGAGGGACAGAATGACAACATTAGAAAGATTACTCCACTCTCCTTATTTTAGTAGAAACAAGCTGCAAATGGCCTTTTGGAAACTTGTTTCTGTTTCCACTTGTAGTTGGAGCCTCAAGATATTTGGGTTATGAATTCATCTCCCAAACTATATTATTCTGCAGTGGTTTGTGCCCTGTATTCAAAGGTCTTTATTTTTTACCACTCAGTAAGACATTGTAGCCTTTCATATGTCCACATAGTACACAAACCCGTAAGGATCCACTCATATTTCCCAAAAGCATGGCACAAGTAAGGTCGTGGGGACCTGTGGAAGTTGTGGAAGAGAAGGCTGCTTGCCTTCTGCTTCAACGTGTGTCTGCCAGGCTGCTGCACAAAGGAGCATTCATTGGAATGGGGCTATAGACCCTTGAGATTCCCAGTGAATCAATTTCTGAGCATCCTATTTGTTTAGCTTGAGTGAATTAGTAAAATTGCAGAAAATAGACTCAAGGAGAGGAAGAAATATAAAACAGTGGTGTAAACTGCTGTGCTAAGTCTTTCCCCTCTAGTGTGCTTTCCACCCACTCTCTGTTCTCGACCCTGCCATTGCTGTTTTGACTTGTTTGGGCTTATTTTGGCTTGTTTCAGCTTAATATTTCTCTTTCATAAAGACATGAGCAGAAAGCTTCCGAGCTCCCGCACTTCCAAAATTACCATGACCTCAGAGAAAGAATAATTTTAAATGATGTACAATAAAGCTATCCTCATGAGTAGAAATGAAATATTTAGCATCTGAGGAAGCTTCCATTTTAGCTGTTCATCTTCTTTTCAGTGTGACATTTCTATCCAGCTTCCACACACATATCTCATTTCATTTACTGACTTAGACTTTGCATAACTGCTCACAACAGTGAAGTGAAAGGTTTCAGAGTTTTATATTTATCTAAGCATCTGTAACAAAGCTTACAATCCTTGCAAATATATTCCCAGTGTTTGAAGACATTTTACTTCTTGATCAGCGGAAAAAGGGATCTGGTTTTCACAATTCTCTGGTGGTATCTCTAATGCATTTTGGCTAGTGAGAATCTCTAAATCATAAATTTTTGTACTAGGCTTTTATGTGTGCATGCATGTGTATAACACAAGGGGGTTTTAAGAAAACACTAATGCATAACTAGAATGGTGCAGGTTATACATAACAAGAGGGGTGCAGGTTATTCATTACCAAGTCAATAGTAGCAAGATTAAAATATTTAGTTATTATATTTCAGGAAGTAGAGAAATTTCCATTGCCTTGTAAATGAGCTTTTAAGCTTTCTCCTCCACATTACTTATCACTCTCAGCCCAAGATGACACATGCCTATCTCTTGGCAACAGAAAGCAAAATCCCTAGAGATCTACAATGCAAGTGAATGAATAAATAAGGGCTACTTGTCACCTCTCAGTGTTGGTTAAAGAAAAAAAAAAGAACACAAATAACAAAAAAAAAAAAAAATGGAAAATAGTTATGTGTTTTGACACATTTTTATAAGGCAGCTCCAGCTGAGCAAAAAGGAGTTCCCAGTGCATTATGCTGCCCCTGCATATTAGAATTGAAAAAAACCAAAGATGCTAACCAGGATTATAAAGGTCTGGTGGGGAGGGCTAAAAGTGTCCCTATGGTAAGAACCACCTCTGAATTTCTGGTCATTGCAAGAAAAAAAACTGAATATCAATTTCTTGTTGAATATCTGTTTAATTTCTTTACAATAGTCTCACATCATCAGGAGGTTGAAAGAAAAATATTTCCCTGAGCGACAGGGGATTTGAAAATGCAAACGATCACATGCGTTTACCAAGAATGAGAAAAGACCCAGAGACGGGTAGTGTAAGCATTTGAGAAAAATTGCAAACACCACCAAATTCAGACAGTTTCTCACATTGACAGAGGGTGGGATTTTGTTCTCTTACTCTGCTAAAGACATGTTGGTGACATGACCTGGAAGTTTCTAAGCAAACCTTCCACCAATGTGGGACCAGCTTGTCACCAAACCGGATCAGCCAGGGCTCTATCTAACCAAGTCTTGAACACCTTCCTAAATGGTGAAATTTATCACACCTCTGGACACCTTGTTCCTTTGCTAAACAATCCTTCCACTGAGAATTGTTCTGCTAAAATCCAGTCTGAACCTCCCTCACTGCAGCTTGGGTCTGTTGTCCTTTTTTACCCCATCAACCACTAGAGAGATTAGTGCTGCCATCTTTACAACTGCATTTTGAGTCGTTGTTAGGTGTCACAGTGTCTTTCCTCAGTCTTATCCACGCTAAATATGGTCATCTCCCACCACATCTCCTTAGAGTTCATCCACTTTAGGTCCTTGACCACTGACCATATTGGTAGCACCTTTCTGAACCCTTTTCACCTCCCCATCCCTTTTGAGCAGGACTCAGAGTTCCATTGCCAAGTAGTTGGAAATAAAAACAGTAATTTCCCTGGATCTGCTGATTGTACTTCTCCTGATGTTGTATCTTTAATCGAAACATATACACCTGAGCTGCTTCTCTTCATTTTGTTGATAGAGAACTGGAGAGAAAGAAGCATCTCTATGCATGATTCACCTCATATTTATGTAGCTGTCCAACACAGGTCAAATAAATCATGTCCTGGTAGGGCTTTTTACTTTCCATCAGAATGGGGAATAACTGTGCTGATGAAACATTCAGTGGAAATGTCTAACACTGAGTAAAATGAATCCCACCTATTTAGTCCCTAGAGCAGTCCTTCATTAACTAGTAAATAAGGATGACAGAGAACAGGTAATTATCAGAAGCTCCCAGGGAGAAAATAAATATTTCATCATTCCAATGTGCTGAAGTCTTAATGATGTTTTCTATGTGTAGGGACAGATTTGCAAAGATAACCAAGCATCTAAATATACAGGGAGTAACCTACTGCAGATCAGCTGAAAGGACAATTTGGTGAGATTTTGGAAAGCAAAAGTGACCTGGGTTCCTAACTCATCTCCAGGCTTTGTAAATTTCCCTAGCTATTTCAGTTCCTTTGCAAATCTGTTTTTAATGCTCTTTTGATCATGGACTTCTAAGTTGCTTAGTTACTTTTGGAAATCAGACCCAGCAAGCCTACATTTCTTGAGTGTCAAACAGAAAAGCATATGATTATACTTGCAACATCAATTTCCAAATTCTGCCTGGGCAGTATCAGCTCATGGTGCCTCCCCATAAAACCCACAAACACTGTGTTCTCTACTCACCTATAAAAGATGCAATCAGAATATGTATCTAGATGCAAATAAGCCTGGATGCTAATGCATTTGCACTGCAATTCCTTTCAAGTCTGAATGTCTTTGATTCCCCATACCAGATGCAATTTCTGCTAAGAATTGACAAAAGAGTTGCAATGAAAGAAACACTCTCCAAATGATTAGGATGAAAAATCAATCATCCCTGACTGTCATCTCTAATTCCCAGTTTGCAGGTGGGCCACTATGTGATTATATATCTGTATTATACCCAGACACACACACATTCTCACTTTCTCTATACCAGGATTATTAGATATGATGTTGAAAATATCTTTTTCAGAATTATATAAAACTCAACATTTGTTTCCCAATAAACTGATAAACATGCCCTGTGATGCTTTAAAATACTTATTGGCCAGAGGAGGACTGTCTGTGTTTGAAAATAATTACAAGAATGTACTCCAGATGGTCCTGCTGTCAAGGTACAGTAGGTGTGTTTTTTTGGCTTAACTAACATGAATTGTGGCAGAGAGAAATCAGATACTCACAAAGCTGAACAAAGCACATATTCAGTGATATGTCTCTTCTTTTCTGGGCTATTCGGGTAGCATACTTTGAACTTGAGAGAGAGAGAGAAAATAAATAAACCTGTGTTAACAGGAAAACAAGCAGCAGAACACATAAATGCTGTGTTGGGTGTCATATCTTCCAATCATTCATCTGTATAGTGTGGTGTAGCATTGAATGTTTATATATGAGGCATAAGCATATCCATTAACGTATGTATTTCTGAAATACACAGCAACCTAGAAAAAAAAATAAAACTACAACAGACAAGTTGAGGGTAAGACTCAGGACATTCTTTGTAAATCTAAACAGTGCTATCTGCTGCTGCCAGGATTATAATTGTCTACCTGTAAACTGCTGGCTCTGCTGCCTCTTCACAAAGCTCAGTTGAAGGACCTCCATGGCCAGTTGTACCTAGCTCCAGTGTGGTTTCTCTGAGAACAGCATGCTGTTCCTCCTCCCTGCTTCTGTCCCCTACAGCCAGCTTCCTCACTGCATGCAGGACAGTCCTGCTGGGTGTGCTGCGGCATGGGATGTCTCACTGCTTCTGGAGGGCCTTCCTGAGCACTGCTGAGGCCACATTTTCAGACTGAACAGCTAAAAAGCAAGCGAGACTTAAGCATGGACTCAGCGGTGTCCTTCCATTCATCACAGATGTACCCATGGGAAAGGGAGCAGTTTTAATGGGACACAGGGAATGTTGTTACAAGAGTCCTGAAATGCCCTTTGGTGTTGTCAGAAGGCTAGTGAAATGCATGCCATAATAGTTAATAACCAGAGAGAAGCAAAAATATTTTTTTATATTGATGAACCTATCCTAAAGAATTGTAAAAAACTCACCAAGCTCAAGAGAGTAAAAATAAATCCTCAAAGAGGATGCAGCTCTCCTCAATCTTTGGATATCCTCATGAAAAAAGTTCAGTTTAGTCTGGCATGTTTTCCGTTCTTTTTTTTAGTCTACCCTGTATTTCCATCATATATTTGGAAATATATTTTTGAGTTTGCATACTTTCATGGATTTTGACACATCAAAAACCACTTTCATGGTTTTTGACAACCTAAAGATATTTTGGGAAGCCACCAACCATGGCTTTTAGCCATCAGAAGCTGCAACCATCCAATCATTTGTCACATGATTGAAGGTCACCAAAACCATCCATGAAATGTTCAGCAGCCCATCTATGTCATCTGTTCCTAGCTACCAATCTGCAGTGATGATGGTTTGTTTAGTACCATATCAAAGCTGCTGGTCTCTTTTGATCTGTTTAGCTGAAGCTTTTTTATGCCCCTACAACACATTTACAGTACTGTCTTTTCCGGACCCTTTTGGACACCAATCCTGCAGCTGACAAGATTTGTCTTGTGCTGCAGCCAGTCTCTTCTGTGGTGTTGCAGCCATGCTGGCCATCACATAATGAAATAAGGTCTGATGAACTGAGAGACCTACAGGTTTTTTAGCTGCCCATCCCAGAAATCTTTGAGGGACCACAGGGGAGGTAGAGTGCTGATCCATCATGGGGATTTCAGAGAACAATCCCAACTGTCTCAGCCCTTCTTTATATGAAAGGTGTTCCATCTCTCTGATCATTTTTGTGGCTCTCCTCTGGGCTCACTCCAACAGGTCTATGTCCTTCCTGTGATGAAGACCCCAGATCTGGATGCAGCACTGCAGGTAAGGTCTCAGCAGAGCAGAGCAGATGGGCAGATTCCCCTCCCTGCCTTGCTGGCCAGGCAGCTTTGGATGCAGCCCAGGACACGCTTGGCTTTCTGGGCTGTGAGTGCACAATGACAGCTCATGTCCAGCCTCTCATCCACCAGCATCCCCAAGTTCTTCTCAGCAGGGCTGCTCTCAATCCATTCATACCTGTGTTGATCCTGAGGATGACACTGATCCATTTGCAGGACCTTGCACTTGGCTTGGTAGAATTTCATGAGGTCTGTTAGGGCCCCCTCCTCAAGCCTATCAAGGTCCCTCTGGATGACAGCCCGTCCCTCTGGCATACCAACTGCACCACTCAACTTGGTGTCATCTGCAGACTTCCTCAGAGAGCAATCAGTCCCACTGTCTACCTCACAGATGAAGATAATTAGGAGTACTGGTGCCGGAATGGATCCTTGAGGGACACCACTTTTTACTGGTGTCCTCTTTGACACTGATCCATGGACTACAACTTTTTGGGCATGGTAATCCAGCCAATTCCTTATCCACCTAACTGTCCATCCATAAAACCCAGGGTTTTAAAGGTAAGAACATTGTGGTGGCCTGTATTGAAGGCCTTATAGAAGACCAGGTAGATGGCACCTGTAGCTCTTCTCTTGTTCACTGACGCAGTTTCTCCGTCATAGAAGGCCACTAGAAAAGGGGATTCTTTAGAGTGATGTGACATTAATGACACCTGAGAACAAGTGCAAGGGAAACATTTTTCAGCAAAACTTAAAGACAAAGAAAGGTGAAAACCTCTGTGTAGAGGTGAATGTTCCACATACAGTTGATAGCCCAAAAATAAGTAATCTGAACAATTTATATGGACATTACTAAAGTCTTTATAAGGAGGTGAAGAAGTCAAAAAGGAAAAAAAGGATAATGGGATAATCAATGGGATAGAAAGAACAGGTTGGGAAAAATGGAACTTTCAATAAATTCAAAAGGTGGAAGCCTCAAGATCACTTAAAGGAAATAGTTCACAGAACCAGTAGGACAGTTGTGGAACTTCTCATCAAAGGATGTTTTTGAGACCAAGGATGTTTTTGTGGGTGTCAGAATTACCATAATGAATTATGCACATTCTGGAGGGTACAATAAGCCACACGTTTCAGATCTGATTATCAACCCTTGTACACCTCAAATGAGAAGAGGATAGGGAGGAGAAACAGATGACCAGATACATAATTTGCTGCAGTATCTTAATGTCTTACCGTAAAATACCTTGCCTGTCAGAGAAAGAGTACAACCTACAGACCTCAGGTTCACCTTTACAAGACAATGTCTGTTTTGCACAGCAGTTTCCTGACCACCGCCTTCTGAGACATTGATTAGTCAAGTGTTATTTGCTGTGAATTTTGAGGACATGAGAGGATTAGGACTTCTAGCAGCACTGGAGCACAAGTCACCAGAATTGTGTCTTTTCCTGGATGTATATGAGGAGCTTGTTTTGTTTCTCATCAGCTGTGATGATGACTGGGTAATCTAAAAATGTCCCAAGACATTCCAATCTAAAGTTTTAAGCCTTTGATGAGCCACAAATTTCCTTGCTCTCCAATATCCCTTTTTCTGACATGAACAATATAGGTATCATGGCATTCCAATGATGAGACCTGCCTTTTCACTTCTCTCCACTCTAAAGCTGTATGGTGTGATGCCCCACTTGTTGAAAGTTTCTATTTATGAACATTGTCGAGCATAAGCTTGAAAAGGGTACTGGAGCCCTTAAATCCATGGAGGGTGCCCTTGAAATCAATGTGTAACGGAGGCAGGAGGAGCAAGGCTACATTCTACTTTTGTATGGTTTTGCTTGCAGCAAAGTTAACTTGTGAGGGTGATGAGACATTGGAACAGGTTGCTAGAGAAGCAGTGGACGGCCCATCCCTGGCAGTATCCAAGGCCAGGATGGATAAGGCTCTGAACAACCTGGTCCAGTGAAAGGTCTCCCTGCCCATGGCTGGGGAGCTGGAACAAGGTGAGGTTTGAGGTCCCTTCAAACCGAAATAATTCTAAGATATGATTCTGTGATATGGTAATAATCAAAGAAATATTGTGGGTTTTCTTCAATTTAATTTTGTGATTATTCATATAATTACACATCCTGGACTCATATTCATTTATAAATTGCAAATGGAATAGACAGCAGTTGAAGGATAATTGGGTAGTTTACATAAATTAGATCCCTTAGGTATATCCAGGACCAAGTCAGGATATTCAAGCAGAAGAGAGATGTGAAAAAATACAGAAAATTTTGAATTAATTAAAAGATAACGCCCTTAGTCACATTCAGAGCATGTCGCTTACTAAAACATACAACAGACCTAGAGGCCAGTAATCTATTTTTGGTTCTTGATCTGACTGCAGTCAAATGACTACTGAGCGTATATTCTGTGCATTATCTCTATTATCTTTTTAATAATAAGGTGGTGAATGATTGTAGGTGGGTTGTCATATTTTAGAAGAAAAATTCCTCCTGATTTCCACCTCCACCATGCAATTTTCTTCTCAAGCTGGTTCTGCACTGAGCTATTTCAGTTTCACATGAAATCTCCTTTATTTTATTTATTTTGTGTTTTCCATAACCCTTTTTGTGTGCTGATTTCTAATAAGTTTTTCAAGATATGTATTGCTCTTCCACAGAATAAGCATCTGCAGGGTTATGTCAGGTTATAAAGCCAGATATTACCAGAGACTAGACAGGATATCTTTTCCTTGCTGGAGCTGATGATATGGGTTTGAGACATAGCATATGGGAGCAGGAGACATATAAAATGATATTTGAGGTGGCTGCAAATAAAAAACATATTTGGACAGGCTAACAACATGTTCCTTTATTTTACTGACTTAAGCCAGGGACAAATAGCAAACAAGATGTAAGAGATCTAATCCATTAGCAAAAAGAGGGAGGTGCTTTGCTGCTATTCACCATTCCTATTTAGGAAGGTAATTTATTTTTAAATAAGACATATTTTTATTACCTATGTTTGTCTTGCACAGCTAGTAGTTCACAAGCCTGGATAGTGTGATTCTCTTCTCCATAGCAATGGGAAAAAAAAAAGCCAGTTTGCTTTCAGTACCCTGGAGACAGGAAGGGAACGAAAAAGAATAGCTCCCTCTCCAGTCAGCAAGTATGAGTCTTTGGTGGAGAATAGCTTTTCAGACTGCTTAAGTGACTCTGTAAATTCTGAGATACCACAATGATGGATGTTTTATAAATGTCTAGGTAGGTAGATAGATATGACAACCAGAATAGTTTTAGGTTTAACCTGAAATGAGACACTCCATCACCATGTCATCTCCGGGAAGTCACTTGACCTTCTTGTTCCTGAATCAGACCAGCTGTAAGAGCTGATAAAAAGCTGCTTTTACGTGAAACCAAGAGCTTAATCAAACCTTATGGGTTTCCAGAGAAGCCTTTTAGTTGATGCAGGTGGATCTGGACTCGGGCTTTAAATACCTCACATCAACTGAACAAGTCTTCCTTGCTGTGCCTCACCTTGCTCTTCTGCTCTCCACCTGACTGCTTATCGGGCAAGAACTGAACATCAGCTCCAAGAGACAGCTGAAAGGCTGGAGAGCTTGCTAGGCTGGGCTCTTGCCTTCCCTCTCTTACTCCTCATTTTCTTCTTTTTCTTCTTGTACACATGACTTTGTTTATCAGGAGTTTAATATTTCAGTGTTTTATAAGTGTATTGAAGGACAAAGCAATTAACCCTACAGGGATGAAGCTAACAGCATGGTAATTAAGAGTAAAATAAATGCTAAGGGTGAGAGCAGATTGCAGTGAATGAATGACTATTTTTGATAAGGAAATGGCTCTGCTGGTAACAGAATCCACATTAACAGTATTTAGGAGCTGAATGGAGACGCCAGAAACAAATACAAATTAATCATGTCTTCATCAGTGTAAATATATTACCTGTGCTCTTCATCTGTGACATACAGTCTAGCTCTGCCAGTATCTTCCAAAAACCATCAAGAGAAGCTTATTATTTGCACATAGATAAATTGGTTGGCAAATTCAAAATCTCCATATTATTATGTGACTGGGAAGTGAATTTCATTGTCATTGCCACTGCAGCAAGACAAAGCATGAAATTCCCCAGAATTAGATATCTGGCTCACCACAGTTTGTGTGAATAATGATGCCTGACATTGGTCTTTGGTAAGGATCCTGAAAGGCTTTAGAGGCATGAATGCATGAATGCTTCTGACTTCCTTGTCAAGTAAGTAATTGTTACACCCATTTCACAAATGAGTGAACCACAGTAGAAAGCCAAGGAGATGGCAGCTTTGTGACAGGGCTGAGAACAGCCTTCCAGAGAAGCAAGTTCTCACATAGGGAAGGATGCAGGTGGCAGAACCAGCATGTGGAACTGTTGTTCCAGCTAACTGGTATTGAATTTATCCCGTCTGAGACCAGATTCCACAAATTCATCCATACATCTCTATTAGCCATGCAGACCTGTGAGAAAAGGGACTCAGTTACCAGCCTGTGTTTCTGAGCTGTATTTGGACATTATGAATGGCTTCAAGTGTAACTCTCACATCACACACCTGATAAGCAGAGGTGTTTGTCTATAAGATTCTGCCATGCATCTCTAAAAACAATAGGATGCCCAGAGAGGCTGTAGATGCCCTATCTCTTGACACATTAAAGGTCAGGCTGGACAGGGCTCTCAGCAACTTGATCTAGCTGAAGATGTTCCTGCTCATTGTTAGGGGTTGGACTAGATGACCTTTAAAGGTGCCTTCCAATCCAACTTTTATATGGTTTTATGTAGATCCCTGGCTTTTGGAATATGCTGGGAGGTGTAAGTTGTCAGAGAGTCCTGAGTCCAGTGACACTGAGTCCCCCTGCAACCCATGAGCACACATCCATCAACTCAAAAAAACCTCTTCTCCTTCTAAAGCACACACTGTCAGCTCTCACATGAGAACTGCTCCTCCTATCCCAGATCTTCAAAGTGTTTAATATGTCTTGTGGCTCTCAGCCAAGGAAGCTTTTAGGATGCAGCTTGTAGGATCAGAAAGGGTGGCCAGTCTGCTTCTGGCAGAGCATTAACACCTGCTGTCATCACTGAAGATTTTGTCTTCTATTTGATTAGCAGGACAACTGTGAAGTAGATTTCCACCATCACTGGTAATTCTACTTACATTATGCCATCTTATCTATCTGTTCTATTTCTCTTCCTCTTACAGGATGAGAAGGAAGAAAAAGAAATCTGCTGAAAATACAGAGGGAAAACAGAACCCCTTTTCTCCAATAAATCATACATTCCTAGTAGTAGAATTGTGTGGCTTTTAATTTCACTGAAGGAGACCCAGTAATTATTTATAGTTTATCACAACCAGGGAAAGGTTTCCTGAGGTACAAACTAATTATGTTTTTAAATAAACTGATTGTCCATGTAATAAAGGATCACATTTTCTAATCATTTGGAGATTTATGTTACTTTATTCAATCATCTCTGTGTAGAATTGAAACCACAGTAAATCAACTGGAAAAAAATGTCTGAGCTAAATTGAAAGCTCTGGCACTACGAGGCATTATGAAATGAACCAAATAGGAGAGAATAGGCTGTATGCACAAAGCTCCCTGATACCTACAGTTTCATACATTAAAAGAATGGTGGTAACTGACAGCCAAACCAGAATTTATATTCACTTAAGGTCAAGTCTTAGCCTGTGCTCCATAGATTTGACATGTATTAAAGGACAAAGGTAAAGACAGTCCTGTTGGCTGTGGGGTATCTCAGTCAAAATCATTTGTGTAAGGACAGTAATTAGAATGAATTCAAGACTGCAGAATAGATGACTGTGTTTGACATTTCATTTATGACAGGCAACAAGTGACATGATCTTATCATGAAATTAGTCATCATCATAGACTTCTCGTGTAGATCTATAAAATGAAATGCCATGGAAAGCAGCATATTTTTCATTGTTATGCCAACATGTCTTTTGCATAATGTACATCATTAAAAGAAGCCTTGGAGCTGGAATATGCATTCATAGTAATAGCATCAATAATGTTTAATTTATGTGTTATGCGAGCAAAAACCTCTTGGTGCCTGAAAAAACAATGACCTGAAAACACAATTTATCCTTAGCAAGTCAGCATGCTGTGCTGCAAAGCATCTGTACAGTGAGAAAAAAAAATCAAGATATGGACTGCTGAACAGCACTGGAGTGAGTGAGTGTGGAGGTCTGCTGTGATGCAGAACATGGGCAGAGACCTACTGCAACAGGGGCAGATCCTCAGTGGCTGATAAAGCTCTTTGCAGTCCTTAGCTAGGCAGCGCAGAGCAGAGAGGGACTGGTAACTTCTGCAGGAGGGCAGACCAAGTTTTATTCTCTTCCACATTCAAAAGGAACCACACTGGAAAAAAAATCAGAGGGAACCTGAGAGATTTTGGTGAAATAACTTCTCATCGGTGACTAACCATAGAAAGCACCAGTCTAGCTTTCCTTAATCTGAATTATTTTGGGGAAACAGATGAGCGTGGAGTGGAGGAAAATATAAGCACATGCAGGAGTGCTGGGAGAGCTGAGAAGGGCAGGAAACCCCACCAAGGACTTGGTGATGCAGTGGGTCAGGACAGAGAACTGCAGTGCATGGGTAGCCATACAGTATCTGTGAGCTCTGGACACAGGACCTGCCCTAGTGTGTTAAAACAGAGAGGAAGAGGCTCAGTTCACCACTAAACTTTCAGGTCCGTGGGGGAATATCTCCCTTCAGCCACACACCTAGACATCAGTATGTCTTTGATTGTATGAGCAGGAAATTCTGGCCATATACCTGAGACATTTTAACTGGACTTGGAGCACTGGCACTCTTCTAGAGTTCTCACGAAACTAGATTGCTAGACACTGGCAACAGCTACCTGAAGGCTTTGTTGAAGAGCTGATGGGCTAAACTTAACTTCCTCCTTGCTATGACTGAAAACGAAGGACCACTTGATAACCCCTTGATGAGCCAGAGCTAAACCAGTAAGTTCCCAACCATGGCAGGGACAAGTATGGCAGGGCACATGGAAAGAACTGGAGAGATTGAGTGAAAATGCAGGGCTGGTGCATTGCCTGTGAAGAAGTGAAGTAACTGAGAAGGTAAGAAGAGCCCTGGGTGACTGAGCCGTGAGAGATTTCTCCGAACAGAGCAGTTCTCTGTCGAGGCAGAGAAGATGCCAGTTCACTTATTGGGAATGATCTCTCCATCATCCTCCCTCACATCCTTGCTGTGATACAGAGCAGTGGGACGCTGTCAGACTGCTGCCACCTGCCAGCTCTCTGCTGATCCTCAGTTCCCTGAGGAAGAGGCTGATTGGTAAGACAAGGAGCAAGTGGGACTGTTTCTCACCCTAAGGTGAGCTCTGTGTCTCTTGGCTGTAAGCAGATTTTGCTCATTGATAAGGATGGATGGAAAAAGGGTAACAACTCACTGAGAAGTCCTGGCTCCTCTCTGATTTCAAGAGGCAAAGATCAGATTTAAATATAAGTGGATTATTACAAAAGCTGCTCTCAAAACCCAAGCCAGAAATCTGGGAAAGTAATGCTAAGCCTTATACTGCACTGAAGGAGTTCCTCTTTTCACTCACAAATATTAATTAAATGGCTAATAAGCAACAGTTTTTTTAAAGACAAGAAATTAATTAGACCAATAAATAAGTCAACAGTAACTAATTCCTAGACTATTATCATAATAACAGCAGTTTTCTGTCTTTCTCTCCAGAGAGGTGCCTCCTACCTCTCACGGCTCTATGCCAGCTCCATGTCACACTGCCACTTGTGTTGGCTGTCATGGCTGTGCTTCCCATGCTGGGCTCTCGAAAGAGTTACTGACACTCTTGGCAGAGGACAAAAGCACTGTGAGCTTGAGGGGGAGTATGTGAGGATGAGCTTCCACATGAGGCCACCAATCTTGTGCAGATGGACTGGGGGCCCTGACACTTCACAGCCCATCCTGACTTCAGATTGGTCCTGCCAAGGCTGAATTGACAAACAAAGGGGCTCCAGAACCTCAGGCAGAGCCCTGAACATCAACTGCACTGCTTAGCTGATAATATATTCCCTGGCTGTGTTCTCCATGCTCCCACCCGCTCTTCCTCAGAGAAACCTGCTGTAGACAGGCCAACAGCTGGGTGAAGGATGCTCCCTGTCACTTGACTTCCAGGTCCAGGGTGGGCCATGACTGCGTGTTTAGCTGAAGAGATACAAGCAGAGAGAGAGAAACATAAAAACTCACATTGATGGTCAGGTGTCAGTAGGAATCTGCTTAGATTCAGACAAATGTGGGGGTTGTGCAAACCTGTGTAAGTTTCCAGCTCAGACTCTAGCCAAAGTAACATTTGTTAGGTAGAGGTGTTGACTACATCTACCCTGATTATACTGAATTTCCAGACATACTGAAATCATCAAAAAGTGGAATAATTTGCTCTGATGTGCATCACATTATTTTTCTAACACTGCACTTCCAAGGAGGGCACTTTCTGGGAGAGTGAGAAAATTACAATTGTTTCAAAGCACACACTTAATTTTTGGGAGCCAAGGAAAGGTCTTATATTAGTTAAAGTGTCAACTCTCAATCAGCAGAAACTTGTATTCTTCGCACCAGGATAATTTGAATAGACAGAATGAAGTGTCGTTGGTCAATTATTTCCATTACAAGGGATTGCTTTTGGGTAAGGATAGTGAGAAGTATTTAAATGAGATTGCTTGATGGTCACTGGAGGTACAAATTCATCTTGCTGTCTAAAAATTCAATGGTACTGTACTCTGTGATGCTAACATGCAAGACTGCAGTCTGACAGGCTTCTGGAGGTGTAGTCATTTAAAAATTTCTCTCATCTCTTCCCTCCTCCCATCTGTGACCCAGTTTTCAGGTCTTGAGATGACGCTACCTTAATTTAAGCTTCAAGAACTAGTTCTACTAAAACAGACCGGAAGGGTACACACTTCATGTGTGAAGACAGTTGTGTCCAGCTGTGGGGATGAGAGAAGGCAAAGAGGGAGGGAATAATAGATATCTGGAGGTTAATATCTTCTTAAACCACTGCTGCACCCATCCATGAATCCCTGGTCCCATACTGCTACAGTCACTGAGGCAGGCACAGATGTTTGAAGTTTTGGGTTCTAATTCTGACAGTAGCATGGGTTGATGGTGATGAGTATTTAACCATCATCTGTTTATCTGTAAATTATTTGATAGGTTGAACACATACTTTACAATCTTCATTTTAAAATAAATTCCAGAAGAGCCTGACACTGGTGTTGCTGAAAAACTGAGCAACCGTTTGTTTATGGGTAAGAATCAGGGGGAAGGCCAACAGGGCAGATATCCTGGTGGGAGTCACGGGAGACCACCCAACCCGGATG
This sequence comes from Grantiella picta, assembly GCA_013397955.1. Classification (NCBI taxonomy): domain Eukaryota; kingdom Metazoa; phylum Chordata; class Aves; order Passeriformes; family Meliphagidae; genus Grantiella; species Grantiella picta. The sequence goes on from VZRM01004164.1 coordinate 798,525, forward strand.
AAGAAGCAGATGAAGCAGCTGGGAAAAGTGTTAGGATTGCCAGCCCTGGGATGAGAAATGAACATGGATGTTGTCTCCCTGGACTTCAGTAAATACTTTGACACCATTTCCTGCAGCATTTTCCTGGAGAAACTGGCTGCTCACAGCTTGGATGGGTGTAGCCTTCACTGGGTGTAAAACTGGCTGCATGGATGGGCCCAGAGAGTGGTGAGGAATGGAGTTATATCCAGCTGGGGGCTGGTCATTAGTGGTGTTCCCCAGAGTTCTGAGACACTTGGGCCAGCCCTGATTAATATCTTTATCTATGATCTGGATGAGGGGATAGAGTGCATTGTCAGTCAGTTTGCAAACAACAAGCTGGTCTGATGGAGAGAGTAAGGCTCTACTGGATAGGTGAGTTGATGGGCCAAGACCAATTGTATAAGGATCAACAAGACCAACTGCCAGGTTCTGCACTTCAGTCACAACAACCCCAGGCAGGCTGGAGGCAGATTAGCTGGAAAGCTGCCCAGAGAAAAAGCAGCAACTGAACATGAGCCAGGGGATGCTCAAGAAGGCCAATGGCATCCTGGCCTGGATCAGCAAGTGTGGCCAGCAGGACCAGGGCAGTGATTGTCCCCCTGTACTCAGCACTGCTGAGGCCACACCTCAAATCCTGTGTTCAGTTCTGGGTCACTCACTGCAGGAAAGACATTGAGGGGCTGGAGTGTGTCCAGAGAAGGGAAAGGGAGCTGGGAAGGGTCTGGAGCACAAGTGCTGTGAGGAGCAGCTGAGGGAGCTGGGGGTGTTTAGCCTGGAGAAAAGGAGGCTCAGGGAGGAAATATTGCTCTCTAGAACTGCCTGAAAGGAGGGTGTAGCCAGGTGGGGGTTGGCTCTTCTCCCAGGTAACAGGTGATAAGGGCAAGAAGAAACGGCGTGCAGTTATGCCAGAGGATGTTTAGATTGGCTACCAAGAAAAAAGGGTTGTCAAGCATTGGAACAGGCTGCCCAGGGAACTGGTAGAGTCACCAGTTCATGCCTGGAGGTATTGAAAAGTTGTGTAGATGTGGCATTTGGGGCAATGGTTTAGGCACAGACCTGGCAGTGCAGGGTAAATGGTTGGACTTAGCGATCTTAAAGGTCTTTGCCAGCCTAAACTATTCTATGATTCTAGGAATGTGAAGCAAATATTAATTTAAAGTTCACTTAAACTGTAGACTTTTTAAATTAGACCCCTCTCCAATAACACCTAACCTCTCAGGTCAGTTAAGCTAGCTGTTCACTCAGGTTGGTTCCTACGTTGTTTATTTCGCCATACACAAGATCTATTTACTGTTCTCTCCTTTAAACAAGAATGCAGAAACAAGAATTGTACCCACGGGGAGCCATGGAAGGAAAGATTATATGTATGTATTTGAATGACTACAAATGTGTTCAGGTTTCTTCCCCGGGTGTATACTGCCAGTGGTCCTCAGCAGATGTAAATCAGTAGCTCCAATTACTCCAGCAGAGCTGAACTCGACTTATTTCCCTGGGGGATTTGGCCAGTTGAGTGTATGGATAAAACAGTTCAGTGCTTAGCTTTATATTTTGAAGGGGGTTTTTGTCAAGAAAGCTTTGCTGGGCAGGGAAAGCATTTTTCCCAGACCAGGACATTTCTGTAATAATACCTGTTATTTATTCAGGGCAGACTGGTCTATTTCAAAAGGAAAGGAGTTGCTCTTTTGAGCTATTTATGATTTATTTTAGATGGACAAGAAGCAGAGCTGCTGCAGGCAGAAAGAAACTGCCCAAATTGTCTGAGTGGCAAGCTGGGCAGCAAACTCCTCCCAAATCCCCAGGGACCTCCCTCTGCCTCTGTGCTGTAGATCCTGAATTTACTCATCAAGCCCATTCTTGCCAGTTTTGTAGGCTAAGGTGATTTGAGGAAGGCTTAACACAAGAAGATAACTATTAACAGCTGAGGCATGCTGAGCAAACTTTTTCTTCTTTTCCCTCAAGAACAGTATTTAAAAGATTTGAGCAACAAGGTGCTACAAATACCTACTCCAGGTCGATTTATTGAACAAAGCAGGATCAGCAAATGTCAAGTGCTCAGAGGAGAATATATGGCCCCAAACAAGCTTCTATGGTATCTAATGTCCATTACCTGATCTCTCACCTTCTGATTTTTTCCTTGCATGCTAAAACAAGACCGGATATTTCTGCTAGCCCAGCTCCTAATCACCCAGTGTTGGCCAGCTTCCTGGCAAAGCTGGGGACAGTTATGGCTTGTATTTGTTAAACCTTAGAGCTTACTGAAATTACTTCAGTTTCACAAATCATTCAAGAGGACATAGGAATGAGTCTACATAGGGAAAGGTGAAGGAATAACCACGAGTTATTCAGGAGATAGGAATGAAATGGATTGGTAAGCTCTAAAGGCCTCTTCTATCACTTCAGAATTTAGGAGAAGATTAATTCACTTCCCAGGCAGAGTGGAAATCTGCATTACAGGAATACAAACAGAAATACACATGGCAGTCTATTAGAATGATACTGAGTTAGACAGATGCTACAGAAAGGGATGATACAACGTACTTACAGCATGATGAAAGGACAGCACAGTCTCTGCTAGGTAGGGTGTGAGAATAGCCTACCAAAAACTGTGAGAGTCTGCATGAATGTCTGGATTATTGCATTTTACAGAAAGTGGCTACAGCATGAAACAGGCACCATTAAACACCAAAAGAAACAAGTAACAAAGCAGTGGAATATCTGAGACCATACCTCATAAATGTTTAAGAATTGAGTATTTCATACTGGTACAGTAGGGAAAATAACAGTGTTTGCAGTGGCATATTGATACTCTATCTCAGACTTTTGCCTAATTGTCATCTGCACAGCCCCTGTGAGATCCACCTTTGACATTTATAATCATGCAGGCAACTTGGAGTGGGAAGACAGTGACTGAATTATCGCAGAAAAACAATAGATTTTATTGTCTACCAGCACAATGTAAATGAGTAATGCCAGATTTTTGTCTGATAAATGTCTTCTGTAGGAAATATTTTGGGGGAATATAATGGGAAAGTTTTGATTGGAACTACCCAGCAATCATTGAGGGTAAAAATCAATTTTGCTGAACTTCAGCTATCTAAATGTTACGTCAAAACTAGTCTTGCTGAACTATTCTGCAGTAAATGGAGAAAGGTGGACACCCCTAGAGGGTAAGTCCTGAATATTGAGGACTTTGCTGGCACAGACTAAATTCAAAACACTGTGTAATACAAGTAGTCTCTTTTGGTTTATGGATTTCTGTTGTCAAGGGTTCATGCTATGAGTGGAGTAGCCTGGATGATTGCTTTTCCTCCCAGTAAGTATCTACAGAGTTGTTATCTGAGGCAGTCCCCACTGACAGCTCTGATGGGCAGCTGGTGGCCAGGCACGTTCACTCAGCAGGGATTCTGAACTTGCATTGGGGACACTTCTCTAAACTGTAACAAGAGCAAACCCTACTGTGAAAAGAACAACACCTTGCTCCTCTCTCAGCAAGGGCATTCCAATAAGGAGCAGCATCTCCAAAACATTAGAGCAGGCAGGAAGCAGCTAACATGAACATCCCTGAATAGCACTAGGTGTTTGGACTTCAGTGAAGAAAATCTTCCTGAACTCAGTTTGAGGACTGTTTTACCAGATCCAGACACTGCTTGGTTCTTCAGAGCTGTTGGCTCCTCAGCCTCTGGGTAATCAATTATATGCTACAGTGACTCCTTCCTGTAGCCCTTCAGGTACTTTTCTCCAATCTTCTGTCGATTTAGGCATCTCAATGCCTCACAAGAAATTCTTCCACTTCAGTGCTATTGTTTCTCTCCACAAAGAGGAACTTAGAATGATCTGGAGAAGGCTAAGAAATTCATTGAGATAAATATTCTGAGGAACTGAGAGTAAGTCATTGTAAGAAAAGCAGAGTAAAGCATGCAGGGACATGTCCCCTTGTTGATGGTGACTGAAGAACCAGAATTTCACTCATTTTAGAACAATGGGCATTTTAGAGTATTTCTTTAATTAAAATTTATAAGTGGCAAATACAGTATTTCTCATTATTAGAGAAGCCTTAGGAAGCCTAGGCCTGAGTCACCTGAGTGACCCTGAGAGCAGACCCCCCCCAGCAGTGAATGCTTCAGGGCCAGAGAGCTGGAGGAGTGCCTCCAGAGCCTCTGTTTGCCAGCAGTTCATGTTTCCCACGTTTACTGGAGACCAAATGTTAATTATCTAAAATTAACATTTTAATGTTAATTTTCTAAGGGCAGGATTATGGGACAGATCTTTGATTAACAATAAAAGGATCAAACAGATGTGGGCAGGTGGAGACGATCTGTGCTCTGCTGTACTCAGTTTGGAGTAAGGAGAGTAAACAGGAAGTAAGTTGTGCCAGAAAGTCAGCACTTGGGGCTGCCCTATGTTTCTTGAGACAACACAACTGATGCCATTAGTGCTAGGAATAACTATGTGGCACCTGCCAAATTTTTTTTTTTTCTAGAGTTCACCAGTGGAAGTGGTTTGCTGATTTATCCCGTATTCATTCTCTCTATGTATTCTTTTTCTGGCATCGATAGTGTTAGCTGAGCAGGTTACCAGGGTACCATGCTCATCCCCATTCTTAAGGACCTCCATCTCCCTGCAGCCAATACCCTAAAGACAACCTCTGTGTGGAAGCAAAAAGTTGCCTCTTACAAGCCATGATCTCCCAAGCCCTGAAAGCATTGCAGTTGTCACTAAAAGATGCAGGGAGCTCAGAAGTCCATGCATTATGTTGTTGTCCTGTGATCTTTCTCTGTTGTTTGTATTGTCCTATGAGAAACTGTGTGGGCTTGACTTTGAGAATGTGTATCTGGGCAAGGATGTGTAAGAAATACATATTCTAGGAAAAATGAGTTCCCTAAAAGAAGAGCAGAAGACCAAGGATGTCTGGCATTTGCTTTTGGCAGCCCTGCATCTGCTGCTGGCAGACGTGCTGCTGTGTTCCAGAAATCATCACCACACGCTGATCTAAGCTCATTTGCTCATTAAAATTTCTATGTAGCCTTATATTTTCTGTGAAAGTCGTATTTAAGTGTGCTGGTTATGGCTAGGGTAGAGTTAAAGTTCTTCATAGTAGCTGGTATGGGCCTGTGTTTTGGATTTGTGCTGAAAACTGTTGATAACACAGGGATGTTTTCGTCACCACTGAGCAGGGCTTACAGGGAGCCAAGGCCTTTTCTGTTCCTCACCCCACCCTAACAGTGAGTGGGCTGGGGGTGTGCAAGGGGTTGGGAGGGGACATAGCCAGGACAGTTGACTCCAAGTGACCAAAGGGATGTCCCAGACCATATGGTGTCATGCTCAGCAATAAAGTTAGGGGGGAAGGTTGGCCAGGGGGCAGCCACTTTTGAAAGACTGGCAGGGCATTTGTCACTTGGTGGTGAAAAACTGTTTTCGTTTGCATCAATTGTATTTTCTTGGATTTATTTCTCTTCATTAGCTTCCTTTTCAAGAAATAATAACAATAATAATAATAATGATAATAATAGTAATAACAGTAATAATAGTTGTTATTATTATTGTTATTCAATGTATCGTTACTACTGCTGTTACTTTTATTTCAATTATTAAACTCTTCATATCTCAACCCATGAGTTTTCTCACTTTTACCCTTCCAGTTCTCTTCCTGCCATCCCACTGGGTGGACAGTGAGCAAGGGACTGTGTGGTGCTTGGTTGACAGCTGGGGTTAAACCACAACATAAAGTCATCTGACTCATACATTTTCTTTCACATTTTCATATAATTCATAATCTTTAAAATGTAGGCGAATATTGGTAGCAGGTGAGAGCTTCTTTGTAATGGTACTGAGATCAAATCATCCTGTAAATTAAAATATGTATTTTCCTTCAAATCACTTATTATTCAGCACTGACATTAATTATAGTTTTTCTTATCTATCTTAGTGCCTCTCTATTGCTGTCTTTTAATACCCTGTTTCTCATTTTCACTGCTTTTCCCATTACCTAACACAAATAAAGAATACATGGGCAATTATAGGGATTTTTAAGGCAAATTTGGCAGCCTCTTTATTTGCTTTGATTCAGATGACAGTCCTATCTGACAGTTTTTTCAGGAACAGTGTTTGTTAGCTGAATAAATGTAGGTTGGCAGTGTTAACAGAGAATTTCCATTTTGTCTAAACCCCCTGAAAATCTACTTCGATTCAGTATTGAACATCATTTATCTTTACAAAACCACAGAGAATGAAAAACAACTGGAACCCAGAGCATTCCTCCGTAGGCTGTGTTTTTGCATGGGATCCATTTAGGCAGTGGATGTTACCCTGCAGCTCTCTCTGCCAGCTGTGGTCATTGACTGACACATCCCAGGCAACCAGTGTCTTTGTGACCTACACTTTTTCTTGCTCTGTTGAGAAATCCAACCAGATAATGAAGTGACTATTTCCAAAGACAACTTCAGTTGTTCAGTCTTCCATGTGCATGGGCAATTAATAAAAAGCAGACTAGTGGTGGATCAAATGGTCCCATCACAAGAAGCATTTCAGAAGTGATGTTGTGCATGAGAACCACGGTGTATTTTGACTGTGCACATCCAGTTCCTTGCTGGCTGTTAGGTAAGAGTTGACACTGGGCTATGGAACAGAGGGTTTCATGTGTAATGGCCTGGCTGGTTTGTGGTCCTGTGCTGTGAGACTGCTGGGATTGTTCTCTTCCTACTTCCCCCAAGTCATTCATAAGAACACTCCAGGAACAAGGGAGGACTGAGAGGGTTGGCAGCACATGTGTAAGGGAGGCACATGGATCAAGTCTCTTCTACACCTGCCCTCTCCCTGCCCGAGTGTGGGCAGACCATGATGCTTTCTGGTCTCCCTCACCACTTGCCGCTCCCTTTCTTCCCCATGGTGTGTGCAGCCCTGGCACCAACCAGCCTGGCTCAGGGTCGAGTCTGAACATGTACAAATTCATGTACAAATGCAGACCACCCTCAGCCAGTGCTCTGCCACCACCCCGCTGGCTGGTTAGGGAAAGAGCAAGGGATGCCCTACTATTCCCATTCTTCCACATCCTCAGTGCTCCCCCCAGACTTGTCCCAAGCAGCTGTAACAGGACATTGTGAGGCAGGAGTGGGAGATCCCCATCTCTGGGGCTCCATTTCTTTCCTTCTCCTGTGCTCCTTGCAGGCTAACAGGACCAGGAGATGGACCTCAGCCCCGGCTCATTTCCCATATTCCCGTGGTGGTTTGACCATAGGCACAGCCTAGGGAGGGCTCTGGGAACAGAGTTTGGATATGGTCATCATGGGTGGTGGTATTAGAGGTATTACAGGTCAGCTGAATGGACATGAGGACCTGGGACACAGCTTAGCCTCTGGACATCTAAGTTGTTAGGAGAGGAAGAGCTGCCCAAGGTTGGACATGTTTGGTTACACCATGGGGAGGCTCAGACATGGCGAGAAAGGGAGAGCGCAGGGTAGAATGTTGTTAAGGGCTGTGTCTGTCCTTTCACTGGCCTCTGTGCATATGGCTCAGTGATTTTAGTGGGTAGCAATGAGATAAAAAGGATGGACCCACTTTGCAATTACCTTCCATGATTTCTTAGAGAGCTACCATGGTGCAACCCAAGCAAGTCTGAGAGAGGACCAGCCCTCAGCTCTGTATTGAGACCTGTGGTGGATGTTTCTCCCCTGAGGCTGCCCACATAATATTCCCACCACACAAGGCATGGCCCTGTACTCCTGCAGGAGCATCTCTAGTGAATTCACTGCCCTGTGATAGGGAATGAAGCATCCTTATGTAGATTGGATTAGACTGAAATGTCAAATGCTCATACATGTCCTCACTTTCCCCAGTGGGGAAGCAGGCAGCTGAGGCTTTCTGATGTTTGTGTTATAAAAGCAGAAAGATGTTCAAAAAACTGGCTGTGAGGTGCAGATGCTCCACAATTACAGCATGCCCAAAAGTGAACCAGGTTTCACAGGACAGACGCAGCTCTTATCACAAAGAAGTCCTAAAGAATGACTAAATGCACACATGAAACTGAAGGAAATACACGTGAGCTGCTCCTCCTAAATGCCATGCTCTGAAGATAAATTCCAGGTACCCTGGGGACAGCCATTTCCAGTGGCTGCATTATATGATCCTGCACCACAGCATTCCCTCACAAACAGCTGGTGAATTGAACTCCGAGAGCTCAGGGTCATTTCAGCAGTCTTCAGCATAGCTCGTGTGGGAGAGATTGAATTTCCACCCAAACTGCTTGCTACAGCACCAGTGGGACACTTGATGAGTGCACATCTAACCCAGGATGGGTAAAACATCACAGCAGGAAGGATGCTAAATTAGTGAAAAAAGGACCTCGTTTTATAATCACATTTGCTGTCATAAATCAGGACTCATTGGTGCAAATGAGGTTACTCCACCACAGATCTTGTAGGGACATGACCAACGTTTCCCCTGATTGCACTTTTTTTAAAGTAAGATAAGAAGATGGTGTGCTGGGTGCCAATTACATTGCAAGTTTGTTTGCTGCAGGAGCAGACATCTATGGAAGAGCTCTTGACACTTCTAAGCCTGGGCATGAATCACTGCACACATCACAGATCAGCAGGAGAAAAAATCCAAACAGGGCCTATTTCCCTCTGCAAGTTGTCAAGTCATATTTTCACTTTTAAATATTTCTCAGGTTCCCCAAGGTGAGGAGAAAAAAAGCAAACCCTAGTAGTATTTCCTAAGCCTGATTAGTTTCATGTCTGTCAGTGACATCCACCTGCAAAATGCCAGAAGGTCCCTCCTGGACTTAGAGGCTGTGCAGTGATGGACGGAGGTAGGGTAGAATTTCTAATTACCGATTGCCATCACCTCTAACTATACATTTATCTGTCAAGGCTTTTTCACAAATTACAGGTGAGCATGTGGCCTGTCCAATCAATTGCAGAAGAGCAAATATTATGATTCATCTCAATGAAGGGCTGCTCTCAGTCCTGAGACCAAGAAGTACATTGGCCTGACACTGGGTTTGTGCTCTAAGTATTGAACAGAATTGTGTCTTTTTAGTATAAAGAAGTGCACGGGAATTGTAGGGTGAAAAGCCATACATTTATTTCCATAACCCCTCCTTACCCAGATGTAGAAGATACTTCACAAAAGGAAGATAAGAAAAATAACAATTTTCTTCTACAGAGGGTATGTCAATGGCTAGATGGCTTTAACCACATAGAGATCCCATGTTTAAAAGGATCATATTACAGTCATTTATATGAAAAGCCTAACAATACTTTGACATCCTCTGATCCTCAGAAGCCTCCATCATGGCTTCTCATGCTCTAAAAAAACGTAAAATCTTGTAATACTTTAAAATACTTTAAAATATTATTCAGCATAGCTGAACTCCCATTCAAACAGGTTTTTAAAGCTATGTATTACAGACACAATTGTCTTGTCTCAATCACATACATCAGGGACAGAATTGTGGACTGAATCAACTTCTACTCTCCTGCTACTTGATTATGCCTTGTTTAATGCAAAATCAAAAAAGTCCAAGGCATGAAGAGTGTAAGAATTAAGTGGTTGTGTTTTCTGAGGCCATCTGGTTACCAGCATGTATTAAGAGAGCAAAACAGCTGCTCTAAGTATAACAGTAAAGTAGATGAATATGGATTAAACCCACCAAGAGTTTAGCAATTGAAGATATCACTCCAGGGAGACATTACACATGCCCTGGTAAACAATTTATGGTCATCACCTGAATCAGGTGATAGTACTCCACCTGCCTCCGCTCTATGAATGTAATAATCATACCAAGTTCCCTCCAACTTTTGAATGGGAGCTAATGAAATATGCTGACCCATTTTGATGCCAGTGGAAAACATGACTTGTTTGACAGGTTTGGGTTTTCCCAGAAAATATGGTGGTTGAAACTTTCCATACATTATTTTTTAATTGAACAGTACCATTTTGTCTGCTGTCATACAGCCTTGATGGCCACAGACTTTTTCTGTAGGACTTAGTGATGGGGGATCATTCTCTGATCTTGTAATCTGTTTCCCCACAGACAATTTATTACATTTCCTCATTTAATCTGGAAAAATTCAGCTAATTTGTAATATGTACATCACCAAAGAAATGTACTGTTTCCTCATATTTGATGATTATGAGTAAAGTTCCTTAAACCTTATCTCTTAGTATCATTTGGCTGTTTGCCAACGCCACCCTCTCATGGAATGAGTAAATATCAGACTGTTCCCAGAAAGATTAACCAGTAAAATGATTGGGGGAAAGAAAAAAACTGAGACAACAAATAACTTTTCAGCAGGTTGCAGTTTGACTGCCCTCCAGACTTCCCTTAACCTGTATTTTTAAGGTGCTTTAGTTTCCCTACATTCATAAAATCCTGCTGTGTTTAGAGTGGGAATGTCCTCTCCCACCTCCACTCCCCTTGCAAAAATCTTCCCTTCATGCAAATAATAGAAGATCTGGTCTCCTCCTAGGAATCCAGCAGAGAGGGACTGTTGGCAGGGCTCAAAAGCCCAGGTTATATCCAGGTGGGATTGCTTTGCTCCTCCCTCCTGGGTGGAGCATCTCACACTAGGATGAGATAAATGCATTGGTCATGGGTTGGGCTCTTGATCGCCCATTGAGAGTTATCTGGGGTGAGTCATAGCAGGAGGTAACGTGGAGGTAGTAATGGAATAAATACATCTGTATTGGAACCTAGGACAGCACTTGATGCAGAGTGAAAAGTTATTATCACCAGTTGGTGACACAGCTCTGTGACTGCTTGTTTAGAGCCAGCCACAGACCAGAGCTGGCTCAGATAGGGACCCTGTTGGTCCAGCTGCCCAGCCCCCTGAAGCTGTGGGTCTGCATTTGGCTAACCTGAAGCTTGAGGGGATTCAGGATATGGAGCCTTGTGTCCATCGGGTTGACACAGAAGATGAAGAGGTGTTAAAAGGTAAAGTGGATGCTGCACCCTGTTTTGTCTGTGATGTGTGAAAACCTACAGAGATTTTTTTCTGTTATTTTTTGTTGTTGTTGTTTGTTTTGTTTTGTTTTCTGCTCAGATCAAAATTTGTTTGCCCTATGCTTTGTGAATGACCCTTATGGCTGGAAACAAAACAAAACCAAAACAGAATTTCTAACAAATAATACTCCATGAAGTAAAACATTAGTTCTGTTTTAGACAATCTTTTGTTTTACCCTTGTTGATACCCATTTCACTGTAATAATGAACTCTATTGAGGGAGAAGTCTCAAGTTAACAACTTGCATTTCCTCTGTTTTATTTGAGTTTGCAATGCCAGGTGGTTATGGATGGCAGCATACAATAAGTTATTTCGTTTTCAGATGCATGCAGAGTTGCACCTCCGATGACTTTTCTTACAGGAAATGCAAAATGGCATATTATCAGGGCTAGCATCATCAGATGCCGATATTACACTTTGGGGGGATTTTTCTTCACCATGGGTTTAGCCATGAAGCTTTTACTTGCTCTTACCAGAGCTAGTTCTGGAAGCAGTTTTGCTGCTCTGGGTTTGATTCCTGGGAAAGCTTCTTGTCTGAATGCTTTCTGTTACAGAACTGGTGAATATTTGTAGATAAGATACAGCTAACACGTTGGCAGTCACCGTGTCATTGCTTTCTTCTAGACAAGGGAACAGGAACACACCAAATCTTCTGGGACATGAGAGGAAGCAGACAATGCTCAGGCTCTTTCCCCACCTGAATTGCATACAGGAGCAGTCATCTGAAAGCTCACTGTGGAACTGGGACCACAGTCTGACTAAACATGAAAAAGACAAGCTATGGGAGTTGCAAGACAGGCGAGTGGTGCTGGTTCACCCCTGAGAACTTAAAAGATTTCAAGCAATCAAGGGCAGCTTTGGCTTGACATTTTTCACATTGCAAAGGTAAAAACAAGCAACAGGAGAAAAAAAGAGACTGCACCTCATCTGAACAACATAAGGGAGCACAGATGACGCATTTTTGCCCATTTGTAGGTGAAATAAATGAACTCTGTACAACATCAAAAGAGTTCTCTGTTTATGAGCAATGTCTCAATTTGCATTATTGCCACATACTGAGGAGAACAGAGATGTATGTTGACTTTCTCATGGGTAAAAGCTGTGGTGCTTCCCACAAAAAGAAGAGATAATGTGGGGTTCCTTTGACATCCATATGCACTTTGTGATTTGACAATTGATAGCAAAGTCTGCATGAGGTAGCAAGAACAGGTGAGAATGTTGAGCATGGACGCAAGAAGTCTGTCAAGAGCTCAGTGATCTGGGCAGAAAACAAAAACAAAAGTTCTCAAATCAGAGAAACAGAATTTCTTAACAGAGTGCTCTCCAACTTCCACATGGAAATTTTTCTGTTCACCTCAGGAACACTTCTACAAACAAGTAAATCTGTATAAACATAGGTTCTTATTCCATGCTGTGTGTAATTTGTGTTAAATTGGCTAGTCTGATCATAATCACTGTGCCAACAAGTACCAGAGGAAGCGGGACTGGACATCATGGATGGCTCTTTGAGGCATTTAGTGCTTATTTGGCAAGGCTTGCTTCTGCGCTAATGGGTGCACTGGAGACCCATTCCAGAGCAGAGACAAAATCAATTTGCTTTCACAGAATTTTCAGCACTTTCCTAAGGTTAGAGCTGTGCTTATTCACGATGTCTCTGATATTGAAGGAATTTACAATGCATTCCAACAAAGTCAGTCGACACTTATGTTAGTTATTAATTCAGTGGACTGATATAATTTGGAATCTCACTGCATCTGTGAATACATGAGTGGGATTTTAAGATACAATATGTGATTTCTCCTGTCAAAAACTAAAATGCAGCCTTAAAGAAAAGATTATGAAGCACCATCCAAAAAGGTATAGGGGTATTTTTATAGTAGTGACTACTGGACAGATTTTTGACAAGTGGTCTGATCTGTCATTCTTCTGATCTCGCTCACTGATTTGGCAAAATGTTCAAACATGTCTTCAAGAGATTAAGGTGAGAGGGGAGGAAATCTGTGACAAAACCAAAGAAGTTACCAAGAACAGAAAAAAAGGGCACAGTTTCCCTTAGCAAAAAAGAATCTAGTCCAAAGATAAATGTTTTAGATCTTCTGAAAAATTCAGAGGACCTTCAACTCTAATTACCATCAGCAAGACCTAAGCACTTATAACACTCGGGAAAACTATTCTGGTCCTTGAAGGGCTGCATATTTGCATTTTCAATCATATTAACCTTGCTGATATCTGTTGATTGCACACTGTATTTTATATGCTGCATATGTCTGACTGGATATCAACATCTGTTCTTCCAATGGTACAAGTGTGCCTAACTACAAAATATCAAGCTAGGAGTATCTCATTGCTGTATATTATTTCTGTCTTGTTTCTTAAAAGCACATCTTGGAGATCAGGTACTGCAAAAAGAAAATAGATGGTGTCCTTTTAGCAGTTAATAACAGCTGAGTTCTCGGAAATTTGGGACAGAGAAGCAGCTGTTTCCACCTTGTGTTCTGTGTTTGCTGTCTGGAGAAGTATGGAGCTCCCTGCACTTGAAATCTTCATGATGCAACTGAGCTAAGTCTGGAAATGAGGACATACTGGTACATTGTGGAGGGAAAAGGCTGCAGTTTTACATTTGTCAAGTCCGTCTGCTTCTCTGCTAAGGAAGCAAATAATAAGCAATGTCATAAAAGAGGACAGGAAAGAAAAATACCAAGGTAAGCATTGTCTCATACTGATTTTCAGTCTGATTAAAAGTTAAAAGTTCACACTGTCAGCCGGTCTAAGAGGGTCTGTAAATATAAGAATGGATTTAAAGAGCTTCAAGCTTCCCAGCTTGAAGGCTATTCGGCAAAATTGAAGATGGTGCCAAGTTAGTGATTAATGGAAATATTAAATGCACAAAAGGATAATGTATTCATAGTCTGAACAGCATTACATTACCAATCAGTTGTTTTGTTATAATGTGCTCCAATTATCCTGAGCTACTGATGCAAATACATTTTGATCAGTTGAATCAATAAGAGAATTTCATTATTACAGCTTCTTGTTCAGTTCTGGAGAGCCTGAGAACAATGAGATCTTAATTATCCTCTGTGTAAATGTTGACAAACTTTACTCATATTGACTAATGTGCTCCTGGAAGACATTGAGATTTTGCAGGGGTGGTGATGGGCCACTGCAAAATGCAATAGAATAGAATAGAATAGCTCACTGTAGGTATCTGATTTCCAAACATTACAGTGTTGGCTGCTTTCAGGGAGTACTCTGCCACCTTTCTTAAGTCACAGGCTGTGTCTGCAATACCTTGGAATGGGTCTGTGCAGAAGCATTGGTGCTGTGCAGTGGGAACCCATGTTGCTCACATTTCAAGGCAGTTTCCTTCAGACTAGATGCAGGCTGGCCCCAAGGATGAACACCCATCAGAGACGTTAGTGAATTCATGAGAAATATCTCCTGGTTCTCTTTCTTCCAGAAGGAAGCTTGTTTGTACACTTGAAAGCCTTACCATAAGGTGACCGAAACAGTGAAGGGGAATGACTGACTCAGATTTAAATAGCATTCCTGATTTGATCTGAAATGCCACTGCCAGTGCAATAGCATTGTAATTCTCTTGCAGCTGAAAGTAAGTATTGTTATGATTTTGAGGGACTTCTTCCCAAAGACAGCTACCTTTAATACCCTAAATATTTTTTCTCACTCTTTTTTCTCACAGTAATTGCTTGTGGCATCAGGCATCCTGATTTTTTTTCTATATTCATCTAACAGTACAAATCCTGCATTCTAATCAGGGAGCTCAGCTATGGTCAAAAGCTGAAAATAGGAAGACATGACAGCTTGTTATAAGACTTCATAACCACTGTCCTTTTAATGTTTCAGAGAGCACAATAGAGCTGGTCACCATTTTTTACTTACAAATACTTTTTGATGGAAAAATGAAAAGACACTGAGAGATGAAGCAGTGCCGTAGGAAACTGTTGACAATCAACTGGCTGTCTGCAGCCACGGCTGATGGTAAAAAGGATGAAGTTTAAAGCTGATTGAAATAAAAGCTAAAAAAATAAAACATTTTTCTTTGGGCATGATGTCTGAGAGTAACCAAACAACTCCAGCCTGGAGCTTGTGTTTTAAAGCAAGGTGGGAGGAAAAACACAAAGAGGAAAGCAGAGAGCTAGAGATGATGACAGTGTTACAGATCAGACTCAAAAGAACCTGGCTGTTATACCATTCTCTCATCACCACAGCCATGAAAGCTTGCAGGAGATGATCAACAGCTTCTGCGTCAGAGATATTATCTACAGGGGAAAAAACACCCACAATTTTTCCTAAAAATTATACTTCAACATTTTTTAGAAGCCAACATGTATTTTTTCCATATTTAAATTCTTGTTTCTCTTCTCCCCCTTAAACTTTCACACTAAAAATATAATTTATTTTTTACAGCAAGTTCTATGAAGAGTCTCAGGTATGTTTGGATAATTTGTATGTAATTCTGGCATGATTAGCCCAGTGAATGCAGAGGTCATTATCCAAAAAGAAGCAGCCTGTTAGATTTTTGGTTTTTTTAAAGAATTAATTTTCAGAAGCTTATCCAGTTAGGAAGAAAAATCAAATAAAATTTGGTAGATTTTACTTTCTAGTTCTGGGTTAGTCTTTCAACTTCTTTCAATCCATAAGGTCTGAATTAAATCTAGGTGTGAGAGCTGGCTTTTATATCTTGCTGTTTGTTTTTAATGAAACATATGCAATCATGTTAATTTTCTATTCACTTTTTATTATCCCCACTGAACACATGTGCAGAAGTGCAAAGAACTGTTTAAAACATGTACCTGGACAGTCTCCCCTAGCTTCTTGACTGCAGGAAGACATCACAGTAAGGGAGAAGAGGAAGGTACACCACTGACGAGTCAGTGCAGCTCATTGTACACTGAGAGCACACAACACAGCTCACGGCAAGGCTGTGAGAAACTACCGTGGTTTCTAACAGCCCTGCACTGAAGTGACATTTCTAGCTCTAGTTGCTGCAAACATGGTCACCTTTCACCATTTTTACTCTCTTTAATACACACTGAAGATGGCTCAAAGCAGAATTTGCCATCCTGAGTCTCCTCTCAGCCGTGAGAGTAAGTCAACCTGCAAAATGTTTGGAAGCAACAGGCTGCAAGTGTAGGGCCCTACTTATGTCCTTAATTGGAAAATAGAGAGCCTGGTCCATTCTTGTACCGTTATGAGATGGTTGTTGGCTCCCCTGGAGGTGATTGTCCCCAGCCACCTTTTCCTCAGTCCCACAGGGAGGGGGTGGGAAGGTGGGACTTGATGGATGAGTCCTTCTGAGAGAGTCACTTACCCACCTTCCCACCTCCAAGGAATGTGATGTCCTAGATGGGAAAATATTAATTTAATCTGATGGCATAGAGCTGTTGTAATAATTGGTTCAGTGGTGGGATGGAGCATGGCATGGAGCCAGTGTCTGCACTTTTCTGGATTGAGTGGGTGAAGGAGGAGGGTTTCTGGACAGCTGCCCATTGGAGCGTGGCTGCCTCCAGCCCCTGTTTGCCTGGATGTGCAGAAGGCCACCTCATCAGTCAGTCCCATGGGATAGCACCAGCCTGGACAAGCATCTTCATGCCCTGACATGTGGGCTCAAGCAGCAAAAGCAGAAGGACACCATTGCCATGCCAGTCCTCAGCTTTAGCAGGGCTCAGGGGCAGTCCTTGAGCCTAGAAAGTGTTCTGGACACAGGGAGCACTCTGTAACGCTGTAGGTTCAAAACTGGCAATATATTACTTGTAAAATGACACAAACCATGTCCCTCTGGCACTGAGGCTCACCCGCACAGAGGTGGCTTCATGTGTGCAGGTGTAACAGTGTCCAGTCCTAGCACAGCCTGTGAAAGCTAATGGCCAAAAGAGTACTCCCAGGAGCAGGCTGCATATCCTTCCAAAGCTGTCCCTTACAGTCCATGACAGGGCAAGGACTCTGAATTGTTCCCTTCACCTTGCAAGGCACTTAGAGCAAAAGAAATGTTGGTGAAATTTGAACAGAGCTGTTGTGAATGAGACGCCACACGATGCTGAGCAGAGCCCTGGGCCAAGAATCATAATTTGAACATTCCAGTGAGAAGTGTACAGCAGAGTGTTTCTGAGGAAACCAGTGACTCCCACTGTGATAAGGTCCCTAAAGTATTTCAGAATTAATTCAGGAAGCACATATCTGTATGTGTATTCATCAGAGATGCTGCAAGCACAACAGAGCCTCAGCTGCCCATATATTTTATCATATTATTTAAAAGCAGGAATGCATGCAAATGCTAACAGTTAGATAGGAATTACTGCTAAACACAACTAAATTCTAGAGAGAGAAAAGGGATTCCCTGGAAGAGGTTGATGATAACTATATAATTTGTGAGGATTTTTACACCAGTTAAATTCTCACAGGTACAATTTGCTTCCAAAGAGATGGACAGATCTGCTGTCCTATGTGCTGTGAAGTCCAACCTCACTTCCCTTCTGCAGTAAGAAGCCACTTAAGCCCACCCTCTATCTCCCAGGCATTAAATCCTGAAAAGTACCAGTTAATTTAATGGCAAGAGGCCACCAGAAGCTGTGGTGTTCCTCAAGAACAGCAGCTGCTCCAGCTCCCCCTGCTCCCACACTGGGCTTTCATTGTAAGTCTGGCCATGGAGTGCTGGACAGCCTGTGAGGAATACATTACAGGTTGACCATACATAGTCTGTTGGCTCAAAATATTTGTAAACAGCTTTCCTCGAAGCCAGGCATGGATATAAGTGGAATGTAAAGGAGGTATACGATCTTTTACCCCAGTGGTATTACTCCACGTAGCACCTGTGAGATGCAATAACCTTATCAGACTTTGCAGCATCCTCCATCTTATCCTGGGGGTGATGATCAAAGGGAGATAGGATTCAGGCTGATTGAAAGAAGCCAGATAGAGGAACAGTTCTGGTGATGGCTGATGAACAGTGTGCCTTGATTATCCCTTTATAATTTAAAACATGAAGCTTTTTTTTTTTTGCCCATCCGCAAATAAGCAGTTTAGAAAACATCTGTAACTTGGGGTGATAGGAATGTGAAAAGATGACTTTAAGGTACATGGTTATCCCTAGCTGGATATTTCGCCATTGCTGATGCACGTGGGAAATTGGAGCTGCTGTGACTCATCAATTTTCCTGTTCATGGTGTCAGGTATGAGTGACACTCTATATTCAGAGATATCCTTAGCAGGGATGATAAAAAAAAAATGAAGCACAAAAACAAGTCAAGCAAGAAGAAAGTCCTAAACCACTGAAGTGCAGGAGAGAAGCTGCTAACAACAATAAAAATTAACACTGAGCTTTCTGGAAGGAATCACCATAGAGTTGATTTAGAGGTAGCAGTGTGGAAACTGGAGATTCAAGCTGAGCTTTTCAAGAGATCACAGCCCATTAGAAGTACAAACCATACTAAAATGTATTAGGATTTTAGAAAACAATATGCGTAGGCTCCTTTTAAATCCCAGCCATCATGCACAAACTAGATTAATTTCAAGGGCATTATTTGTAGCAAGTATAAGTCAGAGAAACTCTCTTAGAAATGAATAGCTTTAAACCAAGGCAGTTGTCCACTCAGGTAGGTAAGTACCACCAGATTCGCTCTGGTTACTTGAGCATGATTCCAGTCTATGCACCGATTTCAAAGGTATATCCTTTACTTGTTCCTTAAAATTCTTTATTAAAGTGATACAAAAATGAAGAAGCAAAATCTATGTCCCTGGGTGCCAAATATATCAAGAAAGAACATCTGGGTTTTTTTTTTTTTTGCATTTGTGAGGTATCGAGCACATAAGGAACTGTACTAGCCCAAGATTAAGAATTTGAGAGACGTCACAATGTATAAGACACAGATGAAGATTTTAGAAGCCTATTTGTACATTCAATATTACCTAGAGTCCAGGTTTCAAAGCTTTTACCAAGCTATTTTCTCAAAAATTGTGCAAGGCAAAAAAGCCAGCAGACTTGAGCAGATGCTGCAGGTATTAATTATCAACACCACCAATATAAATCACTAATGAGACATTATTCCTTCCTGATCACACCAGCAGTCCAAGGCTTCCAACCTTCTAAAAACTATTATCAGCAGATGAAGAGGAAGAAAGTAGTGTGAAATCTGGGGAAAAAAGAAAATGAGAGCCATGACAGATACCTTATACATTCCACAAGCAGGCTGTATTTACGCCTCTCTGTTTCCCTGCTGAGACATCTGACATATGAAATACACCTGTACAGACAGTGCAAACAACAGAGCAGCAAGAGCCTCAAGAAGTCTGAAGGGATGAGTTGCTTGCTTTTTGGACTCAGCAATGTGATAATGGGTGACTGCACTTATTTGGTGTAAACACTGTATAACCTGCAATGCCTACCACAGCAAGGGATGCCAGACACATTCCCAGTGCCCCAGGCACCCCTCCATACTGGAGGCTGCTTTTGATTTCTGCAGCCACATCCACATATTTACACAACTGCTCCTTCACATACCTCTGGTGTGATCTGTTTATACCCAGCACCAAATGGGAGGATTATTCTTGGGGAATGGAGATGGAAATATAAAAATCATTCAGGTCAGAAGGTCATTAAACATTGACTAACAATTCAGTCCCATAGGTCGTAGAGAATTTAGATACACTACTGAAGCTGCAGGAACTATGTTAGCTAAGCTACAGAAGGCATCAGTAAAAAATCTGTCTTTTAATTTCTTTAGATAGCTTCTTTAAAACACTTTTTATGAGGCTTACCAATATAATTTGTTTTTCTGCCTTTTCCATATAGTCATTTTTTATAAAAGAAAAAACTGTAGGTTTGCAAAACCTCAAATACCTCTGCAGCCCAAGGGTAACATAGTTAGCTGACTGTATTGGATAATTCAATTTCATTAGCAGCTTTTTTCATCCACAATGAAAACAAGGAGAGTGCATACTTCTGCATGCCCATCACTCCACTGTGCATTGTGTTTTGTGAATTGCCACCTCTCAAGCTTGTCAAGGTCTCTCTGGATGGCATCCCTTCCCTCCAGCATGTCAATCACACTGCACAGTTTGATGTCATTGGCAAACTTGCTGAGGGTGCACTCAATACCACTGTCCATGTCCCTGACAAAGCTGTTAAACAGCACTGGTCCCAATTCCAACCCCTGAGGAATGCCATTCGTGCTGCTTGACACTTGGACATTGAGTTGTTGACTGCAGCTATTTCAGTGTCCAGTCAGTTCCTATCCACCAAGTGATTCATCTGTCAAATCCATGTCTCTGCTGAATAGAGACAAGAATGTTGTGCAGGACATTGTCAAACACCTTGCAGTAGATTATGTCTGTTGCTCTTCCCTCATGCACCAACGCTGTAATCCCATCGTAGAAGGCCGCCAAATTTGTCAGGCACAATCTGCCCTTAATGAAACCATATTGTCACCAATCACACCATTTTCCGTGTGCCTCAGTGCACATCACAGAGGTAACTATTGTATAGCTATACCTTTCTTTTCTGCCACCTTTCTCCCTCTCTCATTGCTCTACATGTTCTGGTTACAATCGAGATAGAACAGAATGATTACAGGAACATAAATGCATTAGGACATGCAGTCAGTTGGAATTGTTTTTCCATGCTCTTTTATGAATAGCTCTGAGCAGTCAACAGAAAGTGAATATAAGCCCTTGCTACAGTTCATTGCTCTCTGCATGAGTTGTGTGAAACTTACACTCTCAGTGCAGTTATGTGACTGAGGCTCCTGTCCCTTTTTCAAGAGATGGACTGGCAAGCAAAGGCAGTGCCATATATTAGGGTGGCCACGAGACGGGTACATGCGTGATGTATTGCAGTGCTGTCGAGCAGCTAATGTTACACTGCTCCTTGTACTACAGAGCAGCTTTGCAATGACTTCCCTAGATCACAGGAGATTGCAAGATGGCTCTCCTCTTCCAGTTATATAATTAGATCCATTGCTCATCTGTCATACCAGCAACAGACAGTCGTCCATCTGTGACAAGACTCTGCCTGCTTCTCCATCAGGAACACTGACACGTCTGCATGTTGCCATGTGCCCTGGGAGCAGGAGCTCAGACCTCTGGCTTAGGGCTACATCACTTTGGCTTCTACCGACTCATCATCAGAGATGCTGTCCCTGATTCTGACAGCAACAAGGGGCAAAGACAGCAAGTATAAAGCTGGATGCAAGCATCTTCTCTGGATAGCTTGTTCTTCTTCCTACATCTTTTGTGCCTTGCTATCTCTTTTAGTGTGCTTTTCTTACACTGGATGCTCCCTGGGGGCATGAATCTGTCATTATTATTTAGCTTTCCTTGTGCCATCTAGAGCTGTAATAAATCCTGAAGAAGGTCACTGTAATCAGCACATTGCAGTACAAGCATTGCAGAGAAATGGAGTCTGTCCCAATAGCTAGGAAACATCCTGAGTCTCAGAGACAAGAACCCAGCCCTTTTCATGTGCCAAAAGCTTAATTTATTCCTAGTAGCAATACTGTCAACTCCTGAGTCCAATGCATTGCATTATCAGAAGTTATGTTTCACTTTACTCTTTCATAGCAATCCTCTGCCAAGACACAGGGCACTGCATTCTGTAGTAGGGATATTTTAGCTGAACTTATGGCTAGATTCCAAAAATGAAAGTGAGGTGTCTTTCACTTTTTGTAAATATTCCTGCCCAAACGGGATGAAAAGTAGAACTGTAGCCAATGTTCAAAGGCAGATAATCTTAAGAAACAAAAATTAGATGCCCACACCATCAGTTAAAATGCTTCATTCCTGTCACAGATTATTTACTTATGGATTTTATTTATGCTTTATAGCTGTGTCAGAAGTGTTTGTGACATTAGTGAAGGCACAGCAAGGCTCCAGATTATGGTCATGACCTGCTTCCTGAAGCTGCCTGGTTAAAAACATACCTAAGGGTGGTGGGGAGGCTGAGGACAGTGGTTTCCCTTACCTGCACACAGAGCTGCAGAGCAGTGCCTCTCTTTGCTTGGTGTCAGCTGGAGCCGGCTGAGATGAGCACCAGGGGTATTTCCCATGAAGTTCCATCATGAAGGGGCCTTAGGATTTTGTAGGTGCTTCCAGCCTTTCCAGCAGCAGATGCTGCAGCTGTGAGTGGCAGCAATCGCTGCTTGCAAAAGGTGAGCTGGGGACATGTGACACCTCCACCCTCATATCCTCCAGCACCATCACTTCCCTTAGGTGACTTAAACTATCCTCGGTGCTCGCTTCGGAAACGGCAGCCTCTGCTACTCTTGATAATATTTCAGTCATCTCTATTCACACAAAATGAGCATCAAGCATTTTTCAACTGCACTCTCTGGCAGTGCTCTAAAATCATTTGAGCAAGGTGTTTCCAGAAAAAGCAAGGGGAGAGATCCCAGGTTATCAGGCCTTTTTGCAGGCAGATGGAAGGTGGATGTACTGCTGAACTCCTGTGGGTTGCGTTCAGCCACATCAACTGGAAAAGCTGAGCCATGTCTGATTTAGGTGAGGTTCTCCTGTCTATGTGTCACAGAAATCATGTCTTCAGCTGCTGCCTTGCCACCAGAGACAAAACTAATGGTATCAAATGTTATCAAATGTCTTCAGAAAAGGTGGCTCTTGAGGAAGAAACTGCATGCTTTTACCCCATGTGATATGACCAAAGACCTCATTTTCTCGTGCTAAGACCTTCATGTGCTGGACTTGCAATTGAAAAGGTTGTTAATGTTCTCAGTCCTCCGCTCCATCTCCTCTTGATGAGATAAGTGCTGCTGTCTTGAGAGGAGAAGAACCAATAGAGAAGGGATAAGGGACAGTCAGGGGTCTTGGAAAACATCTCCATGTTTATCATCCTTCAGCTGGATCTCTTCAGTGCTCTCCTGGCACCACCTGGAAAAGTCTGTCTGTCCACCCTTACCCACCAGCAGCAGCCAGGACTCACTCACTCACTCACTCACTCACTCAGCTCCCATGAGTCTTCAAAGAGCCCGTAAGATTGGGAAGATCATCTGTGGAAATTCTTGCCACTGTTGGCTGTTTGTGTTGGCTGTGCTTTGGGGAGCAGAGTGATTGTGCTTGAGATTGTTCTGTGCACCTGATTCCAATGTTTGTGCATCTGATTCCAATGTTTGTGCATGTAGCTGTCATTAACAGAAGCTTGTTACCTTATTTTATGGAGTGTCTATTCGCAACAAAATGGCAACCTTTGAACCTTTGCTGTGATGTAGGAGAGGACTTAACAGATTATTGCAAAGGTTGGGGACATCCCCACCACTCTCCAGAGGTTTCTAACAAGCCACTGCCTGAATGAGGCAGCCTCATTCATCTGGTGTCCTCTGCTTCACATTGCCTAAGGGCTTTGTTGTTTGGAGAGAAGATCACAAATCAGGAAAGTTTAGGGACATGGTGGCATTGAGACCAGGATTTGAGAGAAGAGGTGTGGACATGACTGATTCATGAAGGAAAGGCTGGGGGTATGATTCTACCATCCTTTTCACAACCAGGCACAGGCAGGCGTGTTGCCCGCTGATAACCACAACCACTCCTCTGCAAGATTGCTCAGAGGAGTTCTGCAAGAACTCCTCTGCACTTCTCACCCCTATCACCACCCAAAAACAGTAACAATGGGCAAAGTGGAAAGCTATGTCCTTTACCCATGGCTGGAGATTAAAAAATTGACTTGGAATATACTTTTTTTACACTTTCTCAGTGTTTGCTATGAGAGTAATGTGAATAAGGCTAATCTTTAATGATAATTCTGAGCTGTCAGTACAGGAAAATACATAATCTCCAGTCAAATATGGAAAATAAAGTCAACATTTTATCTGCATCCTCTGCAATTTTAGCTGAGGGAAGATAACATGCTATAATTTTGAATCATTGATTGAAAACTTGTTCACCACAAAGTATTATCACTGTGCTCAATTTTACCACATTCACATTCGTGCTGACACAGTTCCCGTGAAATGTTAATCTTGCCTAATCACCAGCACAGAGCAGTTAGGAAGCCTGTGGGATTTTTTGAGGGTATATATTCAGTACACCAATATAGCTGCATCCATGGAAAGCCACAGTAAATATATTTCTTGATTGGTGTAATTCAGAAGGCTCGTTAGAGGTCGTAATTAACTACCACCCAGTGCACAGACAAAAAAGTCTTTGAGGCTGCTGCTGGAGATAAAACATTTGGGGAAAGTAGGACTACAGTGGAGAAAAGTGATACTAAGTGTAACCTAAATATTACCAGAAAAATTGTACTATAGCTCATACGATAGCTATAGTACTACATTGACACAATCCTGTAGACAGACAATGAAATGTATGTGCCAAAATCAATAAGACCTTATGAAAACTTAATCAAAGCTTATGGTAAATAATTCCACCTTAGATAAAGCTACATTTCAAAATATTTTTATTGTCACTCATTTAAATTGAGTGAATACTGCACAGAGCAGAAACTTTGTTGTCATAAATTAATCTAAGCACAGTCCAGGGACCAGTTTGTGGTAAACTCTTTGCTTGTTAGGATTTCTGTTCCTGAACTAAGGAGCAGTTTAGCACTTTAACAAATCCCTTCCAGTCTAATGCATGCACTGCCCTCAGACCAGTGATGAGACCCCAATTCTCTCCCTGTACAAGCAAGTGCCAAATCCTCGGCTAAAATATTAGCTATTGAAATAGAAAATCCTCATTCCCTTCTGAAGCACAGAATAAGTGTAGTTGAAGGACTAGAGGGTTGCCTCCCACTGGCTAGCCAGTAACACAGGGACTAGGGTGCTCTCATTGCTGAGGCTGGGGAAAGTTGCAGAATCTTTCACATAAAAGCTTTCTATATGCATCAGTGATATCTTTTTCTTCTCCAGACACCAGTACAAACACCTGAATGTATCCAGGTGTGTTTTCTGCATAAATACAGAAGACCTTGCAAGGGACTCAGGTTTCTAGATAGTGGAGTCCACAAAAGTTCTTATGTTTTTTTGAAACCAAGAAGAGTTGATCTCCATATGAACAAGATAGTCATTGCAATGCTTGTATCTGTCCATTCCTATGCTGGCTGTGAACTGACATGACCAAATTTGTATTTACCTGCTGTTAAAAATGAGAGGGGAGAGCTTGGACAAGTCCTTGCCTTTGCCCAGGCCTCTGGCAGTAGACAGTAGCTTTGTTGAGGTGGTCAGTACCCCAAAACCACTCTTGCTTCCAAGTTCTTTAATAATGACCAATCAGGCCAATTGCAACAGGAATTATTTGTTGAATAGGTCAAGGAAAACAGGCATAAGACTTTAAAAGATACTACTTATTACAGAGGAATAAACCAAAATGGACTACTAGTAGATGAAAATGCAGTGCACCATAATAAATGTACCTATGTTACAGCTAGCAAAGAAATAGTATTAGATTAGGAGTCAATGTCACTTACCAATGAATGATAGTGGTGTGCAGAGAATCTCCTAATTCCTCTCAATCCCCTGGGGAAGTAACTCAATACCAACATCTTAGTCATCGAGGAGAACTCTCCACACACTCAGAGAGTGTATAGGAGATTTCTGATTTCATGAAAATCATAGTGCTCTTTTATAGTTGTAAAAATGCTGTGTCTGTCAGTCACTAATTTTGGTTTATGCTTTTCCCACCCTTCAAGAAAGGATGCTGGCTGAGGTTCTCAGCTGAGACAATTCATCACATGACAAACCATTCTGGGCTGACTTTAGCCATAAGGTGGAAGTAGATAAGCTTCTCCTGGATCAGGGGGTGAAAGGTTCTGCCACACCTGGAAGACCTAACATGCATGCAGGCAGCATTTGTGTCTTGTGTGTCTGAATATAGCCTGCAGTATTTGCTTTGGCCAAAAGAGAATAGTTTTTACCACCCAGATGGGGGTTGAAGGTTGTGAAAAGTAATTCTAGAAAGCATCTGGGGAAGTTAGAATGCATAAAATGCTCAGCATTTTGTGATAGAAAGGGTTAAAAACATTTTTGACAGTGTAAAGAGGGAAGTAATGATTAAGGGTGGAAAGATGGCTTTTACCTTTATGAACAAAATTGGCTAGAATAGGTCTAAGATAATGTTATATTCCAGCATAGTTATATTAAAAGAACAATGAAATGCGGCTGAGGGTGAAAAAATACCCTTAAAAATTGTGGAGACTAGAGGAAATACAATTCCATGGAGGATGTAAAGAACACCATTACTTTAGCTCAGGAAAGAAAAGTTTAAGGTGACCTCAAGAGGAATATTAACTGGAAATAGAAGTGTTCTTTAATTCACTTTATAATTATGGACAATGGCATAACAATGAAAAATGATTGGAAGCAAGGCTAGACAAATTTACATGAGAAATTAGGTGCAAAAATATTTTAGGTAGGTCATAAACTATTGAAGCAAAATACAGAAGAAAATCGTTTGTTCTGCATCCCCCGATATGTCCAAATGCCTTTCTGAAGTTTGCCTACGTCAAACAGAAATGCTAAGACTCATTACAGAGATAACTCAGTGAAATTAAGTGGTTGGTGTTCTGTTTATTTCTTATACCAAGACTCTGGATTTTATCTTTTTCTTAAATACGGATTATGTAGTCTTCCTTTTTAAGTGAAAAGTTAATCAGTATTCTTGCAAAGCATTCACTAGGTCTGTAAACATAGTCAATCAATTGCGTATTGATATGGCAGGTAGCGGTTTGATTAGAAATGCAGAATACCCAAACATCAGTGTGATTAATGAAGCAGCTGAGACACAAGTGATTCCACATTAGTGGGGCAGGTGTTTGGTCCAAGAGAGCAAGTGGAGTCTTGTTAGAGAGAGGGTAAAATCAATGACATTGCTGGAGCTCCTCCCAGTGTGAACAGCTGCAGGAACATACTCCCACTGGTAAAGGTCAGATCGATCCTGTGCCTGTCATAATTTCCTGCAAATAAAACACCTACTTGAAAAAAAAAAAAGTTCTAAATTTCATACAGTATGAATTCATTAATACTCCGACAAATATCAATGTCTCAGTTGTATAGGCAGCTAGAAAGTTATGTTTATGTTTAGAAGAATAAGTGCAAAAATCTGAGAAATCTTCACCTTTCACAGTGAGCTCCCTCATTCCAGCTTCATCCTGTGATTGGCACCTTTCAACTTGTACATGGACTGGTGGAACAGCCCCATAGCAGCTGTTCAGTGCTAAATGTCTAGCCAGGGGACACACTTCTGCCTCCATATGCCCAGGTTGGGGGGATATCCTTTCCTTGCCCATATCAAAGCAAGCCCTGTCCATGTGACCACCAGAGAACACATTTGCATTTCCCCAAAACCTATTCTTTGTGCAACTCAAGCCATCCTACAAGAAGCACAGTATGCCAGCAAAATCTTCCAAATCCAAGATCTGTCCTTTCAGCCAGAGACCACGAGAAACAGAAACCTGGGGATGTGACATGCCACCTGCTGCCCAGTCACCCCTGGGTGCCACAGCTCCACAGGAGCAGGAAATGAAGATCCATGTTAATCTTAGGCAACTTTTCCTCAATTAGAGTTTTTGATCCACTGCTCCTTTGGGAGTGAATTAAATTGTATCATCGAAAGCAGCTATAATCCTGCATGCAGGGGCTTATGTTATTGCGTTCAGAATTAAATTCAGATGAGCTTTCCTGGGAATTTAGATAGACAAACCCTTATTCATATCTGTGGGAGCAAAACTAGACTATTTCAAATCATCTTAAATGCACTGACTGGGTCATTTACAGTAGCCCTTAATTGCTTTCAGACATTGTCTTGCTGCTATTTATGGCACATTGATATCGTATTGCACCGTGAGGATGCCACTCTCCTATTGCCATATTTGCAACATAAAATATCAGGCAGGGGAATCAATATGCAGGAAGTTCAGACGATGGGCTGCCATTGGCATGTAGCACATATTTGCCCTTCTGCCAGTGAAACCTTTGCACAGGGATTTGACTTCCCCTGGGCTGTTGACGAATGGCTCTGTGAATTTGTTTTGGTCCTGTCCCCTCCTCACTGCTGATAAAGGTGAAGAGAAGCAAAGGAATGAAATTAAAATCTTTCTCCTCAAGGGATTTGGTTAACCATATCCATC
This sequence comes from Grantiella picta, assembly GCA_013397955.1. Lineage (NCBI taxonomy): Eukaryota > Metazoa > Chordata > Aves > Passeriformes > Meliphagidae > Grantiella > Grantiella picta. Next base: position 826,631 of record VZRM01004164.1, read on the forward strand.
TGGTACATTTTTATTGTCAGGGAGAATAACAAGAAAAACAGATGAACTTCACTAGAAGGTATTAGCAAATTCTTCACTCCCGTTCTCACAAGAGAAAGCCCTTTCTGCACATCCTTCTTATATTAATATTTCCCTTCCCTTTTCTCTCTTCTTTTCTGAATTTTTCCAGGTAACACAACATAGCTGTTCCTCTCCTGTTCCCCAAAGTTCTTAAATGTTTGATGAATAATTGTCATTTCTTTCCTTCTAACTAACTTGGGAATCACCTCCTTGCCATGAGTCCTCTCTAACAACAATCCACCTGACCTATAGTTTCAGTTCCTTCTGGGCAAGCCATGGGGCAGTTATTCCCATATTTAAAAGGAACTTTCATTCAGTTGCTTTTCATTATTTTGCAAAAGGTCAGGCTGGCTCACCAACTCCTTCAGCAACATCTCAGCACCCAAGTGCTTCTCTGAGTAGTGAACCAGGAGTATGGGCATCTGACATACTTGTTTTCTTGAACTTTGAAGGCAAAGTCAGCACCTTGGTTGTCTCAGTGGGTTGAAAGGTGGTGTTTTTCCTCAAAAAAGGTGATGTTTGTTCTGATGAAATCACCTTTTTTAGGGGTGAGAGTTTACTATCAGTCCTGATGAGTTTCCTCTGCAAGTACAAGTTTCCAGGAGCTAAGTCATGGAAAATCTAGAAGGCACTGAAGAAATGTCCTTGTTTGTATTAAGACCTGCATTCCCATGATATTCACTACAACTTTGTTGGGCTCCACCTTATTCTCAGCTATTTCAGCTCCTGAGTCTTTCCGAACAGCCCAGCTCTGCACCTACATTTTGGGAATGTCGTTTGAGTGGCTAGAGCAGCCAAATGGGCATCCAGGAATATGTTTCATACTCCTGCGTCCCTCTGCTGTGTACCTACCTCTCATTGTCTATCTGCTGTTAGGTAGGGGAAGGCAATGACCCTCAGAATTTCCCAGTATTTGTAGAATGCTGCAGCATCCCAAAGCATTTTAGGGACACAGTAAAGAAGGAAACCTGGAGCCTAGAGATACGATACTGGCAAAAAGCTTTTTTCTTTTTTTTATTTCTTCATTTTTTGCTTTAGGTACAAACAGATGAAAGGGACTCTGATTGCAAGTAGGTACAAACTGGTTTGTGGAATTGTTTCCAATGGTAAAGAAGCAATGGGATGCTAAAGCTTCTGCAAACACTGTCACAGTACTATTGCATCAATAATTGCTCTTTTAATCTACACGAGGCCTGGAAAAACCTGTTTTCTATTAAAGCCACTATGTGGTATGCAAATATATTTATGTTCTTGTATTGTCATAGATTTAGTCCTTGGGACTAAATACGAGGACTCTGAGGGGATTTCTCTGGTTACAGAAAAAATCTAGAAATTCACGCATGGTATTAATTGTCCAGAAAAAGTGTAGGTTGGGATGGGTATGAGCTTCATAAGAGGTAGCCATTGCTTGATTTTAGAAAGAAAACTCTTTCACCTATTGAATCAAATTAATAATGTCAAGCTTAGACTTCTTCTTCCTACATCTGCATTATGCAGATTACCAATAATTTATTATGACAGTCTAGACCTCCAAATGAGCAGTCTTCACTGACTTTATTAGGAGGACTTAATGAGGAAGGTTACTTGTGCAAGGAGCTGAGGGATTGACCAGATGGGGGAGGATGGAGTGGCAGCAAATGATCCTCAGCAAAAAGGGCCAGGAAACAAGTTGGTAGCTTAGATGCTGGACTCAATAAAATATGAGAGTGAGTGGAGCCATGCACAATGGTAAGGGTCTGGGCTGGAAAATAAGTCAGTTACTGGAGTTAGGAAATGGAAAAAGTATGTCTGCAAGTCAAGGTAGACAAAGGAAGAATAAGTTTCTTTCAGCAAAACTCGTATTTTGAGAGGTGTGAGCATAGGGCAGACAGGCAGCAGACATATGTCATTTCCATTAGTTGGAAAGTCAATTGAAAAATTGCTCTGGAGTAGACTTTAAAAACTTAAATTTTTTTTTTTACTTTCAGTAGAAAAACTAGATAGGAGGTGGACAGTAATTAATAGAAATTGCAAGGAAGAGCCCAGGAAATCAAATGTTAACAGCCTCCACAATGAAACAAAATGAGTAAATCATAATTATCATTATTACAATGAGTATCAGGGGAATTAATAATTGTTAGTTAATTGTCAACAGTGCCAACCTTTCTCTTAGTGCATTTGCATGTTTTCCATCTCTTACTTTATCTCATTAGTTTGAAGTGATGCTATCAACTTGATATTAAACCTTTTAAAAAAATTAAAAAGTCATTGCTCTTCCCCTTCTGCCAATTATGACTTTGCAGTTTATTACTATTTACTAAATGTTTTTTGTTTCTCATGTACAAAAGTTGTAAAAGGAAAACAAACTACTGTGGAACAGTGACAGTCATCAAAAACTACGACACCAAAGATAAGATGTAAAGATGTAATCTATTTATTTATTTATAGCCTCTTCCAGGACTCAAAATCTAGAGACCCCAAATGATTGCAGTATCTGATCAGCGTTCTTTCTGATAAATGTCAAATGGAGTTGCCAACAATAATCAGACCTTCAGTTATGTCTTTCTCATGTTTCCTAGGAGAGCTGCACTTCACAGGAAAAATTATCTGAGTTCCTTATCAGTGAGGAATAGACCCTGGATAAATGCAGGGATTGCTGAAGCAGATACCTTGGGTTGAATTAAAAGTGAAAATTCAACCTTCCTAAGATTATGTTATGATTCTAGGGAGTTATGTTACTGGTGATATTTGAACCACTGTTATATCTCATTTTCAGGAGGGACTCATCACATACAACTCATAATTTGACTGCTGCTCTACAATATGCTGTCAATTATTTGTGTCTGTCATCCTTTACACCTGGTCACAGTTTTCATTATTTATGTTGTTATAATATCCTCTACATACTTTACTACCTTGTGAAGACCAAATAAATTTTTTGAAGTTACATTCCGTTTTCTAAGACATTCTAAGACCATTCTGGAGTGGAGAAATAGTTGTGGGTAAGTCCAAGTTGTCCAAGCTTAAAAACCCCACAGATTGTACTTGTATGCTTCATTAAATGTTTAAAAATTCTGTAGAAAGTATTGTAAGACTTGAGGCTAGAGACCTCAAGTCAAGGCTAGATCATCCTTTTATTAAATGAGCCACTAAGGCTTGGAAAAACAATATTGACCTGTTTAATTAAAGGTGTTTATTTTACCCACATAGTAGTTTTTATTATGAAGCTATGGGAAGTTGCCAGTGTCATCAGGCCTGAAGTGAGCACTGACATGGTGATACCAGGATCAGTCTGTCCATGTCTGTCTGTCTCTCCCCTTGCTGGTCAGAAAAAGCACCCAGCTTCTCCTGACCCTCACAACACAGCCAGGACAGTGCCTTTGGGCAGCAAACACGGGGCTTCTGGACACATCCCTCAGACAGCAGGGTTCTATGTTTGTACAAACACACCATGTTTATACTCTGCTTTCTGCAGAGAGGTGCCCTGAAATGTGGTCGGTGAAAATCCTTTTTGCCATTGACTTTTACAATCCTGAGACTCTTGTAAGGCCCTCCAGCAGCCTCATCAGTCCAGACTGGTCCCATTGTGCAGTGGCAAAGGGACTGGAACATCTGGAAGGAAATAGGCAAAGTTTTCAGTGCAGGATCCATCCAAATGGATTCAACCATCTGTCCTGCGGAAAGCATAGGGATTTCCCCTGTCTGTACCAGCTGGTCACTCTAACCCCAGCCTGAAACAGCTTAGAAGGTGCTCAGCCCTGTATTGAGCCCAGCCTTTGGGCTCTCTAGGGTTAGCAGCTGCTGTTTATAGGGAGCAGAGCTCCCATCTCATCCCCGATTCCCAGCTGAAGCCTCTGGGCCTCTGATTCACTGGAGCCTTACAAATAACACCCTGAGTCTCAAGGGCTTTTGCATTTCTGAAACACTCATATTTAAGAAGGATATTCTTCATTTACTCTGTGACTGCGAGGACAGCTGGCTGTCCTCTAGGTCATGACAGACTGTCACTTCCACTTAGATGCCATGGAAGACAGCCTTCTGGATTGTCAGTGCTGGGATGCAGAGCTGCCAAAAGGGCTGCTCCAGGGTCTCTTAGGATTGTAAAGTAGCTGCCATAACCCACTGTGTTTTTTGAGGAATTAAACACTTGCACAAGTTTGTTTTGTAAACTGAGAGCTTCCAAAGTGTCAGAGCTTGGCTCAGCTGTAAAAGCCCCAAGGGCTGTTCATCGGAGCTGCTGTTGGAGTAGTTGTGTCAAACTCTGCTCCCAGGGTGACTGCAGATGGCTTGGGAGCCTGCCACGCCCTGGCCATGGGAAACACCGACCTGACTAAACCTGTCGGTCTGTCTATCTGTCTTAGGAGCTACCATCCATTCTCAGCATTTTATTCTGACTACTTGTTCAATCATTTCATTCACTGGTTCTGCATTTGCAGTATTTTTGGAATTCCTGTGGAAAAAGAGTATTGTGTTAGGAAAGTGTAAAGCCTTTCAGAGAAAACAGGGATCCTCTTAGTTTTGAGAACATTTTCTCTGTTTGCAAAATCTTTTCGAGTTTTATTCAGGTTTTTGAGTTCTGGTCACCAATAAAAACAAAAGGGCCAAAAAATTTTAACAGTAGCATTTTTGTCTACTCTTTCTACCCATCCAGCAGTGGCAATCCACAGGAGGCAGGATCTAGGGGAAGACTTGCTCCCATAAGCTTTCAAATGTTGTGAAGCCTGGGGTTTTGCAAACTGCACTAAGGATGCTGAGAAGTTTCATAATCCCACAAGTTCAACCTTTTGGTTTTGTCCATTGGCATCTTAAAAAATGGGTTCCTTCGTCTAAGCCTGCATTGTGCTTGATTCACCAGCTTCCCAAAATGGCAATCTTTGCTTCTATCTCCAGCTGAACACTATTCACTGGAACTCAGAATTTCTGGACTTAATGTCAGCATGTATCAGCTTTCAAAAAAAAACATGGACACTTGGGAGACCTGTCTTTTGTTTAGAAAAATAACCTAGCAGTTTTTCCAGCTTTCCCATGGACATCTTGGTTCTGGAGGACTCATCAGCCCTTTTCTTTGCATCTTGTAACTCAGCTCTATCTAAGGAGGATTATGAAAATCACCTGTAACCTTTTTGCACTGTCAAACCAGCATCAAGACGTGCTGGTTCCAGGAAATGCAGGATGAGAAGGGATTTTCAGATTTATCAGGCTCCATGCCTTAATATCACATGCCAACACATTATATAATCCTTCTCTTAAAATACTGAATTGCATCTTAAAAGTAGCTTTGGTTTTTGCTCACATTGTTCCTGTTGAAAAACTGTTGCCAGGGCATAATTCTTATGAGTGCAAACAGTTTAGTTTTTTTTCTGAGATCTATTCCTGGCAGTACTCATTTATTCTTTTGCTAGAACTGCCCTGCGGCTTATTTCTTGGTAGACATCTACCCCCTGACGTTACATATAAATCAAAACTCTTTCTCTTCTCAGTCTTTGCTTTCCTGTTTTAAACAAGCCAAGTTTTTCCTGTCTTGTATGATTATCCCAACATTCCTCACTTCTCCTAGGTGGATAACCTGGACATGTGCCAGGCTAAATTTATCTTTCTGGAACATGAAAACCAATATGCATATAAGTAACAAAGTGCATATGGCTTTTACAATGCTGCAACTATTTGTCATTTGCAATTATGCTATGTTGCCCCTGTGGAGAATGTTTTAGCAGAACAAAGTTGATCTTGTCTGCAGGAATAGCACCTGTTACACCAACACAGTTGTGAACGTGATGAGGAGATGAAAGCAGCCACATGTCTGGGTTTACCTTTATTTCCTTGCTGTCAGAGTTTACTTGGACAGACTGTGCACTAAGTCCACATGCCCAAGTTTTCTAATTCCTCTTCAGAAGTGTTTAAAAGACGTGTAGATGTGGCACTTGGGGACATCGTTTAGTGGTGAGCTGGGCAGTGCTGGGGTAACAGTTGGATTTAAGGAATCTTAAAGGTGATTTCCAATCTAAGAGACTCTGTGATTCTATTCAAAACCAAAGGGGCTTGATCACCGGGGAGTCTTACCTAACCGGCCCTCAGGGAAAAGCGCATTTACTTGGAGAAGAGGTGCTGAATATAGGCAGTATTATTTCTTCTGAGGAAGGAATTAGCTCAGGACAAAGCCTGGAGACTGGTGTAAATTATGTGCTTAACTTAGGAGGAGTTGGCCAGCTGTATTCCTCCTGCAGGGATGGAAAACAGAGCAGTCTGAGCAGACAAGCTTGAACTTGCTCTCTTCTGTGATTTGCTTTCGTATTTTTAAGACAATAGTATGTAACTCAGTTTTTTAGCATGTAATTTTCCGGCCAACCTAAATCCATGAAGTTTTATTTCTGATGTGGCAGGGGGCTAAACATTGCCACTGCAGGTAACTATAAAATATTTTGGTTTTATACTTGCTGTATGCTCAGAGGATGTGGAAAGAGAATAGGAATATTTTACATGTAACTGAGATACCTCTCTCCAATCACTGCTGCCTACATCAAACCACTGCTGCCTATACTCTCCTGTTTCTCTGTTCCTGGTGGCCTTACGAGTTATAATTTGCTATGTTGATAAAGAGTCCATTAAAATCAATGGGCCATTAAAGCCTGCCTGGTAAATCTGGCAGCAGCCAATAGATTAACTTCAAGGTCCAGCCAAACATGTTAGAAACAGTTTCTTGCTGACCACAGCTGCTCTGACTGAGACTTGTGCCTGAAAATGAAATACTGTAATCTCTCTGGCTGTCAGCAGCCTGCTGTTATATGTGCTAAAGCTTCCCCTGCTGTGAAGATAGCTATATTTACAGTGGTTGTTTATGCAGCAGTGTATTATATTTAGCTATTAATCACATGGTGACATACTCTTTGCCATTTAGTTAACTGGAAGAGAACATCTCACGTAGAAACTCAACCTTGTGTTCATCTTTCCTTTTCCAACTTGAATTTCCTGGTCTTGACACAGTAAAATTAAGTTTTATGTTTTTGAACTATTTCATCATACCAAGGTCTCTCTGATGGAAAAGGCAAATGCTAAAAATTTCCTGCTGTTGACTATGTGTATCTCAAACAACCCTGCATACACTTCCACTCCTACCTCTACTCACAGGATTAGTTCTCCTGGCATGAGTAGAACTGCTCCCAGGGATTAAGTGATGCATCTTCAGAAGCATTTTTAAGATCTCAGCCACAGATTATATTCTCTACTGTGTCATTTTAACCTTTTATTAATGACACTTCATGCTTCTTATGAATTAAGCTTCCTCTGTATAAGCAGAATTTCTTACATCCTCACAAAAGCAATTCAAGATGTCTAAAAGCTAAGTTTTCAGTTCAACTGAGCTGACCAAGGCTTCTGTCAGAGAAGAGAGATGCCTGTCTAAATGACAAGCCATTCTGAGGTTTTGAGCATAACCTCCTTTAGGAAATGGCTATATGCCTTAGTTTAGGAAGCCAGCATTTTGAGGATGAAAGCAAGTAGAAAAAATTCCCTCCTGTCTCACAAATGAACATTATTACAGAAAATAACAGCCTGCTGAACAAGATAAAATAGTAACAGTATAGACAGCTTGGTTCATTTTTATAGGACAAACTAACTCTTCAGTAGATTTTTTTCCATTTTACATGAGCCTTTCTTTGGTTCCCTCAGCACAGGAGAAAACTGATTGGATGGTCATTATACTTTTTCAATTTTAACCCAAAACTACTTATTTACCTAAAAAGAGTAAAATTATCACAAATTGATTTTTAAGCTTTTCACTGAAAAGTAATACATATAAAACTATGAGATAGAGATAAATATGAGTGAGTAGCAGCATAGTAGATCCATAGAATAGCTTACAGAGTAACTAGAAGTAGTATTTGATCTTTTTTGAAAAGCTCTTTCTTAAATTAATCACACAGACTTTTGGGTACAAACTCTTGTTGCTGTTTGGCAAAGATGTAGGTGCAGCCTTACTTTATTACTCATATCTTACCTACAAAAATTAAAATAGACTGTAAAATCAACTACCTGAATCCATGTTCAGTTAGATGGGAAGAAACAGATGAAATTAATAGCAATTTTTTTTCCAAGCAGATTGCTGACTGGAACTAATTAATACTAAAAATTATTGCAAGAAATATACTGTAGTATCAACCTCTACCTTAGATTCTTTTTTTCCCGAACACTAGTAAGTTATTAGAAGCTTCAGATAAGTTAACTACTAATGTAATTTTTATGGTGCCACAAGTATAGCACTTTTTCTCAGTTTAATCATCCTAATTTCAATTTTTTCTCCTTACCCACCAGTGGGTCTCAATTTAACACCATGTATTTTGCATCTAACAGTTGCTGTTTAATAAAGTATTTACTTGCAGCTGCTGGCTGCTGTTCAAAGCCTGAATCCTGAGGTACGGGGAAGGCCTTCATCTCTCTTTGGCTTCCACAGGATGTATACATGTGTAAAAGGGATAGTATTGCAGAGTTTGTAACATTGTTTACAGTGTTTTTAATATCCTGACCAGTCCTGTAATGCCAATGAAAGTACTTTTATTTGGGTTTGTGAGGACTTGTGCATGGAGTCACAGGTATTTCAATATGCTCTCCAGGAATTCCAAGATAATTTGTTCCAGAATAAATTGGATGATTTTACTGGGTTTTATTTTCTTTCTAGCTGTGTATGAGGAGCTGAGCTTGACATTTGCATTTTGTTTTTTCAGTGTGCAGTTGTAAATTAGTCCCAGATGCCTTGCAGTTTGGGGCATGGAGAATCATGAACTTCTGTAAACCTTTTGATGTTCTCTGTCTGGGAGTAAAGGACTATAATAAATCTATCTACAAAGAAGATGTTAAAAAGCTGAAGCAGACAGCTTCTTAAGAACAACCTTATCACGTCTCTAAAAATATGCACTTGCATCAGACCAACATATTTTTGCTATGCTTTCCCAGATTAATGGATTTTATACAGGGAACTTTACAGGGGGGTATACCAAACACCCTCATCTTCTCTCACAACACCTGATGGAGTTGGAATTGATTGCCTGGGCTGTAGGAACAGGGATAGAAAAGGAGATCAAGGGCAGTCATTATTCCCCATTATTCAGCCTTCATTAGACCACACCATGTTACTGCACCCAGGTTAGTGTTCCCCCTACGGAAAAAGGACATTGCTAAATTAATGACTGCAGGTGAGGCTTTTGGTGAGCCTGGACTTGTTGAGTCTGGAGCAGCAACAGCCTTGGGGACATGTAGCAGCAACTCCCAATGCCTGTGGAGAGCTCCTTGAGGAGATGCGGAGGGACTTTCTACAGCCATGCAGGGAGGAAGGGTAAGAAAAAAAGGGAGCTTGGCTACAAGAAGAAACTTCTTTCCTATGAGGACAGTCAGATGTGCAGACCCCACTGAAGGAAGAACTGAACAACCTGGTCTGCCCTCAGAGTTGATCTGCTGTAAGCAGGAGGCCAAACCAGTGGCCTCTTGACGTCACTCCCAGTCTGAGCTATCCCATGATCCTGTGACTTCTGCAGGAATGAGACCTACAGGCATGAGCTCTGCCATGATATATTTAGCAAGGGATTTCCATGCGCTGTGCCATGGCTGGCTAAGGGATTCCCATGGGCACAATGACGTGTGCAGGGGGTGATAGGTTATTGGGAGGAGCCTGGATGATCCCTATCACTGCAATCAGCCAGGGGGAAGAGGGAGTTATGCTAAATTGTCAGGGTCCTGTTCCATCCTTGCTCAAGTCTTTGTAATCTCTCTCTTTCTCACTCTCTGTATTCTTCATTTACATATAAATTGGCTGTCCTGCATACACACTCCATTTATGATGGCAGTAACAGAATATTTGACTACATTCTCACCTCCTCTTCTTGTAAATGTATATACTGGCATTTGAAATCCTCTGTGGTAGAGGATGAGAATATGATCACCTTGCAAACAAGTCAACAGGCTTGCTTCTTTCTTCTCCCTGAAGCAGGAACACCTCATTTGGTGAGATTTGCACACTTGGCTGCACTGGAGTATAACTGGGAACAGATGTACATAGTGCTATATATTTTTATTTTGCAGTTCTAATGAATTTATCACTGGCAGTCTAAAAGAATCTATTATCTGTTGCTCCAATAAACCACACTATTTGTGAATCTGTGTTTGTGAAAATTCCTGTTGCAATCAACCCAGACTTACTTAATATTTTCTTTCTTGGTGTAAAATGCCATATATGTACTTCATTTTCAAGGTGCTTTATTGTGTTGTTATGTGGACTCAAACCTTCACTACAGTCAAAGGGCCCACAGCACACTCAGGAGCTTAGAAGGATAAAGGCAGATTACAGCCAATTTTTTTTTACCCCACACAGAGTGAGGGTGTGCTTTGCAAGGCAGTTCACACTGTGCTGCCTATTTTGGCCTCTGCTCCCTCTAACTGAAGTTACTGCATCTCCTTTAATTTAAGCAGATTGGTGACCATCTATGCTCCTTTTCCTTCCCCATTGTCTCTTCTCTATACATATGCCTCTCTTCAGCAACAGCCTCTCAGGAAATATGTGATGTGTGTGAATGTATCCCAGTTCTGCTGCTCTGTGTTCATGTTGACATTGCTGTGGTTGTGCCAGAGTGATGCTGAAACAGGGCTGATTTTGCCAGCATGCTGGCAGTGAAGTGCAAAGTGGCTCTGTCGCTCCTGAGAGGATCAATTGGGTCATTCATATGCACAAAAATTGCTGAACTGAATCGGAAACCTCATGAGCACAAAGATACTTGCTTATGTAATTATTTGCCAGTTATGGTCGTAGGTCAGGAAGCAAAGGAAGGAAACCTCAGGACACAGCTCAGGAAACTTAAGACATACAAATTCAGAAAATGTCCTGTCTCTTTGGTTGCTTTGTTCTGATTCATCACCTTGTGTTTTGTCCTTCATGTAAGAAATTGTGGCCATTTTGCACATTTATTTGGTGAAGAATTCTTTTTTCTCATGACTTTTGACTTGTTTGTTATGATTTATTTCTTCTGTCATATAATTTCTCACCAGCTTTCTTTTCTGTTCATATCTAGCTCTTTCCGTCTTTCTGAAGAGGATTTGTCCCCTACTCTTTTTATCAGACTTTTTAGCATTCCCTTTGCTCATAGTTGGAATCTCTCAAAGTTTATCAATATCCTCATGTAGTCAAGTGCTTAGGAGTGCATACAGCTATCCAACTGCAATCTTTCCTAAAGACATACAAAAAAAGAGTAATTACTTCTCTAGCCTTATAAATGATACCCCATAGTATAATAAGCTGAAAGACTTTGTCTTGTGCAGCAGAAATCACAGCGCATACTTGTACTTAGCATGTTTAATTTTTTATCTACTATCAACTCCAAAATTAATAAGTTATTAGTAATTTTGGAGCTCCCGGAACCCTCTGGGACTTTTTCCTTTAGATATAAGCATCAGCCTCATTAATGCCTTCGTAATTTATTCATCACTCTTTAATGTTCTGTTAAATTCCTCTCTACTTTCAAAGTTAGAATTAAATATGTGTATGAACCATGTTCATTTCTGACTGAGTAGAGGCCCTCCAGGAACTGATGAATTCAACATTTAGCTGATGAATGTCAGCCAGTCCCTTGCAGCAAGCTCAGTTATCAGTTAGATTATAAATTTTGGAGGGGGGAAATGATCAGCTGTTTTTCTTTCTTGTGATCTTTCATCACTGATGTCAAAGGGTGTTGTTCATCTGGTATTAGTGAACCAATACCAGGAATGCATGTTATCTTTTAGCTTCAGTAATGAACCTTTTTCATGGTATAGCAGGAGATGCAGTAGGACCCATGTTGTTTGGAATCATTAAATCTGCTCCAGCTGGTAGTGTAACAGATGTTATTGTTCAACCACAACTTTTCAGGCTGGATAGGAAATGTCCACTCTCTCCAGCTCCTCTGTTAAGACAAAGGTAAGAGGACATCATAAATGATTAAGGGCTAAAATCTACCCAAGTAAAAAAAATTAGATGGTTCTGATTTTATTAGGAAGTAGTTCTGTACGCAGGCTGGAAACAAACCCTTAGCTACTGCATGCTGAAGTCAGTGCCTCTGCCTGCCAAGGATGGGGGAACAGCAGCAGAAACACTGCAGAAACTGAAAGTTTCTGGGTTCTGCATATCACAGCAGCTTGGATTTCCTGGCCATCCTTCACAGGGCCCAGTCAATCCTCCTTTTGCCCTTGTGTATAGAGACCACATTCAGTAGTCACCTCCAATGGTGAGGAGATACCAAGAAAGATGAGATATGGGAAGAGCCTCGACAGCATCCCCCTATGATCCATCTGAAACTGCTGCAGAGAGAGCTGACACGACATCAGGGGCTGTCAGCACAAGCTACTGAGGAACAGTGGCAGGTTGCAGTTCCCCTGAGGAATAGGTTTCCCCTCTGGAGACAAGGACATGCTGTCCTGCAGTGAGAGGGGACTGCAGAGATGAGAGGTCTGCCATCTCCAGGGATGTAATTTCTGAAGTGCTGAAAGAAAGAAATTGCTAACAATTTTCTGGGAGAAACAGCATGTGAGTTATTGATTGATTCTTACTGTCAGGTAATCTGAGCACAAACTTTCTGTGAGAAAAGGCCAAAATGTCAAATACACATTTCACCATTTTCGAGAACATCTGCATCAAACTGATGACGGGCAGAACTTGAGTCCCCTCACTTGATGTAATATATGCTTCCAAAGTTCAATAGCATTGTCATATAATTCAAGTGTTTGCTTCAATCACTATTCATAACTTCTGTTAGCATTGGAGTTAGAAAAATAATGAAAATATTATTCATAGAATGTATTAGTCCCCAAATTCCATGAATCTCATTGAATAAATTATTCAACTATTATTATCTCACTCTTCCCCCTCACTCCTCCTCCCTTTCCCCAGGGATTTTCAGATGACTACCCATAAGGAGGAACAGGTGCTGATGGAGGTGTTGGCACAAGCTGGAGATGCTGCAGCTGTCCTGTATGACCCAGATGCCTGAATGGTGAACATCCAACACACAGTGTGCATGGCTCCTTCATTTAATTTTTTGCATGGAACCCAAAAAGATATTTCTGTGCGAAAGCCCAAAATGACACTAGATAAGCATAGACAACTGAATCACATCCTGAATAGTATTTAAACAAGCACACTTTCTTCAGAGGTGGATCATGTCCAAGGTGGCCCATCTTGTCACTCCCCAGGGATGGAGTGTCAGCAGCAGCTTCTGCTTGGTGTCTGCAGCTAAAGTGTGCTCTTATTGCTTCTCCAAAGGGTCATGCAGGAGAGGGGCAGTGCTTTTCCAAATTTTTGCCTGATCTGAATGGACCACATCTGATCATGGCTGTCAATGCAAAGCATCTTCTCAACCACATCTTCCATCACAGGATGAGGAGCAGAGCCCATATGAACTAGTGGAGCTGCAAAGGTCAATATTTTTCTTGTAGAGCTCAGCACAAGGCACGCAGTGAAAGAAACATTTCCCCCAATCCTGCTGTAGCACAAGTTCAGATGGTTGCAAGCTGTGCCTTCCCTTCATCCACCAGGCTTCTCTGTCTCCTTTTCTGCCATCCCTCCTCCCTGGCATGGAGACCTACCTTACCTCTCTGCCTTTTCCTCATACCCAACCTGACCAAACCCTTTTTGCCCACAGCCATGTTGTGCCATTCTTTCCAAGTCTTTAGACCCTGCTCCTGTTTCTTCTTTTCCTCTTTAGGGAATGATTTGGTAATAACCATATAAAGGGGTCCTGGGCAGGACTGAGCTAAGTATGTCACACCCCTGGAAGTCATCCAAAAATGCCTTCCCTTTCCAGATTTACAGCCTTCCAGATTTCACAGGAAACAAGGTAGAGTTCTGTCCATTTTTGCCCAGAACATCCTCTTTGAAGTTGTAGAAGAAATTGGAAATGCTGTTGAAAAAGTATTTTGTCACAGTCAGAGGCCAGAGATAAATGGCCAGAAAAGCCCCGTCAAGATTTGGCAACCTCAGTCAGTTCCTGCATTTTCTCTTCTCTTGGACTCTTCAAGGAAGGGCCTTTAACTCCCATTCCTTCAGACTGGGCTGATTTTCAGGGGGTATTTTTGCAGTGTGCATATGTATGTGTGTGTATGGTGTGTGTGTTTGTGTGCATGTGTTTGCTTTTCTGCTTTACTGCTCTAAATGTGGCGCTAAAGAACAAGGATTACCATTCAGTCATAGACTGCCAGGCATTTGACTGCAAACACACATGGTCTGCACTTCTCATCAATACTTTCTAGTATGTTTTCTTGGCCTTATTCTCAACCATGTGCCTTAATATACTTTTTCCTTTTTGTTATATTTCTAAGCAAATTCGCAAATGCAAATGATTAGGATGAAATTGAATTAGGCACCAACAGTAAACTGAAGATATTAATAGTCCTCAGTTTGTCATTTATAAGAGATGAGGATTATTTTCTGAAGTGGTACCTACTGAACAGTCAAGTCTCAACAGTCACTTTCTCAACAGAGAAAATGCCGAGTATTGCCATATGGATTGATTTGTACAAACAGGTCAAGGAACGGCCTTTCTGTAGGCCTCTGCACCAAAAGGTGTTTGCTTCACAGCCTACTGCTCTTCCCCCAGCTTCCAGTCAAGCAGAAGACAATTCAAAAGACAGTTTTTGAGCTTATCCTATTTTTGGATGATGTTGTGTGGTTTGACACAATTTATATTTGGAGGGCATGGCTATCTCCTATTTGCGTAAGTAAACACTCTGTGATGTATGTGACCTCCTGCAGCAGACGTGTGACCAAATCCCATGTGCATTGTGACCAACTAGGTGGGCAGGCTGCACTGGAGATGGCTGCTGCTGCCTTTTATTACCGGTTGTACTGAGTAGGTTGTGTTAAGCACACTCACACTGCAGCTGAGACATCTACCTACGTTTCCCTCCCTTTTTATTTCCACTGACTTGACTGACCTTTCTGAAAGACCTCCAGCCTTTATCCCAGTCCCGCTACTGGAAAACATTAATTATCTATGGATAGTTTGGAAGCAGCATAGCAGGTTCTGAGTAGCATAGTTGGCATGGGTGGCTCAAAGGTGGTGAAGGTACTGTGGTGTCACACAATCATAGGGCTGTTTAGGTTGGAAAAGACCTTCAAAATTATTGGGTCCAACCATTAATCCAACACTGCCAGGTCTGCCACTAAACCAAGTCCCCAAGTGCCATATCTATATGACTTTTCCCCCTGGGATGGTGACTCCCCTGCTTCTTCAAGCAGCCTGTTCCAAGGCCTGACAAACCCTTCTACAAAGAATTTTTGCCTACTGTCCAATCAGAACTTTCCTGGGTCCAACTCGAGGTTGTTCCCTCTCGTCCTGTCACTTGTAGCCTGAGAGAAGAGGCCAACCCCCACCTGGCTACAACCTCCTTTCAGGCAGTTCTAGAGAGCAATAAGGACCTGAGCCTCCTTTTCTCCAGGCTAAACACCCCCAGCTCCTCAGCTGCTCCTCACAGCACTTGTGCTCCAGACCCTTCCCAGCTCCCTTTCCCTTCTCTGGACACTCTCCAGCCCCTCAATGTNGTGACCGCAGTGCAGGACCTGGCACTTGGCCTTGCTGAACCTCACACGACTGACCTCAGCCCATTGATCCAGCCTGTCCAGATCCCTCTGCAGAGCCTTCCTGCCATCCAGCAGATCAACACTCCTGCCCCACCTGGTGTCATTTACAAGTTTGCTGGGTGTGCACTTGATCTCCTATCCAGACTACATACAGAGGCACTAAAAAACCTCACCCTGTGCTCTCCTGTGCCCAGAGCCTATGGTCCCTTTACCTTCCCCTCCTTTTCCTTTGTAAAGGTCTTCTTCAGCTATGAGGGTAGTCTGGTTGCCATTCCTCTTCTGAACGAAAGCCCATTAGTTCATGCAGTCAGGGACAGCTCAGGCAAGAAAGAGGGTTTCAGTTATTATTCATTTTTCCTTTCTTCCACTACAGCAGGAAAATCCTATCAAAAGGAAGTTGATTATTTAAATGCCTCCTACATTTGAATTGCTCATTCAGAGCTGTTTCTTACACCTCAGTCACCCTGACGTTTTTCCTGCTTTAAGCAAACCTGTCATGGTTTTATATTATTTACCAAATAATTCTGCTACTGACTACAAATTTAATTAATAGGTACTGAAGACAAAGCAGCCTCTCCATTACAATACAATTTTAATCTGCACTGACTTGAAAACGTATTGTGCTGAAGATAATCACATGGAGGGCAATTATAGAAACTGAAGAGGATCAAACAGAGTAATAGGGACATAAAAGGAAACCTGCATTCTCTATACACTACTCCCCATGCATGTGAATGCATCCCTTTTATCTTATTTTTAAAGACATTTCAAATCACACAGTAATTACAAATTCAAAAGGGTTTTTTCGCACAAAATGATCTGATCTTAGCCACTCTCCTGATTAACATTGGAGCAGCTTCCAAAGATTTGCAAGCTAAGTAATCCATCTCTGCAAACACAGGATAAGTTTGTACAGGGTATAGTGTTGTTCTTTTTGGACTTACATCTTGATCCTGAGTCTTCTGCATGGATCAGAATAGATGATCACAGTGGTTTCTTCTGGTTTTATTTTCTATGACAACATATAAATAATATCTTGCACAGAAAGTTGATTGATCTGAATATCACTAAAGTATCATTTTAATTTAAATCACTAGTCAAATGACTGAGAGTGCAGTGAAGTGTCAGGATAATTACATGAGTTAGTTATCACCTATAGCTGCCCTAGAAGATTTGTCCTACCACCTAGGATGAAAAATCAGTGGTAGTGATTATGGCGTGACTTTGGGAAGTGTGAAAAGATGGACTGGTGCCCAAGGAATGTACGTAGTAGCAGCTGCAAAAACGCTGCGTGAGGAAAGGTGATTAATAGGCACAGGAAGAGCCTTCAGTTTCGATCTGAATCAATCCTGCTCAAAACCAGTAGGCAGGTAGGGAAGTCTGTGGAGCATACAGAACTGCATTTCCTTGAAGAATTCACATATGGAGACTTCCAAGGGTGCATGTCTATGTGTTATTGGTTTAACAGGAGAGGAGAGAGCCAATCACAGATACCATTTCATTGTCAGCCTCTTCAAGCAGAATTCCACTGCAAAAATCACCTTGAAAATCACCAAGAGTTTTTCCATTTGCTTAATTGGGGCAAAGCCCATTTGTCGCTGTTGAGCGGCTAGCAAAGAGAAAAGACCCTCCAGAAGTTTTATGGATCAAAGAGATTTATTTTTTTATTTTCCCAACTTATATAGACTTTTCAGAGGTCACTCAGATTGGTCAGTCCGAAACCTCCCCCTGAGCCTATTGGCCAGGCCCGAACTGCGCACATCTCGAGAAACCATTTTAATAACATCCAAACTTTATCTTTGTTTATAAAAACACAAGAAAATTCTCACAGGAAAGATCTGTGCCAGCCACACCCATTTATCTTGTGCACTGAGAGCCAGTGAAAGGGAGGAGGGCTGCCCTTGAGGGGAAGCTCATACATGCAAGAGGTGCCAATGGAGAGGGGAAGGTAGTAAGGGAGGTTTAAGAGTCACTAAGTCATCCTAATAAATTAATCCCTGTGTACTGCATTTGTAGTTGAATTCTTCCAAGCTGTTCTGAAAAACGCTGCTATATATTTTCTTTGAAGCTTCTACAAGACCACTATTCTTTGTTTGCGTGAGGATTTACAAGAAGTATTTTCTCACTGTTATGCTGCTGTTTAGCAGAATATTTACCAAATAAAAGTCATCATAACAAAATCTTTATGCAGGGTCTTATTCAGTGTGATATTATTTACAAGTCTCTAGGTTTCTTTCATCATCACCATCTATTTATATTTATACTGTAAAGAACAAAGTGTAAAATGTATCTTTTGTCACAGAAATCTTGGCAGTGAACAGGCAACTGTGCACCAAGGAGCCTTTCTGACAGCCTGATATTGCCATTTTGCTCTACCATGTGTTGCCTCCTAATTTATCCGTGGTTTATTTGTTTGAGAG
This sequence comes from Grantiella picta, assembly GCA_013397955.1. NCBI lineage: Eukaryota > Metazoa > Chordata > Aves > Passeriformes > Meliphagidae > Grantiella > Grantiella picta. The sequence continues at coordinate 844,679 of VZRM01004164.1, forward strand.
AGAGGGTTTTGGTACTTGTTTTTATACAGTATGTAACAGAATGAGGTGATGGTCACACTGAAGGCAAAGACACTATACCCTGCTCTGACTGGAAAAGGGGCAAGAAAAATAATTGGTACTGTTTTGCTACTTCTTCAGAAAACAAGTGTCCTCAGCTAACTCAGGGCATACATTAACAGTCCAGCTGGTGTGTGTCTTCTGCGTTGTCTCCTATTCTGTGTTCTCTGTCCTATGCTAAGAAAGAAATGCAGTGATCAAATGCCTGTAACACTGCAAAAGTAATCTGGGAAAAAGTCATAAAAATAGCAGAAATTTCTCCTTTTCTCTCTCTACTGCTTTGTCCTGAGGTCAGTGCCGGGGTGTTCACAAACCCCATCCTTCCATTTGTGATGTCTGACGCAGCCATTAATCACAGCTCAAATGAAAAAACCCAACAACCAACAAATGAAAAAACAACTCAAAACACAAAGATCGACAGGAGTTTTCTCCTGTGATTTCTAAAGCCTTGCCAACACCCTGTGCAGTTCTGCCATCTGCACTGTAGATTGTGTCTACAAGTGTCACTGTGCCAATGACAGAACAAAGGTACATCATCAGTGGTGCCACTGAAAAAGGAGGAATTAGTGCACACCTGCAACATATTCTGAATTAGACCAGTTAAACCCTGAACACAACAAAATGGTGGTGAAAATGTTGATCAGTTATTTTGTGGCAATGTGACTTACATGCCAAATTCATCTAGTGACTAGCATCACCCTTCCTCTCAGGAAGGAAGGCTTCAGAGTATTTTTCAGATTTGATTAATAATTTATTTGGCATCTGGAAGTCACAGCAAAACAGCTCATATGGAAAGGGAGGATGTATATTGTCTGTGTCTCCCAGGCACTACTGGGTTATTATTCACAGCTAAAATACTATTTGTGGAATATTTTTGTATTTAATATTTTAAAGAGCAGCTCTGGCACTTGGGTTGATTTCAGCATTCTCGAGGCTGAGGGGGCTGTGCTGTACTACAGATATTGTCACCTGGAAGACATGTTCTCATTGCCAACTGAACCAGCCAGAAGAGGGTTTTAATATGTGAGGAAGCAGGTACTAGAATAAGGGGAGATTAATGTGAGCTTAGCACCTTTTGAATGAAGGTTGTCACCCACAGAAGACAAGGGGAACCTTTCCAAGCTGAATCTGCAGTGCACACAGTCTTTCTACCCTAAACAGGGCATTGCTGGAGCTCAGGCCAAAGCACATTGAATGGAAGAAAGTTGCTTATAGATTTTACAGCTGTACATGTGAGATATTCTGTCTTTCTGCATTTATCACTCAGCGATGACCTCAACCAGGTTGTGACAGCTTCCCTGATTGTCTTCTAGGAATTCACCTGATAGCATAACACAGTATTTTAACCTCCTTACAGCGCCATGCGAGTTACTTGCTGTATGCTATCTGCAGTATATCTGCTCAGAGTTATAATTCTATTTACCATCCGTGGGAGACCAAAGTGTTAATGGTTAATGACTCAAACAATGGCCCATGGGGGAGGCAGCAGGTGCTTTGCTGAGGCCAGGTTTGCACCTCCCTGAAACTGCAACCAAGGGGAGAAGGAGAGTTTTGTGTGTGGTGGTGAAGCACCTGGTCCGCATTAAGACAGAGTGGGGGAACACCCACACCACCAGAGGATAAAAGCTGGGTTTTGAGCCAAACAAGGGAAGAGGCAGGTAAGAAACAAATCCTGCAGGTTGGATAGTGCTTTTTGTCATGCCAATGTCCTCTCTTACACAACTGGTTCAGTTCTAAAACTTACCCCTGTGCCCCTGGGAAGGGTTTGGGACATTCACATGTAGGCCTGACAGTGTTCATCCCTTCTGATGGGGCATAACTGGCTCAACAACACTGACATGAGAGGCACTTGGTGTCATAAACCATCAAAGATCCCCGAAGTGCCCCCAGACTAATTTCTGGGGTCTTTCACTAGACAACAGAGTGTTAATTGCAATTAGTTGTTAAACTGCCCACCATTGCAATAGTGTTCAACTGCTCGCCCACCCTCTGCAGGGGTGGTACCTTATCATTCCCACCTTGCCTGAACATATGTTAACCCATCAAACTTTGTGTTTCCCAGGCTTCCCCCGTTCCCAATGGGTCAAGACTGTGACCATCACCTCANATTCCCAATGGGTCAAAGTCAAGACTGTGACCATCACCTCAACCAAAGGACATCAAAATTGCAACAATCAAGTCTCATCACTGGATCCACTTACTCTTATCCCTTCTTCTTCTTTTTTTTTTTCCTTATGTATGTTCTTCAGCCATATCTTTCTTCTTTTATATAGCTATATTACTATAGATAATAACCAAAATGGCTATATACCCCCTTTCCATTGCAACCAAATTGTTCTAAAATAAACCCTGCATATATATATTTCTAAACACCAATCATTCAGTGTTGTTTCACTCTAATCTGCCCCAAGGAAGAACCTGAGGTACCCTCTCTTTCGAGGGTGGGTCATAGCACCAAACACAGATTATTATGAGCTGCTAGAAGGTCTCATTTTCTTATCAAGAGGTTTTTCATAGAGGAGGACATTTAATCAACTGAAAAGGGAAAGAAAACCACTAAATGCTGAGTCATATTCAAGCTTCAATTAATTTTTTTTCCTTTTTAAGAGATTGAAGGTGCTATAGCTGAAAAGCTGTAGCTGCTGTGCTCATTCTTGGCTTTCCCAACCACAACATTCAAAGACCACCTACGTCTATATGTCTAAATCTACAACTTGACCTACAACAGTAGAGGAAACCAAATATTCTCTTGTGTTTATTTGACCCTGTCTTCCAGACTATACCCTCATTACTATTGTTAACCACTTTCAGGGGATATCATCCACCATGTCTAATCCAGATCAGTTTTCCCCCAGATTGCATCCTGCATATATGTAGTCCAAGATACTGAAGAAAAAAATGGCTGGGGTGGGAGGATAGACTAGATGACCTCCCAAATTCTCTGTGAAGATTTGGTGTGCAAGGCTGGCGGCTGGGGACAGTGTTGATCTGCATGACAGAGTGTCCAGACACAGCTATGCTATACCTTGAGCTGACAGTCTTAAGGATGTGAACTACAGATGCCTAAACAAGCATCTAGACCATAGGCAGTACCCCAGGAGCAAAGATGACAGAGATGGGAAAGGAAGCAAATAGGAGATGAGCAGTGAATTTTTGGCAGAGTCAAGATTTACCAAGCAATCTGGTTGCTGCTCCTTTACCCACCCTGCCTCTCCTGGCTAATTTGACAGCTGAAATGAAATTGTTGGTGAGAAAAGCAATGCAAGCATGCACAATGTGCTGTGATTAGAAAGGGCACTGCTGGGGAGAGGAGCATCAGCTCAGCCAAGCAGAAGTTTTCTGTGTATTCCCTCTGCCTTTTCTCCTGAGAGGTGCTTGCCTTTTATTCTCAGCTCCTGTGCTTTCAGTTCTGTTGTTGCAACTTGCACCTCCTCTCTAAAACATAAAATGTAGTCTCTTTCACTGGGATGGAGGCAAAGGGAGCTGATGTTCATTCTGCTCCTAGGAGGATAAAAATGCTACAGCACTGATATTCTGCATGGCAGGGAGGGGAGAATCCAGCTCTCAATAGCCAAAAGAAGTAATGCAGTTACTGAAATTTTTGGGATCACTAGTTATCAAGAATTTTTTTTCAAAATTCTCCCCATACAGCACATAAATTCCCCATAAAACTGCTTGTTGACACTTGGTCACATTTGTAAGTCATCTATGAGTAGCTAAATCAAACCAGTGTTAGAGCTATTTAACCCTGAATACAAGAGAATGTGTTTTTCAGTATGCCACTCTGCTTTAAGAAAAAAATAATCCAAAGTCTTTTCCTGACAAATCAGAGATGGTGTGGGCTTGTCCATCCCTTGCTGTAACTGTTCAGGAGCATGAATTAGAGCTGTTGTGCTCTGGAAGGAGTAATAAGGTTTGAGTGTAGGTTCCCAGAGCCATTTTGCTTTGGCAGATCTGAGACGTGCTGAGCAAATGTGCCTTCCTTGCTGTGGGTGTCCTGGTTCTGGCCAGAACTCCTAAACTGTGACATGCAGGAAGCAAGCAGGGCTTGGTAGCAGATCCATAACAATTTGGTGGCATATTCATTCTCTGCTACCCCTAGGGTGCACCTGGGGATCCCAGTCAATGGCCAGGATCTGGTGTCCCTGACTCAGTTGTTCCATGTGCTGTCTAGGGTCAGCTCATCTCCTTGTTGAATTTTAGGAGTCCCCTCACCACTTTATGTTGTCCTCTCCTTACAAACAATAACTGGGCTTGCAGTAGAGCAATTGAGGCTTCCTGCACCTCGTCCCTCCCCAGTGCACTGGCTGGGCACAGATGTGAATTAATCTCCTGAAAAATCCTGCTGTATCTGAGGGGGGAAGAGAGGAACTAACCCTGAAGAATGGGCAACCTGCAAGGGTGAACATGTTCAACAGTGTTGTGCACCCAGCAGTGTCTGGGTGGTCAGTGGGGAGACCAGGTGGAACTTGTTTAGAGTAACACTAAAGAGCACAAGGTTGAAAAAACACAACCTGTCTCTGTTCTCGTAAGGTTCCAAATTCCTCTTTTTGGGGGGAAGGAGAGCAAGAACTTAAGAAATGAGATCAGGATTTGTGTGCTTAACTCCTTCAGCCTGGTGAAGGATGAGCTATATTTCAAAGCAGACTTTCAGATGCTGCAATCACACCAGTGACTGTCTGTATATTAATCCCCAAAAAATATTTTCAGGATGAATGGCACAGTTCAGAAGTTAAGAAGAGGGACAACACCCTGTAAAGCACTAACAAGCAACCAAGCAAGCAGACACAGCAGAATTATAGTAAAGAGAGCTTTGAGAAGAAGAGAGACCTTACAAGCCAGGGTTACTATAGCCTGCAGTAAGGGAGGATTAATAATGAACATAGATTGCTCAAATGAATCATATCATAACGGATGCCCTGAATGTCTTGTGATGGATGGCTAGACAGAATTTAGTGCCATGAACACTGGAGATTGAGCTGGCATACAAAACAGGTAGGAAGGAGGTTTCGGTCAGAGAAGGGCACAGGCAGCATCTGTCAGTAGGAGGGCAAACTCAGCTCCTGGAGAACAGCCATAGCCTCCAACCTGGGACACGGGGGAGAAAAGCAATGAAAAGAGAGCAGTCAATGCTCGGACAAGGGCAGCCACGTCAGGCTGCACAGAGACTGATGGATGTGCTCAGGAGCAATCTTTATCACCTGGAGCTTCACTGTGGGCAGTTGCAGTTATATTGGACTAGGAGCTTGCTCAAAACTGCTTTTCTGCCCTGTGGTCTGCTCAACCCAAACAACATTTTGAATTTGCAGTTTGGGTAGAAGCCTGAGCATTTCATGCCGATTCACTGTAGACATAGATAAGACTATTAATAGGTGCTTTGTATATAATATTGTTTTCCTGTACAGCAGTGGCTCTTCAATCTACTGGCTACGGTAGCAGAGTTTGCTACCTGGCACCTGATAAATGCCATGTTTGTGTCCCTGGGGCATCTGCCAGTAAGTAAATTCAGTGCAAGCTGTTGAAACTTTGCTAGATGGTGAACAAATGTCATACAGGTCTGGCTGGCTGGCTGGACCACAGCAGTCACAGAGGTCCAGAAACTAAAGAGAACTAAAAAAGTGAGGAGGGAAAAAAAAAAAAAAAAAAGCATAGCAGACTTTTTCCTGCACTGATCACTGATGATAGGCACAATCTGAAAAAAAAAAACCAGCCAAAAAGCCCCCAAAAAAGAAACAAAACAAAACAAAAAAACAACCAAAAATCCCCAACCCAAAAAAAGACGTAAAGCAGCAACAACAAAACAAACAGAAAGAAAGTGCCTCTCATTACCCTCCTTGCTGGAGAGAGGAAAAACTAATTAAAAAAGCAGCGGGAGAAGGGGGTGCGACACAAAATCTCACTGCACAAGGCGTGGTATCTTCTTCTTTTTNGGCTGAACTCTCTTGTTTGTCTTTTTCTTTTTTTTTTTTTTTTTGCCAGAATTTGTTTATGTCTTCAAGTCCTACTCAGCAGAAGCTGTAGGGTACAAACTCAAATAAGCACCTAGATATGGGACCAGTGCTCCTGCAAGTGTGAGGAAACGGTGACATTCCCAGCTGCACCATGACTGCTCTGCCCCTCCGGACTGCACCATAGCCCCTTGGCCACTGATAATGGGAGAAGCAGCTGAAAAAGGGAGGAGGGTCTATCAGTGGGGTTTGGATGCCATTCCAGGAGCAACAAAAGTTGGACAGCTCAGCATGGGCCTCCTTTATCTGGTATCTGTGTCAGCATGCCACAGGGGC
>VZRM01004164.1:851030-873700 GCA_013397955.1 Grantiella picta
AAGGAAGGAAGGAAGGAAGGAAGGAAGGAAGGAAGGAAGGAAGGAAGGAAGGATTACTCTAATAAAGACATGGGAACTGCATGTTAAACAGTATCAATAATACACTAATAAACAGCATGATTTTTATCTACCCATTGTCCTAACAGGTTTTGTGATTAACAACAAAGATTTACCAGTTAAGTATGGCTGCATCAATTTCCCTGTTACAAGTTTCCCAGGAAGTGTATGACCAAAGTCTGTGTGGCAATACATGTGAAGTAAACTCATCCCTTCAAATTAATTCTTAGTCTGATACAGTCTTTACTTCAGGCATTGACTCTTTGTCACATGTGCTGTATCAAAGGTATGAAACAAAAGAGCAGCTGGAAATAAATGGAAAGTCTGAAAACTTTGCTCTGAAAAGCAATTCTACCAGACTACACATTCCTATATTCAGCAAATCTGCATCTATGTCAGCCAGATCCTCTCTCGAGTGATTAAAACAAGCTCTCACTCACAGAAGAGCTGACACAGCCCATAAAAATATTTACATAATGCAGAAGGAGAAGAATTTATTCATTATGTTTCTGCTGTGATTAAGACTGCAATAGGAGCTGACCACTCAAATATTCTCCTCCAAAAAATCAAGGTCTGAGATTTGCTTATAATTAAGAGCACCTTTCCTTTTCTATATATCAGGACTATGCAGCAGCACAGGAGCTGCTTTCCAGGTATCACTCCAGGCCACTGTCTTTTCCACAGGAGCAAAAAAGTCCATTTCCTCAGTGGAAAAGACAGCAGTTCTGGCAAAGACAAACATGCAGCAAACTGCCTCACACAGATCATAAGTCTTTATTTGTCTTCAGCTCTGCTCACCAGAGCAGGTGCATTTCACATCTTTAAAAGCACTTTTGCTTCAGTTATCATTTATAACACTGGATATATTTACAGGTTTCCTTACTCCTTCTCTGCATGGTTAAAATTAATTTATTCCTTCACTTCTTCTTTTCTTTCTTTTCACTCCTCCCCAAATCTTCCCCTTCAGCGAGCTTGTCCTGAGGAGACACCCATTTGGGGGAGAAACCCTTGTCGGATTTTATGAGGATGTTATCAGTGTATACATGGTCTCTGAAGTATGAGTCTGTCACAATGTCCTGTTTTACTGGGTTTTTGATGCTTAGAGCTGGGCTTCCACATCCTCTTTTGGAAGCCTAATATGGAGTCTGAATTTCAAGCTCACAAATCATGTAAATGTATCTCTTTATAGATTTCAGTGAGATCTGAAATAAAGTCCCAGAAACATGGTCAGGGAGAATAGAATAGAATAGAATAGAATAGAATAGAATAGAATAGAATAGAATAGAATAGAATAGAATAGGTTGAAAAAGATATTTAACATCATCTTGTCTGGCCGTTAACCCAGCCAAGTCCCACAAAACCACATCCCAGTGCCATGTCTACATATCTTTTAAATACCTCCAGGGATGGTGACTCAACCACTTCTCTGGCAGCCTGTTTCAATGCTTGACAAACCTTTCTGTGCAGAAATTTTCTCCTAATATCCAATGAAAACCTTCCTGGGTCCAACTTGAGGCTGTTTCCCTTTGTCCCTGTCACTTGCTGTCTGGGAGAAGAGCCAACCCCCTCCTGGCTACTCCCTCCTTTCAGGCAGTTCTAGAGAGCAGTAAGGTCCCCCTGAGCCGCCTTTTCTCCAGGCTAAACACCCCCAGCTCCCTCAGCTGCTCCTCACAGCACTTGTGCTCCAGACCCTTCCCAGCTCCCTTTCCCTTCTCTGGACACACTCCAGCCCCTCAATGTCTTTCCTGCAGTGAGAGGCCCAGAACTGAACACAGGATTTGAGGTGTGGCCTCAGCAGTGCTGAGTACAGGGGGACAATCACTGCCCTGGTCCTGCTGGCCACACTATTGCTGAGCCAGGCCAGGATGCTCAGCAGAGATATAATAGATCAGATTTTACCTTGGACTCATTTCTAGGTTTGAATTGTTTAACTGTAGCAGCAAAACACTGCAGTAGGGCCTCTGTGAGCCTCCTAGCTATAAAAAACCCCAGATGATATCTATTAGGGTTGCTATAGAGCCAGAGTAGCATTTTAGGATTTAAAGAGATATGCGATATCGCGGATATTTTCTGTCTACCCTAGAAAGAGATATATAGAATAGGGTGATGGAGTCCATTTCCAGTGATGGGAAGGATTAGGGACACAAATCTCAGGTACATGCTGATGCCACTTTGCTGGCCTTGGGGTTTTATTACGACAATTTGGCAGCATCTTATACTGAGGAAAGATGAAAACCCCAGGATTCAGGAGATTGATTTCCCACCAAAAGAGGTTGTGGAGGGTTGCTGAACACGTACACAAGACCTGCCTTAACAAAGTGCTGCCTACCTCTCAATATCAGAAGAGAGACCCTGTTCAGTTGCAGCAGAGCTGCACACCAAGTAATTCCCTGAGAACACTGTCTCTGTAAGCACTTTGGGGTAGTCAGAGAGAAAGAAGGGATACAAGAGATGAGAAAGGTCACTGAGTGTATGAAAACCAGTGCTTTTTTGTACATGGGATTTGCATGTCCCAGAAACTGATAATGTCTAATGAGGCAGCCCAAAGGCTGATCAGGGGACTGAAGCAGTCCTTGAACTTTTAATTACCCATCACAGAGGCAGATTCTTTCAGCTCCACTGAAAACATAACTGTTCTTTATTTTATATTGCAGTAAGGCTGAGCTTAATACTCTGGTTGCTGAATTACTTCATTTGGCTTTGTTGCTTTTACATTTTCAAGATTTTATTTCTGCTCAGCAGCACGTGCTCCTTGCCTTGTTGCATGCTGTACTAATCAAGCTTTTATTATGTATTTTTAGATCCTCCCCACTGCGTGCAAAGATCTTCGGGGCTTTTTTAGCCCAGAATATCAATAAAGCTTATTGCCAATGCTCCTGGTAGAGGTACTGCATCTACTTACCCTAGTCGTCCCTTGGAAAAATTAAATTGTTGCAGTGTGAGTGCAAGGTTCAAGGTCCACTGCATATGAAAATAGAATTGATTACTCCCAATGAACAGAAGCTTGCAGCTCTTAAGAACATTATACGATAAATATGTTGGCACACACTATGCATTTGGCATGCTAAGTAGTTTACTGAACTACCCTCTGCAGCTTATTTTAATGAAATGCTGACAGCTTGGCATCTTATTGGATAACTGCATTCAGTGGCATTGGTCACAATTGGAAGGAATACAAAATACTCTGTAAGGTGGCAGCTTCTCCATGACTTTCTTCTCTGTGTTATTACACTCCTGGAATTTATCATAGCAAGCAAATAGAAATCAATAATGAGCACATGGTTTCCTCTAGAAACTTCCGCCTCTAAGCACCCCTACCCACCCCCCCAAAAAAAATGCATGCAAAGTATTTCTCCTGAAGAACTTGGCTTTATTTGCTAAAGGGATGCCATTAGCATCCCACGTTAGACAAGGTGAGAGAAAGAACAAGTTGCTGATGGAGGGGCTCTGCCTCTCCCTCAGGTCCTGCCTTGCTGGCTGATGCACAGGGCAATGTGGCCGAAGGGAGCTGCAGGAGCCACTCCTGTCTCCAGCAATCTCTGAGACATGGAAAACACAGGTACAGAACCTGGGACTGATTCTACTGCTCCACTGCTTTCCTGTCTCTTTTTTTTTGCTGTGCTTGAGGAGAGGGTTGACTTATGACAAGATTTAAAAAGCCCTTTAATCCCAGGTGGGACTTTTCTTAGCTGAACTAGTTCCCCAGTGGAAGTAATCAAACTTTACAGAGAGTTTTTCCTATCTTATATCCTCACCTGCTCCGAATCCTACCATTACCTGAGGTTTCTTTCTAAAATAATGTTTTTCTTGCATCCGCTGCGTCAAGACTATAAACAAACAAACTGATAGCACCTCCCTCTCCCAGGATGGCAACTCCCTTCGCACAAGTCTGGAGACGTGGCCCTGATTCTTTATATTCCTGGTGCCACCCAGTGTTGAAAGTCTGGAAGTGGCACTGCAAAGGCACGCGCCTGGGAAGTCACAGGCGACCGCTGCCTCTGGCACATGTCCCGCGGCCAGGACCTCACTGTCACTTGTTGTGACCACGCACTCAAGACCAAAATCCTAAACCATATTCTTCCACAGACAGCATAACTTCAGCTTTCTCTGGCAGAATTAGGCACTTCCAGTAGTGTTGTTCCATATAGTTCTTCCTCTGAGGTTCTTCTCTTTTCCTGATTAATACTACAAGGCAGAGGAAACTCACTAGAGTGTTTCAAGGCTCTTGGTCCCAAATATTAAAGGGATGGTATTGTCTATCTCTTTAAAAATTATTTTGGGTATCAGTCACCCCAGACCACTTTACCCCGCTGTGATTAACTACCCTCACGTACAGTTTCAGCCAAGAGGAGCCGCATGGTACCCCCATCACACCATCCAGAGCCTTGCACTATTAGTGTTTGTTGATGTGAAACAGGTAACAGATGTGGGTCAGTGCGTGTACATTTCAGAGTATTGTAGTGACTGAGGCACTGCAAGAAAGTTTATTCTTTCTTCAGTAATCAGCTGATAGTTTGTTGCTTCAAAGTATGAGAAAATCATCTGACCTAAGAGAGGAGCATAAGCATCTCTAAGATTGGTACTGCCCACTCCCCAGATCCCAAATCTAACTATTGCCCACCTTCCTTTTCCTTTATTCCATATGTGTCTCAGCTCTTCCAGAGGCCATCCTCTGCTCCTGAACGCCAGGGACTGTGGCAGACCATGATGTGCAACAGCATCTGATGGCCTGTTACCCTGTGACAAGCCAGACCTCACCTTCACTCTCCCTTGTCAAAGGATTCCTGCTCCTCACATAGATTCATAGAATATTCTGAGTTGGCAGGCACCCACACCACATGCCTGATTCTCCAAATGCCTCTTGAACTGTAGCAGGCTTAGTGTTATGAGCACTTCCCTGGAGAGTCTGCTCCAGTGCCCAACCAACCTCTGGGTGAAAAACCTTTCCCTTATATCTGACTTAACACCCCTGTCCCTCCCAACACATGGATCAGCTGTGTCAAGTCAGCTACAGAGGTAAAAAACATGTTGGGGCTTCTGGACCACTGTAAGTCCAGGGCAACATAAGGTCTCCCCCTTCCATTCACCCTTTACAATCACACTTTGGCAATAGATCCCCACTGTGCTAGTTTTCCAAGATTTCTTTCACAGGTCTTCACAGAACAATCCCAGAACTGGTAGTGCTGAAAGAAGACATGGTTTTGTGCTAGACCTACTTTACTCTTTTAAAGGCTGTTACATAGTGGTGACAGAAGTTAGAGTGGCTCTTCTACTGTGTTTTACAACACCTTTTTCCCTTTTTCATTTATACTGATTTTGACACAAGCCTATCTCAGCAGTAACTCACTGCACTGCCACCAGGCAGTCTGACAGAACTTATAAGCCTGGATTTGCCATCCAAAACCCTGGGCAAATGAACAGTCATGGGTTAGGAGGAGGTTTTGACTGAAATGCCTTATATGCAGTTTGTTAATGCATGGACACTGGCATAAACTCTCAGCTGCAGAAAGGCCTTTTCCAGTCCTGTTTCCCAGAAGGATGCCAGCAGCAGTACAAAGCAGCAATAAATCAATCAGCCAGCCAGTGTATAAGTGCATTGCATAACCAGGTAAACAAACAAGCACTAGACACCCTAAAACACTGTAGATATTTTCCCCTTGTCAGGCCGAGCCATTCCAGAGAATCGATAGGGGGTATAGGAAAGGTCACCGACTGCCTGGATAAATCTCATCAAAAAGCAACAGCCAAACAGCAGTGGCTCCCTGAGAAGAGAAAGGCATAGTCTTTCGGGATAAACCCAAAATTACAATGATGCAGTGAACAAATATTTAAGCATAAATACTACAAACTAAGGAAACGTTGTCGAAAAGGAGAATATTCAAAGCATTGATCTTTTTTTCTTGGTTTCTTACAGCTACAGAGGTCTCTATTCTCTTTTGACACACAGAGGAGTGGTTCTGGAAGAAAATGCTGATCTAACCTGATGGATGCAAGAATAGATGTAAGGTAATAGCTTCTCCTTGAGGAGAAGGGCTTGGGGGCGTTGGTTGATGTGAAGCTCAACATGAACCAGCACTGTGTGCTTGCAGCCCAGAAAGTCAAATGTTTCCTAGGCTGCATCAACAGAGGCATGGTCAGCAGGGTGAGGAAGCTGATACTCTCCCTCTTCTCTGCTCTCATGAGACCCCCACCTGGAGTATTGTGTCCAGCTCTGGGATCTCCAGCATAAGAAAAATGTGGAGCTGTTGGAGCAAGTCCAGAAGATGGACACAAAAATGATTAGAGAAACAACTTGTCTCCTATGAGAAAAGGCTGAGAGAGTTGGGGCTGTTCACCTGGAGAAGAAAAGGCTCCAGGGAGACCTTCTAGCAGCCTTCCAGTACTGAAATGGGACTTAGAGGAGAGATGGAGAGGTATTCTTTGCAAAGACATGTTATGACAAGGAGCAATGGCTTTAATCTAAACAGTGTAGTTTTGAATTTGATATTAGAAGGAAATTATTCACTAAGTGGTGAGGCAATGGCACAGGTTGCCCAGAGAAGCTGTGGATGTCCCATCTCTGAAAGTGTTCAAGGCTCGAGATGACTGAGCAACCTGGTCCAGTGGGAGGTGTCTCTGCCCATGGCAGAAGTGTTGGAAATAGATGATCTTTCAGGTCACTTCCGGTCCAAACTATTCTATGACTCTTTAGGCTAAAACCAACACACCAGGAGTGCTCACTACATCTTGTTACCTTGTTAAAACATATGGATTTTAATAAAAAGGTTATGGTAGCAACAGCCAAAGTCTTTAAAAACTCTACAGCTATGGAAACTGGAGTTACTAAGTGTAAATATGGCCAAACAGATGGCTTTTATTTAGGAAACTAAATGGGATCCCTCCACATTCCCTTTATTAGCAACATTGTGTAAGTAAACAAGTAATTAACAGCAAATTACTGGAGCAGACAATAAGCACCTGAGGATAAATTGCTCGAAGTGACAAGCTTCGCAGAGACACATTGAATTAATTGAGGTGATTGGGTTACTCAGATATTAAAGAGGTGGGTGCTGGACTGTAATTTTTGCTTGGGACAAAGAGGTTCTTACCCTATTGCCCTGTGACTGTACACCAGACTGAAATGTTTTCAGTAATACTCACTGAAACACTGATGACGTTTGAATCAGGTGCTTGTATGAAACTTCGGAAGTTTTCATATGAGGAAAGTCTTGGTCCATATTGAGTAACTGGTAAGTTGCTTGCTCTCCTTTGCCAGCAAGGGCTCACTTGCTTTTGGCAGCCTGCAGGAGGGAGACAGCACTATGTATGCCTCCCTACAGAAAAGCCCACTGTGCTTTTAGTCTCACAAGTTGTTGAACTTTCTCAGTCTGAAGCCATTGTGTAGCTCAGCATGTCCCAAGCTACCTCTGGACCAGCTGTGTAGCTCTGATTAACACCATCTGGAAGGACCTGAGCTGGGCAGCCTCAGCAGTAACCACTTACTCTGTTCCTTGGGGAAAAGTAGTGTGCAGTCACTTAGATTTGTGCAGTCACTTAAGACCAAACATGGAGAAATATTAACTGTGCTGTAAATCCCAGTGACAAAAGGAATATGTACCCAATTCTAATAGCATAAATATAGTCTGTGTGCCCTCGAAATGACCTGCTCTTTGAAAAGGTATTGTGTTTTGCCATCAGAAAAAGATCATCACAGAGAAACTACACTGAAAATGCCTTAAGGAAAGGAAAAGCTTAATTGGTTAGTGGAAAGTGTAGAGAGAATAATTGAGATTATACAGAGGGGGAAAAGAGTTTAACTTTCCTCCTGATCTATTCTTAATACGCCAAAATTATTTAACAGAGTCTTTAGGTACGTGAAGCACTTAAGACCTTATTTCTCTTTATTAACAAGGAAAGATTACTGCAGAGATGCAGCCAGGGGAGCATGCCACACTAAGACAATAACCTTTGCTAAAATACTTGGGAGAATAGAACTAAAGCTTGGACTCTGTCCATTGAAAATTAAAGGTTAAAGGTTTATTGCCCATTATAATGGCACGGTAACAAAACAGAAGAAACTTGTGTTGATATTCACAGGGCTAAAAAATGGTTTGAAGAATTAGAATTTGAGACTTCTCAAAGTTTTATAGTAGTGAGGAAAAATCGATATGGCTATAGAGTAAGCATAGTTCTTAGGTCTCTGGATGTGTAAATAAGTTGCCCCCACAGTTTATCAGGTTAATATCTCAATTTTGCTTACGCATTTTGCTGATTTCATTCTGAAGCTTTTGCAAAACTTTGTGTATGAGAGGAATCTCCTGATTCCTCCCATAACAGTGAGGAATCAGGAGATAAAATACTGAAAACTAAATAAACTTCTGAACAAGCTATGAAAATTTTGCAGCACAGACTCCATGAGATCTTTCAGGAACAGCACCTAAGTCTTTTTGTTTGAACTCTTCCCTCCTACTGCTTGAGAGGTGCCTTAGTGCCCACAAATGTATGTACTCCTAAATTTCCTGCATGTGCTGTCAGTCTCCCAAAAACATGACGCCACAAATCAGATGCAGGGATGTTTAACTTCATCTTCTAAGCTTGGCCAAAGGAGGCAAGAGACTCCAAAATTAAAATGTCTGTATAACTCTCACAGAACCTACCAGTACAGCTGGGCTGTGGGGCAATGAAAACCTCTACTTCCCTTCTGCAGATGATGCCCCTGGACAGAGCAAGCATCTGCAGCTACTTTGGCTTGCTTTCAGCATTTTGAACCAGATCCTGCCGTTATTTAGCACACATCTGTTTTGTCCAGCACATGGGAGTGCAGTGTCTGGTGGCCTGAGGCAGAATTTCTAATTTGTCATAATGACATTCAGCATAAGCACCATATGATAGTTAATCAGTGGTCATTAAAGCAAGAGATAGCTATGATGTCGCTGATATTTATTGAAGCCTTCTCATGGCATTTTAATCACAGTATTGCCATGGCAGGATTTTCTTTTATTTAACACAAATGTAGTGCCTAGAAAAATGCTTTATGGTGGGGCTTTTTTCCAGATTCCTGAGAGTCATTCCTAGTGATTATTTCTCTCTCTCAATGACGAAATGGAAGCAGCACCAGGATTAAAATAGTGCCTAGATCAGGAGCCTCATAGGTCTCAAACGCCAATGTTTGGGTTGGCTTAAGCTTTCATCCAAATATCAGGCAGCATTACTATACCAGAACACTCATTCCCCAGAAAATGCTAAGGGTCTCTGAAATAAGAAGACAGAAAGTAAAATAAGAAAATAAAAGAACAGGAGAAGAGGAATGAAATCTACCACCTCATGGAGAAAAAAAAAATCTGATTTTCCAGAAGTTTAAACTCATGATTTAAAGCACAGTGATTTTGAAGTCTATGCTTACATAGAATCAAGTAGGATTTTTTTTTTTTTTTTAATGAGGGAAATAAAGTGTTGTCCTGCTGCATGTTTCAATGTTTTGAACATCACTCTCTAAGGTCCATTTTCAAGACATCTGGGGATTTGGGAATAGATCCTCAATGATATCTAGGTACAAAATTTTGACTGAAATCACCAACAGTTAGGGAAAAGGGAAAGAAGCTGAGCAGCTGGCTGTAGTGATTCCTCAACCCTCTCAAAGACTGGTCAGAGTAACAGGGCCCTTAGAACGGTGGTTTTTAGACTCAACCTCTGACTGGTGAGGGCAGAGAATATTTAAGATGTCTGTGGAGCATGGAGCAAGGGTTATTTGAGAAAGCAGAGGGCATTTCCCTTTAGGAGGCCTTATGTTCACACAACAAAATGTGGACATAGACAGGAGTTAATATCCCTTCATTGCTAAGTCAAAGCAGTTACTCTCCATCAAGGGATAAAACACATCCACAAGACCAAGTTTAGCTCATGACCTGTCATGGCATGCTGGTACTCTCTAGGTTTCTAGCATAGCCTAGCAAAGAAAGATGTTAACTGCAGTGGTGAGATAAAGGGAAGATTTAGACACATATTAAAACATAGATATATTTACTTTCTACACATAAGCTTTCGCCTTCATGCATTCTTTTTCTTTTTTCCCAAGCCTTGCCTGATCTAGCTTTTCTTTTGGCACTACAGCATCTGAATTTTACAGGTTAACCTCACATGTATGTCTCTCATGGACATCATACCTGCTTCAGCACTTTTTGACATTATAGCAGCATTACTTTACAGCTTAAACCTTGCATGTGGTTACGACCCAAAGCATTGTAACTTTACAAAAATGCCACGAATTCAAGCTGAACATTTTTCTAACAAGCAAAATCACTTTAATCTTTCCTTGGTAAAAGGATAGCTGCTGCATATGTCCTCTTACTCAGAATTTTTCACTTACATTGAATGACATGGGCCTCACAAGCAGCTAGTTTCTTCTAGTTGTATTTCTGCAGAGCTGAAAACCTTTTAAGGGCTGGCAACTACCATGACCCCATCTCAAGAAACTCTGTTATTTCAGTCAGCTAATCTGTCTGTGTTGTGTGCAAGTTTTGTCTAGGATAGAGTTAATTTTTGCTTTACCTATTAAGCTGCCCTTATCTGAACCCAGGAGTTTTCTTCACTTCTACTCATCCAGTTCTCTCCCCTATCCTGACATGGGGGAGTGAGTGAGGGGCTGATTGGTGTTTAGCTGCCAGCTAGATTCAAACCTTAACAGCCCTTTTAGGCTCCCAACATTGGGCTCAAAGGGTTCAAGTAACAACAGATTTCACTGGAATGTGCTAGACTGAATTTATCACTGTTCTGGCTGTTCAGCTATTAATTGACAGGCTCCTGTGCTTTCCATGGGGCTTGCTTGCCAGGCTGCATATAGAGCCTAATGCTCCTTGGTGGCTGCTTTTCGCTTTTGCTGCTCACTCTGGTGCTGTGCTGCTTATAATAGCAGGAACTCCTGAACCAGTGAAGGACAAGCCTTGCAAGGAGCAATGCAAGTGCAGCAGTGACCTGGCCTGAGCTGGCTTTGGTGCCCAACTCACTTCATGCATCACACCACCTTCCTTTGCTGAGTGACCGCCAAAAGAGATGGAGCCCACATTCACGAACTAAATTAACACAGTGGGTGCTTGTGGATATTTTAGATGCATTTGCAGGGGTGGTCCATAGACCAGAGGAATGATATCTGTGTATCAAGGGATGGGAAGGCAGGGGTGTTGTTAATGAGGATGTATTGGATAGTGTGGGATGTGAGCATGATATAAATGGTACGGGTGGGGAGTGTGCTGATTCTGGCTGGAGAAGAGTTGATCTTTTCCATAGTAGCTCGTATGGGGCTATGTTTTGGATTTGTGCTGGAAACACTGTTGATAACACAGGGATGTTTTAGTTGCTGTTGAGCAGGGCTTGCAACAAAGCTGAAGCCTTTTCTGTCTTTCGCCCCACCCCACCAACGAGGATGCTGGGGATGCACAAGGAGGCAGGAGGGACACAGCTGGAACAGCTGGCCTCAGCTGACCTAACGGATATCCCATACCGTATGGCATCATACTCAGCACATAAAATCTGAGGGAAGAGGAAGGAAGTGGGCACATTCGCAGTGATGGCACTTGTCTCCTCGAGCCACCGTTACACATGATGGAGCCCTGGAGGTGGCTGAACACCTGCCTGACCATGGGGAGTGATGAATGAATGCCTTGAATGAATGCCTTGATTTGCTCAGTTTTTGCTTTGCCTATTAAAATGTCTTTATCCCAACCCAGGAGCTTTCTCACTTTTACTCTTCCAATTCTCTCTCCAATACTGACGTGAAGGGAGTGAGCAAGTGGCTTTGTGAGACTTTGTTGCTGCCTGAGGTTAGACCACAACATGTTGCCACACAACTCATTCCCCGCACTATTGCTTTTGGTGGTAAAATAAAGTGGCAGCTTCTAACAAGATCAGGAGACAAGATTGCAAACTACTTAATCTCTTTTGTCTCAAGGGGCTGAGACTTTTTGAAAGTAATCACTTTAATATATCACCCGGACTAAATAACTTTGCTACTTGAAAACCCCATCAGAAGTATTCTTCCTACTTGACCCTTGCCACTTGAACATGGACAAAAGGATTCTTTAGGCAAGAATTATTTGAGTAAATAAAAGTTACATAAAAATGACAGGTCATTCAGCTGAAGTGCTCATTGGCCACCACATGTGCTGCTTGGAATAGTGATAGGGACTTTAGCACAGTAACTTGGAACATTTTCCCAGTCTTAAATTTTGGTATAAAGATGAAATGACATTAATGAGATAAGGCAAGTGTCAGTTTAATGTTAACAGAGACAATAATGTCTTAGATAGGGTAGTTTATGTTACAGACCCAGGCTTTGCACTTGCCTTTTGTTAAAGAGACAGGCAAAACATATCTAGTAATATCTGCTGCTCTGTTTCCAGAATCCCTTGATGCAAAGAGCTTATTTAATATGATGCATTGTAATGCCAGTATCCATAGTTCTCAGCAGGATTTAGAGCTTTGAACACTGAAAACTCCACAGGGGAATTTTACTTTTCAGTGCTTTCTTTTGATGAGCTGGTTGGTTGGCTTTAAAAAAAAAAAAAAAAAAGAGGCTTAAATACAAGGTTTAGAAAAATTTAAACCCTCAACGGTAAATCAAGCAAGTGCTTCAATAGAGTAACACAGACATATGTTCAAAGAGAACATGATAATGCTGTGGTTTTGCTTCAAGTTCAGCATCCTTCCTTTCTCCCCCTTGCAGATGTATAAAGTCAGTAGTGGCATTTTTTCAGCTGTTTCTTATAAGATGTTTTCAGTGACCAACTGGCAGCTCCTCTGCTTCTCCTAAGGAGCCTAAAGATGCTTTTTCTCTGAGTTGGGCTGGCAGGTCCAGCAGATCCCATTCTGGCAGGAGATACCAGAAGAGGTGGTTGTTCTGTCAGAGGGCACCTGTGAATCCTGGAACCAGGAATGAGTCTTGGCAGCCAGGTCTGCATGTGCCTCCCACCATGGACCTGGGGCTGGGCTCTGGCCACTCCACACCTGGGTATGAAGCTCGGAAGTGCAGTGGAGAACTCCAGGCTGGGGACAAGCCTGAGGAGCACAGCATGGAGACCAAGCATCCAGCTTGACCTGCCAGAGCTCTGGAAAGAAGTGTGAGCTGAGCTGGGGGCTGTGGCAGCTCAGCTGCTCAGCAGGATAAGGTGCAACAAGGAAGATCCTCGCTGTTCAACAGCTCAACACCTGTGTTACTGTGTGAGAGGAGAGTGTTGGACGGTCACTGCTTGCTCAGGGATTGCAGACCTCTTGACCCTGTTCACACATGTGCTGGCATCACTGGTATGCCTCTCCCTGGCTATCTGGGACAGCACTCTCATCGCTACGCTCAGCTTTCATCCCATTGTTCTTCCTCCTGCTCTGAACATGCTTTCCATGGGTAGGGTGCTCCTCCTGGACAGACAGGGCCCAGCTGTCATTATGCTCTGCTGAATTTACAAAGAGACCAGGGGGAATGGAGGGAGGCCCCTGCTTGAGGTGGCAGGCAAATCCCCTTCCTCTCCTTCCCAGTGCCCCTGTGGAATAGGTATGGGGCTCTGTAAGCTAGGGATCCATAGGGAAAACGATGAGATACAGAGAGAGATGAGGTACAGAGACAGACTCTCCATCCACAGCAGNTCCCATAGGGAAAACGATGAGGTACATTAAGGACAGGCTGGGGGGTTGCCCAGGATTAGTCAGCAAAGTTTAAGGGATGTGATGGGGAGAGATGATAGCTCCATTTATGAAAGAGACAACAGTGCCATAGCAGAGCCACACCTGCCCTTGGCCTGCTCCTCCAACATAAAAATAAAACTCTATGTCCATGTTTAGTGCAGAGAACACATGGGGTGTGGGGTAATCCAGCGTGTTTGGACTGCAGCACTCCACAGACTGTGACCTTGGTATTTGGCCAGCCATTTCCTCCTTCACTTCAACAGGAAACTCCTTTTCCATTTCCTCCCAGAACAAAGTCTCGTCCATTGGTCAGATTTCCTTTGGATGATCATTTTCTTTTGGATGGACCTGGTGAAGATAAAGACTGTCTACACCATATAGTGCTGCTCAGACAGCTATATGATGACATCTCCATTCTTGGAGTCATTGAACACCCAGTTGGCCATGGCTGATGCCAGCCTTGGTAAGCTGCTGGAGAACATCAGGGCAGTCTGGGATAGGGCTGAGTTCTTCTGTTTCATCCATCCATCCATCCATGGCTTCATGCAGAGCTGCCACAGGACACTGAAGTGTCACAGGTATTGCAGGATGTAGGTCAAGGTGTGCCAGAACAGGGTGATAGATTGGGAAATGGCTGAGCCTTGGCCATCATCTATTTCAAGGCCTTTCTTTGTAACAAGGTGTGGGTTGAGGAGGAGGAGAAGGAAGAAGAGGGGAGGATGGAAATTTTTATAACCCATCAGAATTAATCCAAGAGGAAACTAAATTCTTCCAATCTCACCCTAGGCAGACAAGTTTGGTTTTACTAATACATCAAAACTTCCACTTTTTGCTTTGTAATACATTCCCAGCAAAACATAAAGCCATAAATCACAGAGCAGTGGGATGATTGATTTCCCTTAATGAAGGGAGACAGTAGGAGGAGAAGGTAAATCATACAGATGGGCTTGATTTGCAGCTACAAAAGTGATGTCCCTGCCTACATAAACAGATAAAATGTACAACTTCCAGTTCTCTCTGCACCATTGCAGCTCAGTCCTGTTATTTACTGAACTCCTGTAATCACCGCTGCTCGCACATCCTGCTGAGACACCGCAACTACTGCCAGTTCTTTTGCTCGGAGGAAACCTTTCTGTTCTGTGGAGGAGGGAAAAGCCTTAATGACATTCCTAGTGCTCACCAGTGTAGGTCTCTGCTCAGTGTGTTCCAACTTGCATGGTGGAACCACACCACCTGTCCCAAAACTGATGTTGCTGGACTCAGGATTGAGATGTTGTGGTCCTGAAGACCCAGTACCAGCAGCACCCATTTGTTTATATGAGCTGAGCAGGAGGTCACCTGAGCTTCCTCCCCAGCAGCAGCTGCAGTGCCTCCAGCAGCAGCTGGGGATGTAAAACTCTGTCTGTAATCCCAGTCTTTATCTTAACCCCCTGGAGCCAACTGTCTGCACCCAAGGTCCCTGAGACCAGCTCTGATAAAACCCTTGTGGCTGCGTGGCTGTGGCTTGGGTTGCTGTGGCTGTTAGAGTTACCAGGAAGCCTTGGGACATCTGCAGAACAGAACCAGGCAATGTCACCTGTCAAAGGTGACACCACAGGCACATAGGGCAGCTGAGATGGCATCACTACCAGCTCAAGGGTTTGTGAGAAAAACCCTCTCACAGGAAGGTGTAAAACCCTCAAGAAGCAAAAAGAGAGGAGAAATAAGGAAACTCAGCACCGTGTAGGATGTGCCCTGGGGCTGCAGAGACCAACTCTTCCCCCCTGAGGTGGTGGCTGCTCAGCAGCAAAGGAGCTGGGAGCTGTGTGGGGTTGGTAGTTCTCTGTGCTCGGCTGGGCAGCTCGTGTTCACCAGTAAAATACAAGCTTTGTTCTGCACAGTTCTGTGTGTCCTGCTTGCAGCACCTCCTTGCATCTGCAAACAGTGACCCCAGGGGAGGCTCATATCTCACTGGGGTTTCTGTACGAAGCACCACATCCAGGTACAAACAAAGCTGCTCCTAGGGAGAAGACAGACTCTCCATCCACAGCAGAGTTTAGGATCTGAGTCATGCAGTATGAGCTAGCCACAGCAGCTGGTGAGCTGCATGGGCAAAAAGTGCTCCAGGGGGAAGCAGAGGAAGCATTTACAGTTCCAGGAGAGCACTAAAGTCAGGGCTTATTGAAGTTGCTGGCAATGGGCTTTGTGGAAAGTTGAAGCTACATTGACTACTAAAAGTGATAAAGGGAGGGCTTGGAGAGAAAATTGCAGGTCTAGAAAAAAGAAAGATGGATTTTAAATAAGAAACTGAATTACTGAAGAAATGAGGCAGAAACACACATGCCTCTGCAGCACAAGTCCTCATCCACACCAGTAAGGGACCAAGCCCAGGCAGGATGTGATAGATGGCTTACCTGAGCTAATAAAGCAGACATTTGAGATCAGGATCCAGCTTGGCAGCAAGCACCTGAGGACAACGGCAAGAGAGACTCAGCAGCATGGATCTGAAGCTTTGGTTTGCCAGAGGATGACTGAGTTTGTGGAAGAGCTGTGCAGGCTGTGGCTGCAGCCCTCCAAGATGGACTTCAGGGGGAATATTGACCCCCGGGCAGGAGAGGGAGGGAGGTGGTCTAATCCCAGGCTGGCTCATGTGCAGTCACCAGGTTCTTCCTTCCCCTCTGACCTCTCTTTGGCAAAGTGCTGGACCCCTGACCCTCCTCACATCCCTAGTCACCGTGGGCACAGAGCTGCTGAGGGGGAGATGCAGTAGCAGGTTGGACCCAGACCGGAGTCAGAGCCTGGCACCAGCAGTTGTTCAGTTTGGAAGAAGAAAAAGCTGACCAAGGACCAGAAGGGGTATTTTTAATCAAGAAAACAGGTAAGGAATACAAGAATAGTTCTCATACAAGAGGGACCAAGATACCAGCCCAATGCTGGTAGGTTCAAAATTAAACCTGCAATGATGGATGAATTAGTACCAACTGTTAGGGCGATTACCGAACCTGTAAATCAACAGCATTTGACTCAGCTCTAGCTTAAGAGAAAAATCATTCTGGCAGAACAATTTTACCAAGCACAGATAGCTAGAAGACGTAAAGAGAAAGAAAAAGGTCTGTGAAACAATCCAAGCAGTAACAATGCCACTAATTGTTTGCTCCATGGAAAAGAAGGTTAATGGAGAAAAGACGGTATTTCAAAATTGATGAAAAGGCCAGAAATTTTGTAGGATATTGAAGGCAGAGACAGAAGATGGAATTTCAGCAGATCATGGAGCTGAGGATTGAAGGTGAAAACATAAATGCTGCCACAGGGGCAAACTTTAGTACCTTGTAAAACAACAGCCTGAATTAACTAAACCACTAGAGCTGGAAAAGGAACCAGCTGCAAAACTGACCCAAAAAAAGACCTGATTTTGCCCACAGGGATGCCCACCTGCCCAGAACCTCCAGCTACTCCTGCCCAGACCCATCCATATTTTATGGTGGGCAACCAGCAACTGAGGCACTGATCACAACAAATTGAATGCAAATAGTCCCCAATGAGATATGTCCTCAATCTTAGTTCAAGCTTTGAGAAAATGTGCTCAGTGGGACTGGAAAACGCATTCCAAAGGGAGCACATCACTGTACCAATATTGCTGTCTCCACACCTTCCTACCCTGGGCTACTCATGATGCTGGGGACCTCTGCTTCAAAATCCAAGGTGCCTTTAAGTGGGCATTAGGGTGAGAGTGCAGAGGACCACCAACATTGCCACTGGGTTGTTTACCAGTGGGAAAAGATGGAACTGATGGATATCAAACAAACCTGCTCCAGAATGGGATCCTCTCTCCACAGGGCCACAGGCCCTGCCAGGAGCCTGCTTGAACATGAGCTTCCCACAGGCTCACAGCCTCCTTCAGGCATCCATCTGCTCCAGTGTGGAGTCCTCCACATGCTGCAGGTGGACCTCTGCTCCCCCATTGACTTCCATGGGCTGCAGGGGAACAGCTTCCTCACCATGGTCTGCACCAGGGGCTGCAGGGGAATCCCAGCTCTGGCACTGGGGCACCTTCTGCCTCTCCTTCTGCACTGACTTGGGTGTCTGCAGGGCTGCTCCTCTCACATTTTCTCATTCCTCTCTCTGGCTGCAGTTGTGCAGCATTTTTTCCCTCCTTAGATATGTTATTCCAGAAGCAATTTCCAAAAAATGTGCCATTTCTGCCTCTGCACATGGTGCTTGCTTTGCCTCTATCCACCATAATCTCTTTTGAACATGTGGACTAGCAGGTATCTTGTACACACAGGAAAGTGTGTTACACACATCCTGCTGCAGCAGCATGAAGAAAGGACACTGTCCAGTGAGCCAGAGTGTTCTTTCACACAGTAGTGGCTAGTGGCAAATATTTTAGCAGGTCCACCCTTTCCTGTGTCTGGGAACTATCCACATGAGTCATTTTAATCTGCCTTTTCATGGGAAGGGTTCAGAAGCCCTGATATTATCCCTAGCTATCTCCACACTGTCGATAAGCTGTTCACAGCCGCTCTCCCGCTGCCAAATGCTGTCCTGTCTTAAGCCTGGTCATGTGCTTTCTGCTTCAATATGGTGTGTGAACCGCTGCTTGTATCGAAGGGAAGCTCTACCATTGATGAACAAAAATTAAATTATAGCATTCAGTTCACATTTATTCTGCTGTGGTTGCTGGAGTGTTTCTAAATGGGCAAATGTCCCTGTGATCGTGTCATTTGGCTCTCATAATGCCGCAGGCTGAACAAGGGTATAAATATGCAAGAGCTGCTCCATTTCGCTGTTGCGTGGATACTAAGCAGATGGATAGATGAACGAAACTCCTTCTTAGCAAGCGAGTGCCCTTGTCAATACAGACTGCACCCATCTGTCTCAGCTCTGCACCCGGCTTGGGGAAAAAGAAGGTGAACACCATATTTAAACCTGATCACATTTTTCTGAGCAGAGTGATAGGACTAACAGCTTGGTGCTCTATTTCCCTTTCTGCAATGGCACAGTCTGAGTCCCACTGGATGATGGTTCCCTCTGGAGCACAGAAAGACGCTCTGTCCCCACTTGCCTCCCTTTCTCTTCTGAAAAAAATGGGTACAGCCAGCATATGTGTCCATGTATTGCCATGGACCACACCTGGAGAGGATTGTCTGGGCCAGGACTGCAGTCCTGTCACCTTGTTAAGATCCAGCTGTCTCTTCTACTAGATGCTGAAGGCATTGTTGGCCCAGTCATTGACCACACCTGTTCAAGCAGTGGGGCCAGACCTTCTTCAAAACCCCTACGGCCCAAAGCAGCCATTCACGAATGGCAGCAGAGACCAGGGCTTGGTGCTCATAGCAGAGCCCTGCTGGCAAGGGACTGGGGCTGCTCTGGGTTGTGTCTTCCCCTGCTGAACTGACTCACACTGACTCTCACAGCTGTGTGAGCAGCAGAACCACGATGGCCCAGCATCTAGCCTTGCCCTTTCAATCCCAGCCACCTGGTGTCTGATGAGACATGACCTCCTTTTTCCCCTCCATGAGAAACCAAGCTTCTCCAGCTATTTTCACTAAATATATGCTGGCATTTTGGATTATTTGATTATTTGATATATCTACTTCCCTGTCCAGTGTGGTTAAAACTGGATCCAAAATTACTAGTGGGAGAAGCATAGAGGGCTTCGAAGCACAACGACATGATCCCATAAACCTCACTTCCTGAGAAAATTCAGCCAAGAAACAGTAGGTAGTCTGTTTGAATAAACTGCCAAAACTAGTCACAGTCACAGCTCTGGGGTGGATCCACTGACCTTATCTGCTACACCAATTCTCCTCTCACCATCCTGGGTTGAAAAGAAAACACAAGCAAAACCAGTTCAACAACCCCCAAAGAAAAGCTAAATGCATTTGGAGAGGACAGAAACTTGGCCAAGATAGATGGTGATTTTTCTCTGGCTATAGACCCCATGATAACGCAGGTCACTGCTCTGATGGACTAATCACGACAGGCATCCCGAGGGAGCTCTGCTAGCAAGAACCAGAGTAGAGTGTGCTCCCATGGCCATATCAGCTCCAGAATTCAGCTACTGCCTCCCTGGGAAGCAGCAGGAGCTCAGGGCAAGTATCCAGCTCAGTTTCAGCTCTAAGGACTTGCTCCATGGCCTGGCTGTCTTCATCAGCATTCTCCATCCCACAGATCTGACTGAGAAGGACTCAGGCATGTTCACAAAACTGTGAAGCCCAAGCAAAGGAGTGAGCAGGAAGTTATTTTTCCACCAAGGCCAAGTGCCACTTCGGGGGGGGGGGAAAAACTGATCTTCTTGTGAAGTTCTCACTTTCAATAAAAAATAATCTAAAAAAAATGAAGAAAAAAAAGAACAGAAAAGAGCAATCACCAACCATATGAAGTTTAACAAGAGCAAATGCTGAATTCTGCACCTGGGATAGAGCAACCCTGGTTGTCTGTATGGACTAGGGAATGAACATCTGGAGAGCAGTGCCATGGGAAGGGACCTGTGGGTCCTGGTCGATGGCAAGTTGCACATGAGTCAGCAGCGCCCTGGCAGCAAGGAAGGCCAACCCTGTCCTGGGGTGCATCAGGCACAGCATTGCCAGCTGGGCAAGGGAGGGGATTGTCCTGCTCTGCTCTGCACTGGGGCAGCCTCACCTCCAGTGCTGGGGGCAGCTTTGAACACCACATCACTAGTGACTCACCATCACTCCTTTGGCTTCTTCCCTTGCCTACATGCAAACATGGTAAATCCTGGTTCTTGACTTGCAGGGACTTGCTGACACCTCACAGACCATCAGAGATGCAGGACTTCCAGCTGTGGAATGCTGAGTTCAGCTACGCAAATCTACTCCTCCAACAAAGAAAATGAGATGAGCACCTGGGAGCTGGCTTGTCTGAAACCCACCAGCTAGAATCAAATCACTCCAAGGCAATTAATTATGGCTCATTCCCAAAGGCAGGGCATCATTATCATATTTTAGAGTTACAGTTGTCCCTTAATCACCTTTTCTGCAGAAGATGTGGGGAATTTGAGTGCAATAAGCACTTCCAGTAGCTCTTTGTTTCAGTTTAAAGCAATGAATGCTCAAATCACTGGTATTGAGCTGTTTATGAACAGACAGAAAGGCACAAAAGACATTACTACAATAAATATTCAGCAGGTGCCTGTAGAATAAAAGTATAAATACGCAAAATTGCTCTGTTTCATGGTTCTATTAGAAGGCACAGGCGAGCGCAAATCCTTTTCTTTATATTGCTTCTGAGGAGATTTCTTTTTTTAAATTCAGTTATTTTGTTCATTCTCAAGCTTTCAGTTCAGCAGCTCACAGGGGATGCAGGACCATGGCCTGTGTGGCAGCAGGTCCAGCTCTGCAGGTGGCACTGGGAACCAGATTTCAGTCTCACACCAGCTCCTTCCCTGACCCCCTTGTCAGGGGGCTGCTCTGCCCTGGGGGCACACAGGGGCACATGACATCCCAGAGGAAATCCAGCCACTGGAGATGGGATAGAGCCAGCAGGGCTAGAAATCTGGTGTGGTATTGCCTTGACACTTGGTGTGGATTCAAATCTGGGCATCTGCCATGCCCCACATCACACAGATCTCTGCAGAGCCCACCCCTTTGTTCCTAAGCATTAATCATGCGGAAATTACTGAAGGGCCAAAGTGCTTTTAGTGAGTAGGGAGTGCCATGGCTGTGTAATGCTGCAGACAGCTACAAACTTTTCCCTCTCCCAGCCTCTTGCGCCTTGGTTATGCAGAATAATCACAACAGTTTCTTTTCCTGATGCTTCTATAAACTTCAGCATATGTAGCTATTCCAAATCATGTGGTGAAATGTGGGGGAAGTGGTAAATTCCATACCCAAAGTGGGCATAGGGGAGGAGAGTGGGACTGAGCAGAGCACCCTGGCCTGTGACACGTGTCCCAACTCTGTCACAATTTGGTCTCATCTGCTTGCACTGATCACTGTTCAGTCACTGCACCCTCAAATAGTCATGGGAAAGCCTAAATCCTGGGGAACAAAGTCACTGGCAGGACCACCTTTTCAGCAGGCAGGGGTGACAAACAATATCACCCCAACTTTGAGCTGTCAAGTCCAACCAATCTCAAAAATTAGAACTTTCCTCTACCTATTGTCTGTGCTAACAGAAGGCACCAACTGACCTTGCAGCTTTTTTTCAGAAATTCAACTATTACTCACTGTAAGTGTTCCTGGAACATGCACTTGCTGTCTTTCCAGAAATCTGTGCATCTTCTTGCTTATGTGGAGTAGAATTACTGCTATGAACTCTGCAGAGCCAGGAAATATCCATCGTGTCCTTCTCCCTCAAATTTAAACTGTTTCATTTCTGTCCCATGTGGGGCCAGTTTTGTGATCAGCAAATATTATTTTCTACTTCTTAAAACAGAGTTTCAAGAATGCAGTCAATGTTCAAAGCCCTAATTTGACAGCTGTACCCTGCAGTATAGTCTTCCTTTTCCAGAGCTGTCAGAAAATGTCTGTAACTCCAAGGAAGGGGATGACCCCAGAAACATTTGAAATGTGCCTGTGCTGCAGACAGATGTGTCAGTACGTTGGAGAAGGAACTGGTCAGTTTTATGAGGCTAATGCCAGTAATACACATCCCAAAAGACCATACCTCATCAAAGGAGAATTCTGTTTTAAAATTCAGACGTAGAGAAAAATTTAGAATCACAAAATAATTTAGACTGCAGTGCACCTCTGCTGGTCATGTAGTCCAGTGCCCACTCAAAGCAGAGACAACCTAAAACTAAAATTTGTTGGCTCAGGATTTTCCAAGTCTGCCTTTTTTCAGTGAGTAATTTTTGTCTGTTCTATCCTCTGACCTTGAAATTACTATTCCACCTGTTGCCTAACACCTCTGCAGGCACAGGAGCACTGCATGGGTCTGTGGACTTCAGTACTCTCCCTCCCTCTCCATCTGCAGGATCTGCATTGGCACATCTTAACAATTTCAGTCCCTCCCCTCCC